>BMAF01002730.1:0-124033 GCA_014132575.2 Gasterosteus nipponicus
TATCGCTCACACCACAGTGTAGTCAACAGCGTGTATCGATCAATGCCTCCTTCTCGCCTTCGTATGCGATAGTCACGCCTTCTTTCCTCACCACAATGAGCCGGCGATGTCAATTAATACCGTGCGTGAGTCAATGCCTACGCCCAATAGCGTAGTCGCGTAGAGTCGTCTTCCTCGTCCAGTGTAGAGGCCACTTCCTTTTCTCGCCCAGCAGTGTGCATTGCCCCTTTCTCGTCAATATGCGTGAGGTCACGTTTACGCTCACAGCGTGTGTAGGCCATCGCCTTCCACGCTCACGCGCGTAGGTCAATGCCTCACCACAGCGTATCGAGTCGCCCTCGCCTCACGTCACAGTCACCTCGTCATTTCCAGAATGCCGAATCTATTACCGGGAAGATCGTATATTTAACAGCAGCTACGTCAATCGGTTCCTGCTAATGAATAATGTTACTGACTGTAGTTTTACTATCAGCTTTATTCGTTCTAAAAATAAAAATGGTATATATAATCAGCCAGAGAAACCCTTTATCATAGATATCGCCGACGGGATGAGATTGTGAGCCGTTCAGCCTGTAATGTGCTTTCGATGAGGCGAGAGGAGCAGTTTAGTCTCTTTGCTGGATTACACCGAGATGCGCATATTAATATATTATCTGTCGCCAAACACGTTACCGGAGATGCCTACAGCAACACAATAGTCCTCGTCAGTGATCACACTCAACACAACAATGTTCCAAGCGCTTGTTCAAACACGCTATGCGCCGATATCAGTGCGGTCCGGGGTCGCAGAACATCACTAGAATCCTTCATCCATATGATAATATATTTAATATTTATGATAAAGTGAGACAATGAGGTTGGTGGAACCGATGAAATGAATAGAGCCAGTTATCATGAAACATACCCCATTATTACATTTGCCCGACGCCTGCCGTCGTGTTTAGTTCGACGTCTCCAAATTGCTTAGTGACACCTGTGCCGGCGAGGCCACCGACACAACGCCATAGCTACGCTCAGCGAGGCTCTGAAATTGGCGAAATCCAAATTTCCGGTCACCGCCAGTGAAGAAACGCCATGAACACGATCTCGATAGCTGAGTCTCCTATGGTCGTTATGGAGACGCACCGTGTCGATTGCGGCTTCCTGGAGCAGGCCGCGATGAAAGCGGAGACTGTTACTTCCGGAGCTTCATTGTCAACGCCATTTGAAACCACAATGCAAGCCTACGCATTCTGGTAAATGGATCATCCGGTGAGCTGGCGAGTTGTCGGCTGATGCAACTAATGACTACGTCCAGCAGAGGCCACGCGAGATTACGCCAAGAACGCATATTGATAAAGCGGGCGGGTTCATGTATTCACCGAAATAGC
The DNA here is from genome assembly GCA_014132575.2 of Gasterosteus nipponicus. Lineage (NCBI taxonomy): Eukaryota > Metazoa > Chordata > Actinopteri > Perciformes > Gasterosteidae > Gasterosteus > Gasterosteus nipponicus. Next base: position 1,371 of record BMAF01002730.1, read on the forward strand.
CAGAACTACTGTCGCATCAGAGAGTTTTCGTGCCATGATAAAATAAAAGAAAGCTAATATTCACTTTGTTATTAATATAGTTGAAATACAACAAACATTCTCTTTATCGTGACGACAGATTCAATTTAGTCCAAGAATTTAGTCGTGTCCCCGATCAATTTCAAACTTCCTGTTTACTAGCGACGACTGCTGCCTCTCTTCCTTCTCCTTCTCCCTTCCTCCTCTCCCGTTTACTTAGATGCGACCACAGCTGGTTGCTCTGACTTTCTGTCTCCTCAAAACTTCAATTAAAATTTAATCTGGTCACTAACAAAGTAGAGCCAAAGTGCAAGATATATTTCATTCTTCATGATTTGGCTCGAAATCATTCGACAAACATTCATCAGCACACATCAGCGCCAAAGTGCCACCATGGTCGCAGCGCCTGTCAAACAGTATTGAAAGGCAGGACTCGTGCTTGCGGAACAGCGACTTTTTAATGTCGCGCACAAATCAGGCAATAACGGCAAACACAATATCATGAATCATATCTAGACAATGCCAACAGACACACGGCTTAAATAGGTAAGGATCAGTGCAGAGCGACACGATCTGTGAGAACGAAGGCAAGAACTGGGCCAAAAACCAGACGCAGTCCTGCCAGCAGTATGATGAACACGGTTACTACCGCATACTCATTATATACCATACTAAAGTACATAGCAGGGGGAGAAGGAAGTAATAATAATGGCTAAAACGTAGTACGACATAATAATAATAATAATATTAACACACAATAACACTGCTGATCACATTGTCGAGCACGATGACCAGAATAGTACAATATTAAAATAGAGACAACAATGGAAACATAAATATATGTAATCACCGATCGCAGGAAAGAAAGTTCTAATCAACTTTAAACAATCAACACACGATAGCTGTTTGCACTGACTACCAGTTAGCTTTACAGACAAAACACAGAGCGCGTTAAAACCGTCGCCTGAAACACAGACGGCAACACCGCGGTCATCTTGCGTTCTGGTTTACAGCAGTCGTGGCTCAAAGCCAAGGAAGATGACTCGATCACTCCGGGGAGCAGGGCAGGTGTGTGTGTGCGGCGTGTGTGTGTGTGTGCGTGCGTGTGTGCGTGTGTGTGCGTGCGAGAGCATGAGTCTACACATTCCGGCAGATGCTTCTGCATCAGAGTTTGCCTCCGATTGCTAAGTGCATCTTGAGCCACAGTTCAATCAAATTTCCTGGGCACACATAGCATACATGCTGGCTACAGCGTGTAAACAGACATTTTCATTTTGAATATGCGCATGCATGACATACGCCATATTTTAATTATCAAGAGGCTATACAAAGGTCACGTTATTGATATGTCTTTCGTGTCCACAAAAGTACATCGTTCCGCCTCCCTCTCTTTCTGTGTTCTTCCTCTCCATCTTCTGGAGAGAGCTCGTTTGGTTGAAGAACAACAGCTGCTGATATTACTACTCGTCCCCTCCGTGTTTCTGCCTCGGCCCCCGGCCTGCTTCTCCCATCTTCTAGGTACAAGGCTGCAGAAACAGACCCACACTGCTGCTGGCAGCCATCAAATGATGCTGTACTCGACTTCCCTCACTCTTCTGCGCCGTGAAGCGGCCGTACAACAGACTGGCGGCGATCTGGCAGCCATGCCTACTGCTGAGTGAGAAGTACAAGATACAGTTTCCGTGACAGCAGTCAATGTCACATCATAATGTTCCTAAAGTATTAACAGATTTACTAATGCTGCCTAGCTTCACATGCCAGCTGAGTAAAAGAAGATTTTTACATCACTAGTTTGGTTTGTTCATATTTTCACTTTCGGAACACAGAGCCATGTTATACGCAAGCACGATGTCATCAGATAAGCAGAAAACTAGTAGTGTACTGCGCTTTTGTGGACATTACGAGTGTCAGGCGAGCTGTCGTCAGATAATTATCTGCGTTTCGTAAAGTTGGCCTCAAGATAAACCATGTTCCGGGGCGTTAATGGCTTACCAACACTTCGTAGCGACCGTGGTCGTGCTGCGACCGATGGGTACGTGGCTCTCCGTCATCGTGGCGGGACGATGTCATCGTGCGTGAATGACAACAGTCAGCGTGACGATCATCAGGCGTGAACGATGTCATCAGTGTGAATGGGCGGATGATCATCAGCGCGAATGGGTCGATCATCAGTGAATGGGTGAAGATGTCAACGCAGTACAAAGCGCTGAGCGGTCGTACACCAGAGTACGCTCATTTGTCACTTGTACCTCGAAATACTGCCAACCGAAGTGGTCTATCACCGCACGGTTCACGCCGCTCGAAAGCGCACACACGCCGCATTACGCCCGCGCCCGAAAAATACGCCGAAAATTACCGAAGTACACGCAGCTCGAGTACTGTGAGCCTGGTTTGCCGAAGTACCATGAAAAATACGAAGTACGCGTGCTCACGCCTCGAAGTACATTTGAGCCGAAGCGCCAGAGCCTGAAGTACAGAGCCCACTACGCTCGAGACATACACGAGCTGAAGTAACACGCCTGCGGTGCCAGAGCCTGAAGTAAATACGCCTGAGCACACTGAGCCTGACGCGAAGTCGCACATATTCGAAGCAATACGCCCGAAGTACCGCGCACATGCTGCATAATGCATGCAGCATGTGTTCAGTAGTGAGGCTCCCTGTTAATGAGGTAAAGTGGTCGAACACAAAAAATACTTTTTAATCTGTAAAGACTGGTTTTCTTTTGAAAAAGAGAAAAAAACACAGTTGAGTACTTCAGTGATACAGGTTGAGCAGTTTCACAATAAATAAATCAACCAATCAAATGAACTTCATTTCTACTTTTTTATCCATCCCTCCGACCGCAGACTGTGTGAGTCTGCATGTCGTCACTGAGTCGGTGCTCGTTGTAACGTTTCACACATGTCGTGTGTTGTCCTCACGCCGCGCGTGTTGCTGCGTGTTCAGAGGCTCGTACCCGCCTCATTCGCTGCCATTGTAAGGACGCTTCATTCTTCTTCGTTGGTTTGTCCACAGTCCTTCTGCGTAGTCTGCACAAGTCTCTCCACTGGTGGTTTGTAGCTAGAGGGCTGCTTTAACCGCTGCGTGACGCTTCAAGTAGTACTTCAGGCTCGCAGTACTTCAGGCGCGTAGTACTTCAGGCTCGCAGTACTTCAGGCGCGTAGTACTTCAGGCTCGTAGTACTTCAGGCGTGTAGTACTTCAGGCTCGTAGTACTTCAGGCGCGTAGTACTTCAGGCTCACAGTACTTCAGGCGCAGAGTACTTCAGGCTCGCAGTACTTCAGGCGCGTAGTACAGGCTCGTAGTACTTCAGGCTCGTAGTACTTCAGGCGCGTAGTACTTCAGGCGCGTAGTACTTCAGGCTCACAGTACTTCAGGCTCACAGTACTTCAGGCTCGTAGTACTTCAGGCGCGTAGTACTTCAGGCACGTAATACTTCAGGCTCGTGGTACTTTAGGCTCATAGTACTTCAGGCTCGTAGTACTTCAGGCTCACAGTACTTCAGGCTCGTAGTACTTCAGGCGCAGAGTACTTCAGGCGCCGTAGTACTTCAGGCGCAGAGTACTTCAGGCGTGTAGTACTTCAGGCGCGTAGTACTTTAGGCCCGTATACTGCGGTGGTAAGACACCTCCGGTTGGCAGTGGCTTTCCTTTATCGCCTGGTGAAGATTCTAAATGGTAAATGGACGGTACTTTTCTAGTCTTCTGACCACTCAAAGCGCTTTAACACTACGTGACATCATTCACCCATTCACACACTGATGACATCATTCACCCATTCACACACTGATGACATCATTCACCCATTCACACCCATTCATACACTGATGACATCATCCACCCATTCACACCCTGATGACATCATTCACACCCTGATGACATCATTCACACACTGATGACATCATTCACACCCTGATGACATCATTCACACCCTGATGACAGGAGAACCACACACAGTGACACCTGCCCATCAGTCACTAACATTCACACCCTGCAGTCACAGCTACAGGAGCATGTTGGTTAAGTGTCTTGCCCAAGGACACATGGACATGCGGGTTAGCAGAGCCTGGGATGGAACCGACAACCCTCTGATTGGAGGACGACTGTCACCTGAACCCTCGCCCACAGTCGCCTCATCCTAAATGAAAATGTCCATTTAAAGGCGCAGTACTTTTCTGCATTTTCTCAGCGCGCAGCAGCGTTAATGTATGATGACATCATTGGTTGTTACGGTAACGCATTTATAACGCAGTAACGTGCAGAACTATTTCTTAACTTCATTTGTTCAGAAAATTGTAAACTTCAGAGGAAATAAAATATGAACAAAACCAAAACTAGTGATGTAAAATCTTTCATTTTATAATGTATTTGAAATATAGGCTGTATTAAGTAAATCTATTGTAATACTTTTAGGAACATTGTAATTGAGCAGTGAGGGGCTACTTGTCCTACAGAGCTGTATCGCAGTACTTCCTCCTCCAAACCAGTAAACATGTACCGGGTCCCTGTGCCACCCAGTCTGTTGTAATGCGAGCCATATGTTCCTGGCACAAGGGGAGGTGGGGGGGGTCCGGGGTCCCAGCATCATTTGAGTGAAGCTTTTCTCTCCTTCCAAGCCTTATGGAGGGAAATGTCGTCCCTTTCTTCTGCTCGCCTTTCATTCGCTACCTAGAAAGATAGGGCTGGGGCCGGGGGGGGGCCGGGGGCACGGGGGACCACTCAGCCCTTTGGAGGGGGATTGGAATTAATTATCTCCAATAACACGATTGTGCTCCAACCACAAAAAGAGCAAAGAAGAAATCCTCTCCAGAATAAGAGAGAGGAGAAGAAAAGAAGACAAAGAAGGGGGCAGACAGTGGTGCACTTTGTGGACGAAACCATCACATATGTATGTATGTACTAATATATCTGTGCGTAAAATATGTATATATATACATACACATATTTTTAAATGAAAATGTCTGTTACACATATATATATATATATATATATATATATGTGTGCAAATTTGATTGAACTTATTGAAATATTAAGATCACCTGCCAGACAATCGGAGAGCAAAGCTTCTGATGCAAACATCAACACAAGGATGTGTAAGACTCATGAGTTCTCTCTCTCACACACACACACACACACACACACACACACACACACACACACACACACACACACACACACACACACACACACACACACACACACACACACGCACACACACACACACACACACACACACACACGCCCCCCTCTCCCAGGTGGCGTCAGAAGTTGGAGCTCCTACAAACTGAGTCTTTCTTCAGAACAAGCAGATTACCGGCTGCAGGATTAAACCAGAACACCCAAGATGACCACGAGTGGTCCGCCGTCACCATGGTAACCAGGCGGCAGGGGGGGACACACACGCATACACAAACAGATGCATGCTGATGAAAACTTTTGTCTGTAAAATTTCTTGGAAATTGGAAAATCAGCGAAAATTAAATAATATCATTGAATAACTGTTGGTTAATTTAAAGTTGATTCAGAGACTTTTCTTTCCTGTGATCGAGTCATTGATTTGATTTGATTACATATGAAACATGTTTCCATTATTATTATTGTTGTCTCTATTTTTAATATTAATACTATTATTCTAGTCATCATTATCGACAATGTGATTAATAGTGTTATTATTATTGTTAATATTATTATTATTATGTCATTACTACCTGTTTTTAGTATTATTACTATTATTACTTCCTTCTCCCCCTGTATGTACTTTAGTATGAAGTACATACTAATGGAGTATACGGCATAGTGGCCGTGTTCATCTCATACTTTGTACTGGCAGAGTTGGCACTGTCACGGTTTGGGTTAACGTCTGGTTTTATTTTGTAGTTCTTGCCTCTGTTCTCCCTGGGTCGTGTCACTTCCTGCCTTGTCCTGTCGTCCCCTGTGATTGTCTGATTGTTTCCACCTGTGTCCAATCACCTGCCCCTCCCTGGTGTATTTAAGCCGTGTGTGTCTGTTGTCATTGTCTATCGTCCTGGAGGTTCCTTGTTCCTGTGTGTGTTTTTGCCCGTTGGCCTTTTGCGTTTGTGCATTTTGACTATTAAAGTCCTTTTTGTTTCCCGCAAACTCTGCGTTTGAGTCCTGCCTTTTTCCCCACGCCCTAACCCTGACCCTGACAGGCACTTCATTATGGTGAAGAAGTACTTTGTGCTGATGGAGAAATGTTCCAATCCGAATGGTTTCAGAACCAAAATCATGAAGACGAAGATGAGGAAGCTCCATCTTTTTTACTTTAATCCTACTTGTTGAAAGTTGTCAAAGTTAAATTTTAATTAGAAGTTTTTAGGGAACAAGAAGTCAGAGCAGCTTCCAACTATTAGTCACATCCTTAAATAAACAGAGAGGAGGAGGAGAAGAGGAGGAAGAGAGGAGCAGCTTCCTCCTATTAGTCACATCCTTAAATAAACAGGGAGACAGAGGAAGAGGAGGAGGAGGAGGAGGAGGAGAGGAGGAGGAGGAGAATGATCAGAAGTTTTATTCATTCTTGGACTAAATTGGAATCAGTTTTCTGTCGAGGAAATATCCATCACATTAAAAAGAGAAATGATTTGTTGTAACTCAACTATAAATATTAACAAAATTGAATATTAACTCTTTATTTTACACATCATGAAAATGCAAAGGAGGTCAGACTTCCTCTGCTTTTAATAGCGCGAATAAGGCGACAAAGCTCCGCCCACGTATGGCGTTCTGGCTGACGTCTCGACAGGGTCACATAGTTGCCCTTTTATCAATATGCGTTCTTGTGTCCTCGCGTGTCCTTCTTATGGACTTGTGAAGGGTCATTAGTTTGCATCTCGCCGATAACCGTCATAATACCCGGATGTGAAACGCCGCCTCCATTTTACCCAGAATGCATCAGAGCAGACCGTTCTTGTGAGATCCAAATGGCCACGTTGACAATGAGCTCCAGGATGTGAGGTGACTCCTCCGCTCATCGCAGCCTGTTCTCCAGGAGGCTTCTGTCAGACGCCCGCTGGTGTTCACGTCTCCATGGCGATTATACAGGAGATACAACTATCAGGACTCGAGTGTTCATAGCGTTTCTTCACTGGTAACGTTACGTTTGTTTGAGGCCAGAGTTTAGTTTCATAATTTCAAACCTCACTTGGGCGCAGTAAACTATAACGTTGTGTCAGTGAGGCCTGTTGTACCGTCTATCATTGTCCACTAAAACGAATAATGCTTTAATTTAAGGACACGAGGAGTCATCGAGACTCTAAACCGGCAGCAGGACGTCAGCTTCAAAGGGACTTTAAATGTAATAATAAGAAGTACATGTTTCTTTCATGTGTGCTGAGCTGCTTGCTTACATGCTTGAATGTTTCTATTCATTTCATGGTTCCACCTACAGCCTCATTGTCACTGTATCATAGATATTAAATACTATATTAATCACTATCGATGTAGAGACACAGAAGAGGTTCAACTTCATTTCTAGTGATGTTTGTGCATTTACCTGTACGAGGACCACACTGATTATCAGCCTCTTGATGTTTGAGACAAACGCTAGGTGTGTGTGTGGAATGTGTCCCTTTCCATTAAAACATGAACGGATTCATTATTGTTACTTTATCAAACCATCTCTGTGCTTTGTGTTTAACGTGAATAAATATTAGATATACACATCTCAGTGTAATCCAGTAAAGTTCAGCTGCTCCTCTTCATCTTCATCAGAAACATTACAGACTGGACAGCAGTTCTGATCTCATCCATTCAATGTCTGATATCTATATTTAAAAGGGTTTCCTCTGGCTGATTATATATACCATTTTTTTATTTTAGAACAAAATAAAAGCTTGATAGTAAAATACAGTCAAGAAGTGTATTAAATTCATTAGCAAGACCAGTTGACGTCATCAAGTCAGCTGCTGTTCCAAACCTCTGAGTCTGGACTCCCGAGTATGCAAGTCGTTCTCGGCATTCTAGGTATTGAGAAGTGGCTAATGATACTTACCGTGGAGGCGAGGGAGGCGTGGCCTCTATACACACACTGTGGGCGGGGAAGGAGGCGTGGCCTCTATACACATACAGGGCGATAAAGGAGGCGTGGCCTCGATACACACACTGTGGGTGAGGAAGGAGGCGTGGCCTCTACACACACACTGTGGGCGAGGAAGGAGGCGTGGCCTCTACACACACACTGTGGGCGAGTAAGGAGGCGTGGCCTCTACACACACTGTGGGCGAGGAAGGGGCGTGGCCTCTACACACACTGGGCGAGGAAGGAGGCGTGGCCTCTACACACACAGGAGGCGTGGCCTCTACACACTGGGCGAGGAAGGGGCGTGGCCTCTACACACACTGGGCGAGGAAGGAGGCGTGGCCTCTACACACACACTGGGCGAGGAAGGAGGCGTGGCCTCTCACACACTGTGGGCGAGAAAGGAGGCGTGGCCTCTACACACACTGTGGGCGAGGAAGGAGGCGTGGCCTCTATACACATACAGGGCGAGAAAGGAGGCGTGGCCTCGATACACACACTGTGGGCGGGGAAGGAGGCGTGGCCTCTATACACATACAGGGCGAGAAAGGAGGCGTGGCCTCGATACACACACTGTGGGTGAGGAAGGAGGCGTGGCCTCTACACACACACTGTGGGCGAGTAAGGAGGCGTGGCCTCTACACACACATTGTGGACGGGGAAGGAGGCGTGGCCTCTACACACACTGGGCGATGAAGGGGGCGTGGCCTCTACACACAATGTGGGCGAGGAAGGAGGCGTGGCCTCTACACACACTGGGCGAGGAAGGAGGCGTGGCCTCTACACACACGGGGAACTGCCTCTACACACACTGGGCGAGGAAGGAGGCGTGGCCTCTACACACAATGTGGGCGAGGAAGGAGGCGTGGCCTCTACACACACTGGGCGAGGAAGGAGGCGTGGCCTCTACACACACTGGGCGAGGAAGGAGGCGTGGCCTCTACACACACTGGGCGAGGAAGGAGGCGTGGCCTCTACACACTGGGCGAGGAAGGAGGCGTGGCCTCTACACACACACACACACTTGGTGATGGATACAGCACCAACCATGTGAACAATTGGAGACAGAAGCATTCGCTCATAATTTTCAGTTAATTTTGGGACCAAGATTTAATTCACATTTAAGCTGATAAATATAAAAAAATCAATTCAAATATGTCATATTTCATGATTACATCAGGACACACAAATTCATAAAGTTCTCAAGAGATTAGTTTAAGATAAACAAGAAAGAAAGAATACTTGTATTAATACATATGTATAAAATGTAAATGATAACAGAGCTGTAGGTGCTCATCTGAAGAGAGGCAATAGGAGATAGGAGGTAGCAGGTAGGAGACAGGAGACACAGTTCTTTGTGATATCTGAGAGGAGATCACATGACGGCTCGGAGGCTTCCGGTCCCGACTTTCTTCCTCAGCACCTCGACCAGCCGCTCCAACCTGAGAGGGAGAGGGGGGCTCAATCCACAGTGACCACTAGCAGACAGCAAGTACTTCTTAGTAAAGGACCACGCTTGTCATTGGTAAAAGTACTGAGCTTTCTTCTGATGCGTCCAGTTAAAGAGGCGACCTGCAGTGATGATGTTTCTACCTGATCACATCTCCACCTGCTCAGTGATGAAGGTGCTTATTGTCGGTTTGTGGATATTACCCTGTGGGTCTGGGTGGAGGAGGAGAACTCAGATGATGAGATGTTGACCCTGGACGACTTTCTAACTTCGACTCTCTCTGTCTCTTCCCTCCAAAAGCAAATTAAACTTCCTGTCTCTAATAACCAGCAGATTTCCATCACCCCCCCACACACACTCCAGAGAGTAAATATTCCTCTCTGCACTATTCACAAACTTGGGAGGCTCTTCAGAGCCGGCGAGCCCCCCACTGGCAGCCAAATTAGAGCAGAAAGCTGCAGGTTTGAGCCCAGGAGGACGACTTAAGCTGCTTTCATCATGAATCTCATCCCTTCATCTTCACTCTGATGAGATGAGAAGAATCCTCGTTATTCAGCGTCATCCCAGACCAGCAAGGATTAATTCTCCCTGAGACACTTGCTCCGATGTCCACTGAATATGAATCATCGGAACCAAATCTCCTTAGTCCAACACGCTTAACAAGTGTGTGAACACATCCCGGAGTCTCTGACGGCGGTTAGAAACAGACACATGTTACTGATGGAAAAAAACTGGACCTCAAATGATTCACAAGAACCTTTAACACCCCGGTGACTCTCTGAGGGAGACGTCAACTCAGTATACATCTATCTACACACACACAGAATCACGTACAGACGCACACACATGTACACACACTCCTAAACTTCCAGCTGTTATTGAGCCGTCTGTGTGTCCGTTGTCTGAAACGTGAGATTATGGATGAATCTTATGATAATAAAGGAATAAGCTGATGTCTGTGTTCTCTCTTCACTGCAGTGGAAGCAGCACCAAACACAAAAAGGAATTTTCATCCAAGACTACAAAGCAAAATTCTTGTGTTAATTTTTCGGTGTTAAGCAAAAGTGTTGAAGTGCAAAGTTGAAATCACACTGCAAAAAGTTGATTCAACTGTTACAGAGTCAATTGTAGGAATGGAGTCATTATCCAGTGTCAAGGACTTGACTTTGCATTGCATATGGATAGACATGAGCTTAAAGCCACAATCATTTCAAAGTCCCTCGGTACGGGTAGACAGTGCATTAAATGTGTGTAGCACATTTTGTGTGTTAACTTTTAAATCATTTTTTTGTCTCCAGTTTGACCAGCGGGTTTTCTTGACACTCATGTTGATCATAATGACCTTGTGACCTTTGTGGCTGTTCTGGTGCCATTCTGAGCTGTGGTGAGATTAACAAATGATTAGCTTTATGATTATCTTTATTGATTTATTGGAAAATGCTTGTTAAGTAAAAAAGCAGAAATACGTCAAGGTTGTTGAGTGATTTCCAGAAGTTCCACCAATCAGGTTAAGCATGTTTTGAAACTGACCAATAAATATTGAATTTGGATTTTGCAACCTGATAACAACCACAAATGACATTTTTTTTCTGTACAGTTGTTGCAAAATTTGGCCTGACTGCTGATGCAGAGATCAGATCATTTACACGACTGGTCTGGGACCAAAGTGGACCCGGAAATCTTTTCAGACCTGCTTGAAAAAGGGGACGACTTGTTCAAGGTCCATGTTGATGGTGGTAAGTAATTGTCAGAATGTCACAATGATTTGTTCTACTCTGTGATAGCTGTAACAGCCGTTCGAACATGTTCTGCTGATTTAAGATGACTTTAACAAATCTCTTTGTTTTAAAAGATTCTAAAGATGTGTCCATTTCTTCTGAAACATTCTTCCTCTCCGATGCCTCCACTCTCCCCTTGGATGAAAGTCCATGTGAGACTCCGAGGAAAAAGTGTAGAACAGATGACCAGTCTCACAAAGAAATGGTTGAAAATGTAAAATGTTGACCTGATAATGTTCATTGTTGAAATGGATATGCTTTTAGTCGTAGTTATATGTAGTATTGTTCTAGGTGTAAGATGTCAGGCTTGACAAAACAACTGGGATGTACAGTCAGGTTCCTGGTCCTGGTCCTCAAAACTATCCAGTCTATGTTTAGTAATAAAGAAACACTGGAAGCCTTTCAGCAGACAAAAGAACATAAAGATGGCTTATTTGAAGACATTGTAACGAGTCTCACTTGAGGACTTTCTCGCTGGCCTCTCGCTCGGCCTCCCGACAGCGCTGAAGCTCCGCCCCCATATTCTCTTTCTCGTTGGACAGCTGCTGCACCAAAGCCAGTGGAGACCCTCCATCGCTGGGAAGGGGGGCATGGAGGTCCTGGAAGCTGAGGGGGGGAGAGGTGGGAGCAGAGAACCGGATGTTTGTTCTGCATTATGACTGGATCATCACTACATACATAGACATATACATACATACACATACATACACATACACATACACATACACATACATATACATAGACATACATAGACATAAACATATACATACATAGACATATACATATACATACATAGACATATACATACATAAACATACATAGACATACACATACATAGACATATACATAGACATACATAGACATAAACATATACATACATAGACATATACATACATAGACATATACATACATAAACATACATAGACATACACATACATAGACATATACATAGACATACATAGACATAAACATATACATACATAGACATATACATATACATACATATACATACATATACATACATAGACATATACATATACATACATAGACATATACATACATACATACATAGACATATACATATACATACATAGACATATACATACATACATATACATACATACATAGACATATACATATACATACATAGACATATACATACATACATAGACATATACATACATAGACATATACATATACATACATAGACATATATACAGTCCATCTGGAAAGTATTCACAGCGCTTCACTTTTCCCACATTTTGTTATGTTACAGCCTTATTCCAAAATGTATTAAATTCATTATTTTCCTCAACATTCTACACACAACAACCCATAATGACAAAGAGAAAAATGTTTTTCGCAAATTTTTGCAAATCTGTTCAAAATAAAGAAGGAAAACATCACATGTACATAAGTATTCACAGCCTTTGCTCAATACTTTGTTGAAGCACCTTTGGCAGCGATTACAGCCTCAAGTCTTCTTGGGTGTGATTCCACAAGCCTGGCACACCTGTTTCTGGGAAGGTTCTCCCATTCTTCTTTACATGTATGTATCTATGTATATATATGTATGTATTCATGCATACATACATACATACATACATACATACATGCACATATATACACATAGAGCCACAGCTAAGGGGGGAGAATGTGTACTCCATTTATCTGGACTTTATGGAAGGGCGGCAAGAAGAAAGACGCTGTTGACCATTTATTATTCATTAAGTAAACCTCAATAAATCCAAATTGGAGTTTGTGCCAAACCACGTGAGAGACATGGCAAACATGTGGAAGAAGGTGCTCTGATCAAATGAGACCAAAATGTAACCGTTTGGGCTCATTGCAAAACGCTGTGTGGATGAAACCCAACACTGGCAGCACGCCACCCCAACAGGGAAACGGATCTAGCAAAGACCAGACCAGATCCAGAGATAGATTCCCTAAAGATCAGACCGGATCTAGCAAAGACCAGACCAGATCCAGATTTACCAGAAATCATATCCATAAGACAAGATCTACCAAAGACAGATCCAGTAAAGACCCGACCAGATTTTCACAGACCAGTGCAGATTCAGAGGCCAGATCCAGAGATAGTTCCACTAAACAAGGAGTAGCCTGTGATCTGCATATAGCTACCAAAGAGATGAAAATAGAAAGCAAAACCGAATTATACAACTGAACTAGAGAAGAAAATGGCTGCAAACAAGCTTGGCTCCTGGACTACATAAAAACTGTAGCAGGCCTCTGCAAAGAACCGCAATCACGTCAGTCAAGTCGGCAAAAAAGCACGCTTGGGAATCGTGTCGAAAGGGACGAGCGCATGTAACTGGGAGAGAATCCGGTCATTTAAAAAAACATTCTTTAAAGTCAAATGAAAAAAGCTTTAAGGATGGCAGACAAACAGATGGAATTGAATAAACGCACGATCCAATCAGGTCCTCGTGGGTTTGTTACTGTGGGAATAGGAGAGTTTCCTCAAACATGACATAATGCTGGTGCCGCTACTCAGATTACAGACACCGACCTTCGAGGTGCTCGTAGCACCTGGAGCTCCACGTCAATGTCCTTCCGCCTCAGCAGCTCCGTCTGATTGGATAAAAGAAATGTCAATCACATTGAATTTCTGATAAAAGCCAATTGAAATCATGGTGCAGCAGAAGGATGATGAAGACGATGATGTCTTGTCTTATATGTGTGTGCTGTCTTACGGCTTCATCTTGATCCCAGTGAGTCTAATTAGATAAGGATTAATTAACTAATTGCCTCATTACCTAAAATCAGTATGAACACAGCAGGCAGGAAACTCCAGTTGCATTGTGGGAAAAGAGCTGTCGTTTAGAAGATTGTGACCTTGATTGAAAATAAACACTCACAGAATGTCTCTTCCCTTCTCTTGTCTTTTCTCACCTACTCCTCCGAATCCTCCCCTTTCATCTCAACTTCCTCCTACTCCACCACTTTCCTCTTCCACCGACTGCTTCTATTTCTCCTCCACCTCTGTGTCCTCCTCCACCTCCTCCTCGTCTATGCTAATTAAACCTTGAATTGAGTTTAAAGTGAGACATCAAAGTAGAACCAAACCCAGAGAGTAAATATCTGTCTTCAAAAGAACCAGATTTATTAATCAGAATAATTTCCAAATGAGATGATAGATGACCTTTAACATGAGGAGTTAAGGTTGGGGGGGGTGGTGAAACCTGCCGGCCCAGACCTTCATCATCGAGGGGTAAGGTCAACCTTAGGGGAGGGGGCTCTTAATTTGACTTAATTAGTCTCTTCAGACTCTACAGTTGATCCAGAAACAAGTTCGGAAGGTTTATGGATGTGGTTTTGTTCTGTTTCAAAGATCTTGTGGAAAGTTCCTGGTCCTGGTCTGTGGGTCTTGGCTCAGCGGTTCTGTCTCAGCTGCTGCTTGTGTTTCTGTTATTAAAGCAGCAGACTTTAATCCCTCAGAGCCTGTGGACCTCATTACCAGACCTGACACACACACACACGGTAACACACTACACACACCAGTGACACACAGTGAAGGTCGCCGCGTGTTTCTGCGTCTTTACGCGTCGACGCGCTGGTTTCACTTCCTGGTTGTAAAGTCTCGCGTGTGTTGCAGAGCGATTCACCTCCAGAACAACAGGTGGAGTCACGTGTTTTGTTGAAGACGACCTAGAGAGTCACGTCTTTGTGTGTGGAAGTCGCTGGTTGCTTTATTTATTGATCATAGACTTTATTGCCCCGTGCATCCACACTGCTGCTTTTCATCACGGACACATTTGTCCCGTATTTTCCTCCACGACTTTGTCCCCCTCGTTGGTGGAGATCTCCCTCCATGAATCAGAGGCCGTCCGGCGTCCTCATAGTCCCCCAATGACGGCTTGTACAAGCGCTCATATTTAAAAGCTCTTCAATCTGATCCGTTCTCTCGTCAACGTTCTTCCTTTTAATAACGGCCGTATTGTGCTGTGAAAACGAGACGTGAGACTCCGTAAAGGACGTAGTCAGAGGACCAATCACAGCCTGCTGCTGCAGGAGGCTGCAAAGCTTTACACGCTAGTCTAGAAAAATGGGTCGACGCATGCAAGGAGGCGTGAAAAGACACGCAAGGGACGTCTCTCTGAAAACGCAGAAGCATAAACTAGGCGTAACACACTACACACACCCCAGTGTTGTGTGTAACGCATACTACACAACCCACACACACTAGTGACAAACTGTAACCAACTACACACTGATTACACAATGTAACACACTAACCCCGTTTGAACAGGTTGTTGATGTGTTGTTATGCATGTGTGTGTGTCTGCGTGGTTTACCTCTCGTGCATGCTCCTTTCTCTCTTCCATCACGTCCTGTTCCAATTGTTTACACTGCAGACAAACGCAATTTGGATTTACTGATCTGATCATCTTTCAATGATAAGATTCTGACTATTAAGAGAGAAGTGATGGTCTCCTGCCTTCAACCAGTGGCGACCAGTCGTCGGATGTAGGAACCTTGGATGCAGCAGTGGGCCCTGATACCTACTTGGATGGCTTCTCTTCCATCAACCTTGATCAACTGACTTCTATAATTTCAAAGTCTAAATCTTGTCTCTTGGATCCGATTCCGACTAAGCTGCTTAAGGAAGTTTTTCCTTTAGTCTTTACTGGATATGATGAATGTGTCTTTGTTGACAGGACATGTACCACAGTCCTTCAACAAGGTAGCTGTAATTCAACCTCTGCTTGAGAAAACTACTCTTGCTCCAGAGGTGTTGTTTGAGGATTTCCAGTCAGGATTTTGCATGCATCGTAGCACAGAAACAACACTGGTGAAAACGATGAATGATCTTCATGGGACCAAGGACTGGTCTCTGTTCTTGTCTTGTGTCAGTGCCACGTTTGACTCCATTGGTCATTGTATACTGTTGCAGAGACTAGAACATTTGATTGGCATTAAAGGAACCACACGCAGCTGTTTTAAGTAGTATGTATTTATCGAATCGAATTTATAATTGTGGGCTGTACAAAAGAAAAATGAACTCAATCGTTTTGGGTTCTCGCCATCTTGGTTTTGAGTTGTTGCCAATTTGGTTTTCTGTCATCACCATCTTGTTTTTTGTTGAGAAGACCAAACGCTGAGCAAAAGTATTTTGAGGCAACTAATGAAAAATACAAGAAGACGTCAATGCAGAGACTTCTACTGGCAACTGGTTGGTCCACTAGCACCACTGGTTCTGAGAGGCTCAAGTGGGTCCTGACGTCTGTTCTGTGGGGTCTGGTCACGGCCGTGTGATCCCGGAGGAGCGCTCTGACACCCATTAAGCAACCTGCCTGTCGCTGTTACACATGTTGCACTGTGATCTTAACTCAGATGAACTCTGAATAAATATTATGTGAATCTTAATCAGCTAGTAGCATCTAACAAGTCTGAAATACTTGACATCAGAAGTGGTAACACCAGTTTAGTTGTACTCCTGTAGAAGTACTGTAAGCATAACTGAGGTAAAACCACTAAAACATTATCATCAACATATATTTGTTTTAGTTGCTTTTTTATTGTTGCATTAATTACACATGACTCACTGCAGCATCACATAAAGTATAGAAACAATCATAACTACAGCTGTCAACATAAACGCATTAATCTATGCGATTAATGTGGCCAAGATTAATGCAACAAAATGTTTTAATGTAGTTAACGTACGTTTGTTTACTTCCGGGAGTAAACCAGAAGTTGACCGCGGAAACGGTCGCTAGCTGCAGTCAGTTACATCAAGATGGAGAAAGCTTTTTGTATTGCAAGTAAAACAAACAGACGCAACATACAGCAGAGAACTGTGCAGAGGGATTCCTCCACGTGTCAAACAGAAGGGGGGTGAGTGGCAAACAGACCACTTTACGCACCGCTATGCTAAGCTAGCGGCTAAGCTATCTGCTTAGTTATCGGAGTTGCTAGTTCAACATGTTCCACCAGGTGAAATTTGCCTCCAAGGTGATCAAATGTGTGTAGTTTTGTATTTAAAATAACATTTAAAATTGCACAACAGTGTCTTAATTACATGTTTTCTAAAGTTAATAGTCATTACTTGTAAGATTTAGTCTTTAGAAGAAAAATCAACATTCATTAAAAACAACATTGTAACAACATTCATTAATCGCTATTAATCGAGGATAATGAATTTCAAAATGTGCGATTACTTACTTCATTTTTTAAAACACATATCTCATATCTATCGCTTTATTTTCTTAAAGACTTTTTTGATCTACTTTTGTTTTCACTTTTGTTTTTTCCAGTCAGAACCTAAAAAAGAGACCACAACCAATCGAACAAATGAGTCTCCGTAAATGTTGTAATGTGCCGAGCAACAGCTGACTCAGACAAGGGCCGCCTGTGGGAATCAAACACACAACCTTCCTGTGTGTGAACGCCGTCCCTTCCAGGTGAGCTTTAATAACCTGTAAGGACTTGATATCAGCTCAATAAAGAACAGCTGCCGGCGCGATATGAAGCCCCCCCCCCATCTTTCTAATATTACCCAGAAGTCCCGGCTGCAGCGGTGAGATAATCCCTGAGAGATGAGCAGTGGGGGGGAGTGTAGTGTTCTGTCTCCTCCACTTCTCCTCCGATTAAGGTGTTACCATGGAGGAGTGGGGGGGTGGGTTGGGGCTAAAAGATGGTGGAGCGGGATATTGGCGGGGTTAGTGTCAGTAGACTGGGTGATGCTCAACAGAGACTTAAGTACAGCTCCCAGTTTTGAGGGGTTAATGGAGGCGGGTGGTTGTTACCGTGGCAACAATGAGGTCGAGATTTGGGGGTGTTAAAATGGGGTGTGGTACGGTGTGAGGCGGAAGGGGCGGAACCAAGAGACGCAAAGATGGAGCCGTGTGCATACAGGTACTACTTCATCTCTAAAAATACTACTTTCCCTACAAGTACCACATTAACAATTAAAGTACTACTTTATCTCTGGTACATGTATTACTTCATTTCTACTAGTACTACATCAACACTCATAGTACCATTTCACTTGTCCTCTGCTTCCTAACAACCGTTGCCATGGTGCCACTGAGAGCCTGTTGCCACGGTGACTGCAGTCAGAAAAGACGAATGTTTCTGATGGTTTTTGTTTTTTCATCCCTCAAACATATTCGGAGGAGGCGGAGCTTCTGAGTCACCACCGGCCACACTACATGCTGGGAGCTACTTTCTCCTGGCTCGGCCCTTCTGTCATCCTTCCAGCAGTCTGTCAGTCACCAATCTTCTTATCCCCCCCATCCTCCCACAGAGAGCAATATTTGAATCCAGATGCATTGTCGGTAATAAATCCCAGTTTGGGCAATAAACTCAAATAATCATCATCCTATAATCTGTTACTTATTGGTCAGAGATCCTTCCTCTCTTTAGTTCCAGACGATTAGGTGCATCATTATCATATCTTCTTTTCAACTGGTTTGCAAATGTATTTGTTCTAATTTTATTTTGGGAACCACTATTCTAATCAATTAATTTGCTCGAACAATACACAATTTTATTTGTCTTCATGTTTATGTAGAAAGGAAAAAAAATCAATGTATATATATATATATATATATATATTTTTCTAATCCAGGTGATGGCAGGTGAAGTGAGGTTGCTCTCTGTTCGGAGACACAGAACTGCAGAGTCTGTTTCCATAAGTAAATATTCAGCATAAAGATTACTTTCCGATAGCAGACACACGTACACCTGAGCAAACAGGTGTGTTCAGTAAACATCAGCTCTTGTCACAACGTCTCCTGATGTCAATGTTTGCCTCAACAGTTTCATTTTCACACATTCAAAATATTTATGTTCAAATTTTTGAGGTTGAGGCCTCTGTGACCCTGATAACCACGGTAACCCTTGGTTACCTGCAGACAGGTCAGTCAGACAGGTAAATAGGTACACAGTCAGACAGGTAAATAGGTACACAAGCAGACAGGTACACAGTCAGACAGGTGAATATGTACACAGTCAGACAGGTACACAGTCAGACAGGTAAATATGTACACAGTCAGACAGGTACACAGTCAGACAGGTAAATATGTACACAGTCAGACGTACACCGTTGAGTCAGACAGGTACACAGTCAGACAGGCAGACAGGTACACAGTCAGACAGGTAAATAGGTACACAGTCAGACAGGTAAATATGTACACAAGCAGACAGGTACACAGTCAGACAGGTGAATATGTACACAGTCAGACAGGTACACAGTCAGACAGGTAAATATGTACACAGTCAGACAGGTACACAGTCAGACAGGTAAATATTACACAGTCAGACAGGCACACCGTTACACAGTCAGGTACACAGTCAGACAGGTTAGGTATGTACACAGTCAGAAGGTGAATATGTTGACAGGTACACAGTCAGACAGGGCCAGTCAGACAGGCACACCGTTACACAGTCAGACAGGTACACAGTCAGACAGGTGAATATGTACACAGTCAGACAGGTACACAGTCAGACAGGTAAATATGTACACAGTCAGACAGGCACACAGTCAGACAGGTAAATATGTACACAGTCAGACAGGCACACCGTTACACAGTCAGACAGGTACACAGTCAGACAGGTAAATAGGTACACAGTCAGACAGGTACACAGTCAGACAGGTAAATAGGTACACAGTCAGACAGGTAAATAGGTACACAGTCAGACAGGTAGTCAGACAGGTGAATATGTACACAGTCAGACAGGTACACAGTCAGACAGGTAAATATGTACACAGTCAGACAGGCACACCGTTACACAGTCAGACAGGTACACAGTCAGACAGGTACACAGTCAGACAGGTGAATATGTACACAGTCAGACAGGTACACAGTCAGACAGGTAAATATGTACACAGTCAGACAGGTACACAGTCAGACAGGTGAATATGTACACAGTCAGACAGGTACACAGTCAGACAGGTAAATATGTACACAGTCAGACAGGCACACCGTTACACAGTCAGACAGGTACACAGTCAGACAGGTAAATAGGTACACAGTCAGACAGGTACACAGTCAGACAGGTAAATATGTACACAGTCAGACAGGCACACCGTTACACAGTCAGACAGGTACACAGTCAGACAGGTAAATAGGTACACAAGCAGACAGGTAAATATGTACACAGTCAGACAGGTACATAGGCAGACAGGTACACAGTCAGACAGGTACATAGGCAGACAGGTACACAGGCAGACAGGTACACAGGCAGACAGGTACACAGGCAGACAGGTACATAGGCAGACAGGTAAATCGGTACACAGGCAAACGGGTAAACTCACCTTGGCGATTGCGCTGTCTCTCTCCTTCATCACAGCCATCATCTCCTGGGTGGTGATTTCATTTCTCCGTTGCCTTGCCAACCGTAAGTGCTGAACCAGAACGGAACCAAACCGTTGGACCTTCTGGACGGAGTCGGCATCACAAACACAGCAAAGGAGCTGGTCCATGTCCTGATCAATAAACAACTGATCGATCAGATCAAGTAATAACCATAATAATGAAAAGCTGTGAAGTTGGTTACTGAAGAGAACCTGTGCCTCTGCTGTGTCCTCGTCAGGATCCTCCAGAGAAACATCGAGGTGCCTAAAGAGACACAACATGGAGCACAGCATCAATCGTATGGCTGCTAATCATGTGCATTGATAACAGGGAGTGGGGGTTAGCCCCCCCACAGTGTTTCTGTCGCTGACCAAATTAAAGGTGGAGCGGCGCAGCAGCCGGTGAGTTGACCCGACGCCGCGCTGCAGCAGCTGAGCAGTAATTTGGTGGAGCTCCCTGAAGTCCACCTGAAACTGTGTCATTTCACGAGTAGCCGAGGAGGCGCTGGAAGGAGATCTCCTGCTGCTCCTCTCGGGGAACTCTTTCATTTATGCTGCTTTCCTCTAATAAAGTGTAATAAGGCGGCCAAGGCGGCTCCGCTCTGCAGGGACAGCAGGTAATGAAAGAGAGACGCCTCCAATAAAGCTCCTCTAACACCCTGCTTACACGGGCCGACTCATTAACACACACACACACACACACACACACACACACACCGGCAGCCCTTAACTGATGTAACGGTTTATGCTCAACAAACGTTATGTTGAAGAACACAGTTGTATTGGAGTAGTAATAGTATCAGTAGTAGTAGTATAGAAGTAGTAATAAGTAGCACAAGGATACCTTACTCCATCTTGTGTATAGTTGTTATTTTGATTAGTCAGAAAAGATGAATTAATGAAATTCTTAAATGTTGCTTGTTGATCAAAGGTTTCCAGTTTGATGAATAACAAAAGAGAGAAAACAGAAAACACACAGAAGGTTCTGATTGGTTCACACTAATACTTGTTAAATGTTCCTAGATTTACCTGTGCAGGTGATAATAAGACTATATATATATGTATTTGTATATATATGTATCCTCCTCCTCATTATTCACCTCCACCTCCTCATTATTCACCTCCACCTCCTCATTATTCACCTCCACCTCCTCCTCTTTATTCGCCTCCACCACCTCTTCTTTATTCGCCTCCACCTCCTCATTATTCACCTCCACCTCCTCATTATTCACCTCCACCTCCTCTTCTCTATTCGCCTCCCACCTCCTCATTATTCACCTCCACCACCTCCTCATTATTCACCTCCACCTCCTCCTCTTTATTCGCCTCCACCTCCTCTTCTTCATTCACCTCCCCCTCCTCTTCTCTATTCGCCTCCACCTCCTCATTATTCACCTCCACCTCCTCATTATTCACCTCCACCACCTCCTCATTATTCACCTCCACCTCCTCTTCTCTATTCGCCTCCACCTCCTCTTCTTCATTCACCTCCACCACCTCCTCATTATTCACCTCCACCACCTCCTCATTATTCACCTCCACCTCCTCCTCTCTATTCGCCTCCACCTCCTCATTATTCACCTCCACCACCTCCTCATTATTCACCTCCACCTCCTCCTCTCTATTCGCCTCCACCTCCTCATTATTCACCTCCACCACCTCCTCATTATTCACCTCCACCTCCTCCTCTCTATTCGCCTCCACCTCCTCTTCTTCATTCACCTCCACCTCCTCTTCTTCATTCGCCTCCTCAGCCTCGTTAAGAGCTGTGAAACGAGCTCTCATCCCCCAAATAGAGCAGAAAATCTAATTACAGATAATAGCCCCCGTAGATGAGGGGTAATTGATAGTGGAGCCCACAGTCCTTCTATGAGGGACGGAATATGGAGGAGCATGTTCCATCTGTCAGTGTGTGTGTGCGTGTGTGTGTATGAGTCAGTGTGTGTGTGCGTGTGTGCGCGTGTGCGTGTGTATGTGCATGCGTATGTGTGAGTGTGTGTGTGTGTGTACGTGCGTGTGTGTATGTGTGTGCGTGTGCGTATGTGTGTATGTGTGTGCGTGTGTGTGTGTGTATGTGTGTGTATGTGTGTGTGTGTGTGTGTATATGAGTGTGTGTGTGTGTGTATATGAGTGTGTGTGTGTGTGTGTGTGTGTGTGTGTGTGTGTGTGTGTGTGTGTGTGTGTGTGTGTGTGTATGAGTGTGTGTGTGTGTGTACATACTCAGCAGCCAGCTGCACTTGACGTGCACGAATAAAAGCCTCATCTCGCTCCTTATTGGCCAGCAGGAGGCGTGACATCACAGCCCGGTCTCTGTCCTTCTGAGCTGCCAACACCTCCTCCAACAGGGCTGAGGAGTCAAGGAGACAAGGAGTCAAGGATAAAGGTAGATAAGGAGACAAGTAGTCTAGTAGACAAGAGTCATGGAGGCAAGAAGTCAACGAGATGAGGAGACATGTATATAAGCAGACAAGGAGATGAGTAGTGAAGTAGACAAGGAGTGAAGAGGACAAGGGGACAAGTGGAAAAGGAGTCAAAGACACAAGTAGATGAGCAAACTTCATTTGAGTTTTCATACGACTCCACTTTGATGTAAAATAAACTTTGTATTAACATGTTGGTCGTCATTAATCCCCCAAGATGATCAAAAAAGTTCCTCCTCAGCAGCAAAGGAATCAGGATTCATGTTTTGATGTTTATGTGACAGATTACAGTAAACACTAAACATGTAATGCTCCTCCGCTCTCTTCACTGGTACCGGTGGCTCATCCAGTTCTAAACATGGTGCTCAGGTACCATGCTGTGAATGGATGGGGTTCAGCTCACATCCAGGACCTGGTCCAACCCGACATCCCGACCTCTGACCTCTCCGCTCTGCATGTGATAAACTGCTTGTTCCTCCTCACTGAGAGCAAAACACTCCACTAGATCTCCACTCTTTGCTGTCCTGCTCCTAAATGGTGGAAGGAGGTCTCTGAAGACATCAGGACCACAGAGAGCCTTCACATCTTCAGACTGAAGACACACCTCTTCAGACTCTACCTCCACTAACACACCAACTAACTGCAGCACTTACATTGGACTTATAATGGTTCTTATCTACAGAAAGTTGTACATCGGCTTATTTGATGAAATCACACTTTCTTGTTTCTTGTTCTTCTGAGTTTGTGTCCTTATGGTTAAATGTTCTCATTGTGCGTCGCTTTAGATAAAAGCGTCAGATAAATGACATGTGATGGAATGATGCAACATCTTGTTTCTGTAGTTATCCTTCTGGTGTAAACTAACTAACACTCAAAAACACACACACACTCACAGACACACACACACACACACACACACACATACACAAACCTGTTAAATCAATATTGCATCCCCGTATTAAACACACTGTCACCTCGTTACTGCTGTGTGTGTGTTGGTTAAACATTGTGCACATAAATATTTAAGAAGTCGATATTGGATCAGATCTGATTAAACTAAACTGTAACACACCTACTCCTCCTCCTCCTCCTCCTCCTCCTCCTCATCTGCTTCTTGCCCCTCCTCCTGCACCACTTTCTCCTCCTCACCTGCAGGTCTCTCCCAGCTTCGAGCCTCCCTCAGCTCCTCCCTCAGCTCCTCCTCCACCGCTCTCCTCTGCAGCTCCTTCTCCTTCTGGATGAGCTCCTTCTGCAGCTGAAACACATATTATACATACATACATATTATACATACATATACACATACATACATATACACACACATACATATACACACACATACATACATACATACAGAATATATATATATATACATATATATATCGCACTTTCACTAGAGATTAGCTCATGAACATTGGGGGAACTTCCAACTTTTCTTTGTTTTTCTGTTGAATTACTGGGAATTCTCCTCTAAGGTGCACTCAGCTTTACTCACGCAGTGAAATGCTGGAGAGGGAAGCGGGCCGGCGTGGAAAACGTGGATAAGGCCCGTCGCCCTGACCTGTGCTCATGAAGTCTTTTGTACCGCTTAGTTGCGTCCCACCTAAAAACCCTCACCGACCCCCTCCTGGACCCCTTGCAGTTCGCCTACAGAGCCAACAGGTCTGTAGGCGATGCTGTCAACACGGCCCTCCACTACATCCTCCAGGATCTGGACTCCCCCAGCTCTTCTCCCTGTACACCAACAGCTGCACCTCCAGTCACCAGTCCGTCAAGCTCCTGAAGTTTGCGGATGACACCACCCTCATTGGACTGATCTCTGGTGGGGACGAGTCCGCCTACAGGTGGAGTCTGACCATCTGGTGTCGTGGTGCAGTCAGAACAACCTGGTGCTCAACGCTCTAAAGACAGTGGAGATGGTTGTGGATTTCAGGAGGAACAGAGTCCCAGTACTTCAGGCTCACAGTACTTCAGGCTCACAGTACTTCAGGCTCCTAGTACTTCCCAATGCTCAAAATGAAAGGCTGATCAAATCATTGTCGCCTTTCACACATTGCCATGTTAAAGCATTGATGGCGTGTTGACGTGCCATGAACAATATATATATATATATATATATATATATATATATATGCACACCACTTTCCCTGTTGGGGTGGTGTGCAGTGAGTTCCCATGAGCCTCTTGGCTGCTCCTCTGATTCATCTCCTTCTTGTCTTCTCGGGAAGATGGACTTCATGGTGCTCTGTGAGATGTTCAATGCTTGGGATATTCTTTTATAAGCTACCCCTGATTCATACTTAGCTGAGCTGTTTGGTCTCCAAGATGCTCTTTGTTCGGCAGCGCGCTCTAACACACTCTGAGGCCTCCACACAACACGTTACCACGTTAACCCTAACCCCACACAACACGTTACCACGTTAACCCTAACCCCACACAACACGTTACCACGTTAACCCTAACCCCACACAACACGTTACCACGTTAAACCTAACCCCACACAACACGTTACCACGTTAACCCTAACCCCACACAACACGTTACCACGTTAACCCTAGCCCCACACAACACGTTACCACGGTAACCCTAACCCCACACAACACGTTACCACATTAACCCTAACCCCACACAACACGTTACCACGTTAACCCTAACCCCACACAACACGTTACCACGTTAACCCTAGCCCCACACAACACGTTACCACGTTAACCCTAACCCCACACAACACGTTACCACGTTAACCCTAACCCCACACAACACGTTACCACGTTAACCCTAACCCCACACAACACGTTACCACGTTAACCCTAACCCCACACAACACGTTACCACGTTAACCCTAGCCCCACACAACACGTTACCACGTTAACCCTAACCCCACACAACACGTTACCACGTTAACCCTAACCCCACACAACACGTTACCACGTTAACCCTAACCCCACACAACAAGTTACGTTAACCCTAACCCTAACCCCACACAACACGTTGCCACGTTAACCCTAACCCCACACAACACGTTACCACGTTAACCCTAACCCTAACCCCACACAACACGTTAACCCTAACCCCACACAACACGTTACCACGTTCACCCTAACCCCACACAACACGTTACCACGTTAACCCTAACCCTAACCCCACACAACACGTTACCACGTTAACCCTAACCCCACACAACACGTTGCCACGTTAACCCTAACCCCACACAACACGTTACCACGTTAACCCTAACCCCACACAACACGTGGATTTATGCTGAGATTAAATAGCAGACAGATGGACCCTGTTTACTGATAATGTGACTTATGGTTGAATATATGTGTATATATATGTACCTTCTTGTTGGTTTCTCTCAGGCTCTCGAGCTCCGTCAGTAACAACGAGATGTTTTTGTCTCTTTCAGAAGTCTGAAGCAGATCGGACGCTGTGATTGGACCAAACATTACATCCCGATGAAAGCTGGAGGAGACAATCAGATTAACATCAAATAATGAAGTACACAGTGAGCAATTATCTGCTATCTCTGCATGGCATTCCAACATATTAAAGCATCTATTTTCAGAACATTAATATCTCATTACACAATTACTATCTTAAGAACAACAAGAAAATAATGTTGTCTCTCTCACAGCTTCATTCTCTGGGGCATGAGAGTGCATGTGAGCGTGCCTTGTGTCATATGTGAGTGCACGAGAGCGTGTATTTTAGTGCATGAGAGCGGGTTAGCTCTATTAATACCATTCGCCAGATCGCCTTTGACATTTTGAGAAGAGGGACAGGAGGACAAGGAGTGAGAGGAAGATGAGGAGTGAGATGAAGATGAGGAGGGAGAGGATGATGAGGAAGAGGAGGTAGATCTCCTCAAGGACTACTGTAATTAATGCTTCACTGGGATCACAAGAATATCCTGAAACTACAATGCATCCAAAACAAACATGAGCACGTAACACCGTCCTACACTCACTCCACTGGCTCCTTGTCACATTCCAGATCCACTGCAAAGTTCTACTACTCACTCATGAATGCACTACTCCCCAAACCTCCACCCCACCGGGTCCCAAACACCAAGCTGCTCACCACGGGCGACCGGGCCTTCTGCTCGGCACCACGTAGGTGGAGCAGTCTCCCTGAGCCCCTGAAGGCAGCACGCTCACTGCACAAGCTACTTAGTTTTACTGGCACTGAGATCTGCTGATAAAGAGTGTGTTAGAAATAAAATGTACCATCATTATTAAGACAAGGAGGGAGAGGAAGGAGATGACGGACAGGAGGAAGAGAGAGAGGATGAAGAGGAGGAAGACAAGGAGGGAGAGGGGTAAGAGGAGAAAGACGAGGAGAGGAAGACGAAGACTAGGTGTGAGACGAGTGAGGAAGAGGCAGAAGAGGGTGGAGGACGAGAAGCATGATGAGGACGAGGAGGATGGGAAAAAGGAGGGAGAGGAAGAGGTTAATAAGGAGGAAGAGGAGGAACAGGACGAGGAGGGAGAGGAAGACAAGGAGGAGGAAGAGGAGGACAATGAGGGGAGGACAGGTGGGGGAGCAGACTCTCTGTGGTGGTGAGTGGGGCTGTGAATGGTCGGGACCCTGTGACATCATTTCATTAGGTCAGGTGTTTTAACCTCACATTAGAGACGACGCAGAGACGAAGGCGTCACTTTATTAAGCAGCTGCTGCCTGTAATTCTCTCATATCACCTTAAAGGTCAGACGGCGTAATAAAGCGAGTAAATAAGACACTGTGTCTTTTATAATATCAGCGGCTTCTAATCAACTCTGCTATCGTGCTATTTCCGTCGTCCTCATCTAACTTAGCTAATAAAATCAAGTCTAATGTAATAGGTCACATTTCAAACTGCTTCACACAATTCATCTGAAAAGCATCTTAAAGAAGAAGAAAAATTAAAGAAAGTAATGAAAAAATAAACTTTGAATAAATGTCCTCTAAACATTTCAGATCAATATTCTGAATGTAATGAAATATTCAGGTGTTTAATAATCTTGTTGAGTCTCATAGATGGAACTGGTCATCATTCATAAGACACTTCTGTTCTGACTGCATTGTTTAGGTTTTCTTATTTTAAGTGCTTTAATTCAAATTCCTGTCGCTATCTGCTCAGAGAGCACATGATGCTTACCGAATAACAACTGTGAGGTTAGTCAAGAGTTAAAGCACGTTCAGTAAAAGTACCCCAACCACTAACCCGCTAACTGCTCACCCACTAACCCGCTAACTGCTTACCCACTAACCCGCTAACTGCTCACCCACTAACCCGCTAACTGCTCACCCACTAACCCGCTAACTGCTCACCCGCTAACTGCTCACCAACTAACCCGCTAACTGCTCACCCACTAACCCGCTAACTGCTCACCCGCTAACTGATCACCCACTAACCCGCTAACTGCTCACCCACTAACCCGCTAACTGCTCACCCACTAACCCGCTAACTGCTCACCCACTAACCCGCTAACTGCTCACCAACTAACCCGCTAACTGCTCACCCACTAACCCGCTAACTGCTCACCCGCTAACTGCTCACCCACTAACCCGCTAACTGCTCACCAACTAACCCGCTAACTGCTCACCCACTAACCCGCTAACTGCTCACCAACTAACCCGCTAACTGCTCACCCGCTAACCCGCTAACTGCTCACCCGCTCACCAACTAACCCGCTAACTGCTCACCCACTAACCCGCTAACTGCTCACCCGCTAACCCGCTAACTGCTCACCAACTAACCCGCTAACTGCTCACCACTAACCCGCTAACTGCTCACCCACTAACCCGCTAACTGCTCACCAACTAACCCGCTAACTGCTCACCCACTAACCCGCTAACTGCTCACCCGCTAACCCGCTAACTGCTCACCCACTAACCCGCTAACTGCTCACCCACTAACCCGCTAACTGCTCACCCACTAACCCGCTAACTGCTCACCCACTAACCCGCTAACTGCTCACCAACTAACCCGCTAACTGCTCACCCACTAACCCGCTAACTGCTCACCAACTAACCCGCTAACTGCTCACCCACTAACCCGCTAACTGCTCACCCACTAACCCGCTAACTGCTCACCCACTAACCGCTAATCCCTGAATATAATCTGTGTCTTTAGGGCCAGAGGTGAGCCTTTGGATCCCACCTGTCATCAGAGCTGACTGGGGGTCTTCTGAGGACGGGACTGCCAGGACCTCTGGATGCTCCTCCTCCATCAGAGACGCTGCCACAGCTCTCTGGCTGAGGGGGAAGGTCCAGCTCCATCAGTCTTTTACCTCCTGGAGGTGTGAAGGTAGAGGGTGAGACAGACCTCCTGTGGGAGAGGGGTGAGACAGGAGGGACAGACTGTGGGCCTGAACAGAGAGAGGACAGACAGTCAATAAGACAGAAGAGTAACAGCGAAAAGATAAATGGATGAGTGAGGGATTGACTGAGTGGACATTTGGACTAATGAATCATTGTGTTAACGTATTCATTAAATAATGAATCAATGAATCAATTGATGAATGGACATTCAGTCCACTCCAGACTCAGGCTTGTAAGTCAGAAACATTTATTCATGTGTTGATCTATGAAGATGATCATAGATAATTCAGCCCTCCAGATGACTTAAAAAGAATAACATATAGAATAACATGTGAGTAACATGTGACTCACACGCAAAGTAACATGTAGACTAGCATGTGAGTAACATGTGGAGTAACGTGTAGAATAACTGTGCTGAGCTCAGCAGAGGGGGGAGCTTCAGGAGACATCTGAACAACAGTCTCCCCTGTGAGAGCGGCGAGCAGCCGAGCCACAAACTGAAGTATACCGCCAAGTAGACCCGAGTGTCCGTGCGGTGCGCTAGTAGCTCCGCCACGGCTACAATTACATTTTGAATTAAAGCTGCAAGCGGCGATGTAGCGGCCGTCCCACCGAGCGCTGTGCTGCTGGCTGGACGGCTACAAGCGCGGCCGAGAATGTCTGCGACCTTCGGACAAAAGGTCCACAAGTTAGCTGGTAACTACAGTGACACTGGAACGACACGTAGTAGAACTTGTAACATTTAGTATAACGTGTGAGTAACATGACAGTAATATGTAGAGTACAATGTAGGGAATATTAAGAATAACACGTAGTATAATTTGTAGAGCATCATCATCATACATCATACATGTGAGTAACATGTAGAATACCACATGCAAGTAATATTTGTAATAATGTTGTATAATTTGTGCATCCTAGAATAACATGTTGGTAACCTTTGAACTTCCATGTGCATTATGAATATGATGATATGCTGGAGCTATTTCAAAATGAGATTAATAGACCATAAGGGCCAATGTAAAGTGAAATGAAATGTCTTATTTCAAAAGAAAGCACTCTTTAGGTCCCATAAATACCCGTTACTAACTGACCCTGACTAATACGAGACCTGTCAGGGCCTCTGAGCGGCGGAGGTGAGGGAAGACGCTGTCGCAGCTCCTCCTTCACTCCGGGATTATCTGAAGAAATAAGAACAGACTCTGTTAACATCTGTCTCTATTCATTAGAAACCAATCATTCGCTAGCAGTAATCCTGTCGTTGTGAAGAGCTTTCTAAATACTTGTAGTTCATCAGCAGAGCAAACACACCTCTTATATCCCGTTAAGGCCTCGTTGTGGCCAGCTAGTGGCTCTCATTAAGAGCTTTAATTACAGCAGGCGGAAATGTCAAACGCTTATTACGTCAAAAGTAAACAATAAGCACAGACAACTCTTTAACAGGTGTGTGTGTGTGTGTGTGTGTGACAGGCAGCGCTTCATGTGGTCCACTAATCACGTCATCGTGAAGAGAAAAAGCCGATGATCTTTGACCCTTCTGTTTGTAAAGGTCGGATCATTCAGATCGTCAGAGAAGAGCTTTGTATGTATGTGTCTTCAGAGATGTCCTCACCTGTCTTCAGGACATTCTCACTTCTTCAGATTTACATTAAATTGAATGCATTACATGCTTCTACATGACATTTCATTTAGCTGATTCTTTTATTCAAAGCGACTTACAAACTTCTATTGTAATCACTTGTCTTCAGACATCTTTCAGTGTCTTTGGATGTCTTTAGATTTGCTCACTTGTCTTCAGACATCTTTCAGTGTCTTTGGATGTCTTTAGATTTGCTCACTTGTCTTCAGACATCTTTCAGTGTCTTTGGATGTCTTTAGATTTGCTCACTTGTCTTCAGACATCTTTCAGTGTCTTTGGATGTCTTTAGATTTGCTCACTTGTCTTCAGACATCTTTCGGTGTCTTTGGATGTCTTTAGATCTTGTCTTCAGACAGTGTCTTTGGATGTCTTTAGATTTGCTCACTTGTCTTCAGACATCTTTCGGTGTCTTTGGATGTCATCTTGTCTTCAGACATCTTTCAGTGTCTTTGGATGTCTTTAGATTTGCTCACTTGTCTTCAGACATCTTTCAGTGTCTTTGGATGTCTTTAGATTTGCTCACTTGTCTTCAGACATCTTTCAGTGTCTTTGGATGTCTTTAGATTTGCTCACTTGTTGTCAGATGTCTTCACGTGTCTGGTTCCGGCCCAAATAACTCCTGAAGAGTCATCGGTACTTGTCCTGTTTCTTGATTCCTGGCCCTGGTTGTAAGACCTGGTCCGGTTTCCTGGTCCTGATTGCTAGTCCTTGTCCTGTTTCCCGTTTCTTGGTGCGATTTAGTGGTTCTGGTTCTGCTGTATTACAGTTGTGGAGTAGTTGAAGTCACTGTCACCCCCCCCTCCGTGGACTCAAAGCTAATTGAGCTTCTTATTATTCATGTACAATTACAGAAGTGATAATGTGATAAATCCTCCTAAATGACCATTCATGCCTCGCTCTCCCTTTGAAGTCTCCTCAAAGAAGAAGAAAGGGAAGCACGAAGGCCAATCAGAGGCCCACACCACGCCAGCCAATCAGGGAGGCTTCTGCCTGTAACATCCACTAAAGTCCATTAATTTTTTAAGCTGTATTTAATACATTTTGAGTAGAAAGTTCTGAGAAAAGAGAGTCGGGAGTTCCAGCTGACTCCATGAATATTAATGACGGTGTTATGATGATTAAAGAGGCTTCAGCTCAAATCCGTCACAATCCGCCTGTGATCCGCCCGGCGACACGCCGCCGCCGCCGCCGCACATGAATTTAGATACGGACATTAAGCCCGGGAGGCGCACCCACACATATATATGTGTGTGTGTGTGTGTGTGTGTATATATATATATATATACCCTACACACACACGATAATGTGTGTGTGTATATATATATATATACACACATAAACACACACTATATATGCCACTTTATTAGGTCCACCTTGCTAGTAAAAGTTGAACCTCTTTTGCCTTCAGAACTGGCTTAATTGTTGGTGTCATATAATGTTAAACAGTTGCTGATCTTCGTCCCAAAAACTGAAATGTCAACTGATGTCGCGCAAAATCTAGCGTGTTACTTTGAGTGCGCAGTGATATGAAACACTCGGGTCAACGTGAACCGGTACTTTACATTATCGCTGAATAATGCACCACGTGACTCACTCTCAACCAATCAGAACGCTGGCGTCGACGCACTGGTTTCACTTCCTGGTTGTAAAGTCTCGCGTGTGTTGCAGAGCGATTCACCTCCAGAACAACAGGTGGAGTCACGTGTTTTGTTGAAGACGACCTGGAGAGTCACGTCTTTGTGTGTGGAAGTCGCTGGTTGCTTTATTTATTGATCATAGACTTTATTGCCCCGTGCATCCACACTGCTGCTTTTCATCACGGACACATTTGTCCCGTATTTTCCTCCACGACTTTGTCCCCCTCGTTGGTGGAGATCTCCCTCCATGAATCAGAGGCCGTCCGGCGTCCTCATAGTCCCCCAATGACGGCTTGTACAAGCGCTCATATTTAAAAGCTCTTCAATCTGATCCGTTCTCTCGTCAACGTTCTTCCTTTTAATAACGGCCGTATTGTGCTGTGAAAACGGAGACGTGAGACTCCGTAAAGGACGTAGTCAGCAGACCAATCACAGCCTGCTGCTGCAGGAGGCTGCGTCGCTTTACATGCTAGTCTAGAAAAATGGGTCGACGCACGCAAGGAGGCGTGAAAAGACACACAAGGGACACGCAAGGGACACGCAAGGGACACGCAAGGGGCTCTTGCGTCTGCGTCGCTGTGAAAACGCAGAAACACAAACCAGGCTAACAGGCTGACCGGAGGAGCTCCTGCTGTGGTCAGTCTTCTTCAAGGTTCCCCGTGTTGTGCGTTCAGAGATGGTGTTGTGGGTTCCTTGGTTGTAACAAGTGGTTCTTTGACCTCCTGTTGCCTTCCTATCTTGTGGAACCAGTCGGGCAGTTCTCCTCTGACCTCTCACATCAACAAGTCATTTTGTCACACAAAGGCTGCTCACTGGATATTTTCTTTTTTGGACCATTCGGTTTGGACAAAAGTTGCCTGGTCTACACATTATATATCTACACAGGGAGAGTTTATAGTTCATTCACAGACCGATCAGTGATCACATCCTGTGAAACATGAAAATCATAAAACAAATCATTGGACCCTCAGACAGCATCTGATTTGTTTCATATTTTCATCATATGGCGTTCATGGCGAATGCTCTTCTTCAACTGTCTAGCGCCTCCCTCTGGAGATATGTATTTGTTTTTGTCTTTGTTCTGCTGAATATCGAATAGAATAAGTCTATTACAGACCAGAATGCCCTGTCACGTCACCATGGTTACAATATCCTGCACAATGGAACTCAAATAGAGAGGAGCATGGTGATGATGTCACCTCCTCCTGTAACTTTGATTTATCCTTATTTATCAGAGCCGACCACACGCACACACGCACGCACGCACGCACGCACGCACACGCACACACACACACACACACACACACACACACTGGTCAGTAGATTATTTTTAATGACAGATCAAGATGACAAAGGATGAGAGTGAATGAGTAGAAAGAGGGAGGAGACGTCGTGTGAACTGTGTTAAT
Source organism: Gasterosteus nipponicus (assembly GCA_014132575.2). Taxonomy (NCBI): domain Eukaryota; kingdom Metazoa; phylum Chordata; class Actinopteri; order Perciformes; family Gasterosteidae; genus Gasterosteus; species Gasterosteus nipponicus. Next base: position 35,384 of record BMAF01002730.1, read on the forward strand.
CTGCAGAGTGGGTGGTCTATACGGACACACACACACTGCTGGTCTATACGGACACACACACACACACACACTGCTGGTCTATACGGACACACACACACACTGCTGGTCTATACGGACACACACACACTGCTGGTCTATACGGACACACACACACACTGCTGGTCTATACGGACACACACACACACTGCTGGTCTATACGGACACACACACACTGCTGGTCTATACGGACACACACACACTGCTGGTCTATACGGACACACACACACTGCTGGTCTATACGGACACACACACACACTGCTGGTCTATACGGACACACACACACACTGCTGGTCTATACGGACACACACACACACTGCTGGTCTATACGGACACACACACACACTGCTGGTCTATACGACACACACACACACTGCTGGTCTATACGGACACACACACACTGCTGGTCTATACGGACACACACACACTGCTGGTCTATACGGACACACACACACTGCTGGTCTATACGGACACACACACACACTGCTGGTCTATACGGACACACACACACACTGCTGGTCTATACGGACACACACACACACACTGCTGGTCTATACGGACACACACACACACTGCTGGTCTATACGGACACACACACACTGCTGGTCTATACGGACACACACACACACTGCTGGTCTATACGGACACACACACACACTGCTGGTCTATACGGACACACACACACTGCTGGTCTATACGGACACACACACACACTGCTGGTCTATACGGACACACACACACACTGCTGGTCTATACGGACACACACACACACTGCTGGTCTATACGGACACACACACACACTGCTGGTCTATACGGACACACACACACACTGCTGGTCTATACGACACACACACACACTGCTGGTCTATACGGACACACACACACACTGCTGGTCTATACGGACACACACACACACTGCTGGTCTATACGGACACACACACACACTGCTGGTCTATACGGACACACACACACTGCTGGTCTATACTGGACACACACACACACTGCTGGTCTATACGGACACACACACTGCTGGTCTATACGACACACACACACACTGCTGGTCTATACGACACACACACACACTGCTGGTCTATACGGACACACACACACTGCTGGTCTATACGGACACACACACACTGCTGGTCTATACGGACACACACACACACTGCTGGTCTATACGGACACACACACACTGCTGGTCTATACGGACACACACACACTGCTGGTCTATACGGACACACACACACTGCTGGTCTATACGGACACACACACACTGCTGGTCTATACGGACACACACACACTGCTGGTCTATACGGACACACACACACACTGCTGGTCTATACGGACACACACACACTGCTGGTCTATACGGACACACACACACACTGCTGGTCTATACGGACACACACACACTGCTGGTCTATACGGACACACACACACACTGCTGGTCTATACGGACACACACACACTGCTGGTCTATACGGACACACACACACTGCTGGATGAGGTTGGGCTGCAGATTCTGGTGTGTTTGAAGTAGCTGCTATTAATCTCTGTGTAGGAATGTGTGTGTACGTGTGTGTTTACAGCAGCTGCTCATTAATCAGAAACTTGTTGCTGTTATCTGTGGCAATAAAGTGTATTTAACAGTTTTAAAAGAGAATGTTTCGGCTTCTTAACCTATTGTCTTTCAAGGAATTATTCCTATTATTCTCTCACAAATCGTTTGCCTTTTTGGGGAGTTGTTAAATTTGCATGCATGTCAGGACTGGTGGTGGTGACTCTTATTGAGAAATGCTTTGGTTTGGATGGTCCTCCTGATATGCAAATGCAGCAAACTAGATTTTCCGCCATTTTGAATCTTTTTTTTCTTATCCTAGACGCCGTGTCAGATTGTCACAAAACTTTCTGTGGATCATTATTGGCTCAATATCCCCCCCATATCGTGTTGATATCTTTTGAGACGCTATGGGCTAATGAACTTCACAAGTGGCTTAATCTGGCAAAACACATCATTTCCAAATGACTTTGCCTGCCCTCACAAAATGTGTTACATATATAAACATTAACACATAACACACCCTATTTTGTATAATATTTGAAGGGGGCTCTGCAGTTAATCATTGATGATCTGCATTTTTAGCCTATTTTCATGATTTTTTTAGAGATGTAAAAGACCAAACTCCTCCCAGAGATTAAACCTGATTCTTTTCAAATTTGGGCAGTGTGATCTTGAGACGTTGGTCTTTAAAAAATGCATAAAGCTTGACAAATTATTAAACTATGTGCGCGCAGAGTATCGACAAAAAATAACACCATTCGCCGAGAAAATGTAAGTTGTTTTAACTCGACCTACATACATACTAATATATATCTAATGTGTAATATTTCTCATATGTCATGACCTCCTTACCCTGTAGACGTCCATACGATCATTTTTAATCCTAATCATAGCACCACCTGTGGACAACAGGAGGTTAAATGTTTTTTACTTTACACCCTGCTCCTCAGTCTAATCTGATCCCTCTCAAAAGTTGGCAGAAAAGACTTAAGACCTCGATAACGCTTCACGGCGAGCGGGAGCATCGGCAAAGTTGATCCTTCGCCAAGAACAAACAAACCGTTGTAACTCTACCCCACATGATCGGATCCTTTCCAATTTTCACATGTTTGATGAGACTCCAGCCCTGAAGACATGTAAAGTGGAATTCTTAACAAAAATCATAGCGCCACCTACTGGTAAGAGGAAGTAAACGTTTCTATACTATGGCTTGCTTCGCTCAGTACGTAAATCAGGTCAACACCAAACGCATTGCACACAAACAATAAGACTTTCTTGACAGCCGAAGAAGCATTTTATGTTTTGTGTAACGTTGTTGCCGTGGCAAACTATTCTTTGCAGTAAACAATGAAGGTGCTTTTGAGGTACTAAACATCCTCAAATTGTAACTAACCGTGGCACACACATTTAGAGCCAAAGATGTAGTTTAATGATTCAAAATGGCAATTCAGCTCAATAGGGCCATCTACAAATATTAATTTAAGCAGCCCGTTTGACCTACAAGTAAACTGAAAAAAGTCTCTTGGGACCAAACTGTAGGCCATTTTTATGTTTACTTCAATTTTTTTACCCTGAGGGTTTTTTTGGCCTTTTTGTGGGTTTAATAGTTTTTCAAAAGTTGTTCAATTTGATAAGCACATCACAACTAGTGAAAGATTTGACGTTGTTGGGGTTCCGCAATTGGGTATAAAGAAATGCCCCCCTAGAAATTTGAAAAGTACCACATCAACCCATTTTTTTGCCTCGGATGCCAAATTGACTTGAAATTGGCAACATATGTGCTCTCGGTTATGCTCTACAAAAAAGTCAACCATGGCATTTAAATGCACCAACTTGAATTTAGTAAAAAAACACTTGCCAACTCCTCCTAAACACTGATTCCAATGCTCACAAGATTTTCTGCGTATAATAATTAGTTCACCGTCATCCGAAATGATATATAGCTTGTTGATATCTCATTATTTTTAGAAGATAGGGAACAATTAACTTCTAAGTGGTGTGTTTTTTTATGTCAAGACACAAATCTTGCAAATAACTTGGGCCTGCCCTCACCAAATTGTAGCAAATCTATATATTGCACCCCGAAATATTCACTAATATTTCTATAATATTTGATGACGAAAATGTAAAAGATAAGGTTTGCAAAGCTTCATTCCTGTTATTGTCCAAAGTGGTTAAGTATGACTGACTCGCTGACGCTTTGTCCGAAGGCGTTGTGGCAAATACCCCGACGTACGCGTACGCTCGCAGCTTTATTTTGTTTATTTTGAAAGTCAAAACTAAGTAAGTAAAACTTATCTTTATAGTATATATATATATATATATATATATAACTATAAGTTGTATAGATTGCTGTAAATATAATATTTTTAAAAGCGGCAGCTAAAACGTTCACACCTTTAACTGAAAGAGCCAAATTCACCACATTACTATTACTGTCATCATAAACCAACCGCCATCTTTTACATTATTCATTCTTCATTCTGTACAGATGACATCCATTGTAGTCTGTCCATCCCAGGAGAGGGACCCTCCTCTGACGTCCTCCCTAAGGTTCCCTTTTTAAAAAAAAGTTTTTGGGGAGTTTTTCCTGTGCTGATGTGAGGGTTTCGGGACAGAGGATGTCGCATGTGTACAGACTGTAAAGCCCTCAGAGGCAAATTTGTAATTTGCGATTTTGGGCTGTATAAAATAAATATAATATGTATATATTACATATACATATACAACATATACTATATTGTAATATATAGTAGTATTAAATAGAATATGTATGATAATACAATATATATGATACCTTGTCCTCTCAGCACTGGGGTACCCCAAAGCTCTGTCCTGGGTCCCCTCCTCTTCTCTCTGTACACCAACTATCTCGGCTCGATTATCCACTCACATGGTTTCTCCTACCGTAGCTATGCTGATGACACCCAACTAATCCTGTCTTTTCCCCAATCTGAGTCACAAGCAGCAGCACAAACCTCAGCCTGTTTGACTGGCATCTTAGTGGATGGACGGAAACCACATTAACAACCTTGACAAGACTGAACTTCTTTTCCTTCCAAGGAAAGACTCCCCCACAAACAACCTTACTGTTACCTTTGACAACTCCGTCCAGATCCCACCCTGACTGCTAGGAACCCCGGTGTGACACTCGACAGTCAAGTTTCCCTCACCCACATGTTCCAGTAAATAGATGGTGCACCAGATTCAATCTGCTTGTTGCTCCCTCAGAGAGAGCTAAACACTCAACAACATCCAGACTGTTTGCTGTACTTTCTCCTAAATGGTGGAACGAGCTCCCAAATGACATCAGGACAATGCAAAACTTAGGACGACTTCCGACGCAAACTGAAAACGCACCTCTACCGACAATACCTGGACTAGTTAGCACTTACGATGGCACCTACTTATAGCACTTTTGTGGCTTGGCTGTCTTGAAGAATTTGTACTTTCTTGATTGTTGTTGTTCTGGTCTGTTACCTCTTGATTGAATGCACTTATTGTAAATTGTAAATAGATGAAAATGTAATACATTAAATCTTGTATTATGTAACGTTCACACCTTTAACTGAAGGAACCAGATGTTCACGTTATATCAAACATGTATTCAACTATTTGATCCGATTGACCAATATTCACCTGTATTAAGAAACAGGTGTGTGTGCTGATGTCCGGCCTTGTAAAAGGAACACAGCTCCTCCTGCTGGATAACACGAGCCACGACACCATTACATTAAACCCTAACGACCAGTCAAATGAATGTAGAGTAGTGATGAACTCAAGGCGATAAACATCCCGTGAGAACTGATCCTTGGGTACCAGTACAACCACCATTTACATGTTTGTCTGAAGAGTAGTAGTAATAGTAGGATTAACCTGGGTACTTGTACCCAGATTAAGTAGTAGTATTTTGTTACCTCTGTACATGTCCACCAGCGAATCCCTAAGCTCCTTGCTTGGTGTCCATGTTGGACTGGTCCTCTCTGGACTGGTTTCTCTGGAAATAAAAACAAACATTAAGATCAGAAACAAAAAGAGGAAATCCCAATTAAAAGAGTAAAAAACATGAGGGTCCTGAGGTGTGTTTCTCTCGCTCTCTCACATTCAGTATGTAATATGTGTAATAAATATATATATGAACTCTTATTTGTTTTTCAATTGTTACAGATGAAATATTAAATATAATCTTACTTGTTGAGTTGTCTCTGGAGGTTATTGATCTTTTTCTTTGCTCTATTTAAAGCAAACTTCACATCTTCAGCTCTGTTTTTATTGCTCATTAATCTACGAGACGCCATGAACACACCGTCTCCTCACATACAGCTCTCCATGACAACGGCACCCTGTACAGCCTCCCAGCTATCGCAGCTGTGATTGGCTGAGAGTCACTCAGTATTGATGAGGTCACAGCATCGGGTTACTCGGCTGTTTGCTTCAGGACATTAAAGCCTGTCCCCTGCAACACACACTTTATTTATGTATTTTTTATCCTTCCTACACACTACAGGTGTGTTCTGCGACAGGCAGTGTGAAATGTTCTGTTGGCAGTCTGGATATATGGACGCTCTATGTTATTGTTTGTATTTCTCAACAGCTGACACTGCGTCTCCAAAACAAATTTCCTTCAGGACAATAAAAATCAATGTATCAGAGCCAACATAATTGTTGGTATTATCCACCAATCCATCAGTTTCAATATGACATCCCTAATGATCCTCTAACCTGAGCGGCCACCACATTAATGTTGAATATAATTTCTTCCTCAGTTGTGACATCATACAAAAGGACTGTTCTGATTGGTGCTCAGAAATGAACCCGGAAGAAAACGCAGAAAACATCTATTGATCAGTTGTGTTTATTCATTATTGATAGTAACTAATCATTATTGACGGTTATTTGTTGCTATTGGTTGGGTCTTCTGTATTTGTCTCGGTGTCCTTCAACAGTCTGTCCAGCAGGACAACGTCCACTCGATGTTTCATGACAAACTGTCCATTCAGGTGGAAGACAGGTATGTCCCACCTGTACCTGTCGAGCCATTCTTTGTTCTCCGGGAGACTGATGTCCACCAGCTGTAAGACAAACTGCGCAGGGAGAGAGAGACAGGTCAGAGGGAAAGTTCAGCGAGACAGGCCGGACCAACAGGACAGAGAGACAGGTCAGGCAGACAGGTCAGAGGGATATGTCAGACAGACAGTGAGACAGGTGTGAGACAAGTACTGAGTCTCACTCTGTGTCTGAAGGGTTCCAGCTCTTCTTTAGCTTCATCACACAGAGGACAGGGATCCTACAAAGAGGAAAACTATTATACACAATAATTATTATAATAAACATTACTTTCCGTTGCCAATTAAGATTCATAGGAACTGAAATATAATTAATGTAAAATTACATTCTACATCGGATACAAGGAAGGAAACTGAACGCAGCTAATAACTATTACTACTACTACTACTAGCACAAATTATGAATGTATGGTGAAGACCATAAAGCAAAAGATTGTTGCTATGATCAATTATTACCTTGGTGAACAGAGTCAAAGTGGATAAAGTAGAAAACCGTCTGGAGATGTGAGGCCGTGCAGCAGCAGCCCGTCTGAGTAGAAACATTATTCCTGAGGAAACAAACTAAATGTTACTTGTGGCAGCGTTCCATTAGTGTCGTTTGTTACCAAGCCGTATTGAACAGCAGACACAGTTACTTAATTTCCTTATGTTAAGCACAGGAGATTGTTCAACTTGTTACTTATTTTTACGTGTCAAAGCGTTATGTAGATAATAGACAAATAATACATTGTCACTGTAAAATAATAATAATATTGTGCCTAATGCAGCTCTTATGTGTTGCACCTGCTGCAATCATGACGTCAATAAATCGAGATACACAAGGAGCGTCAATCTAACAAAAATGCTTTTCAATATATTTGACGTATCTTTAGTTCCTCCACAAGGAGCATAATTCAAAAATGAAATTATTATACCAAAGATTCAAATTAACTAATATATACACTTACTATTACATGACTCACCTCAAACATCCAGGCAGCTTCCAGTTGACCAATCACAGAGCAGGATGCAGCATCACAATGAAATATGTCCGTCTGTCCAATGAAGATGAAATTAAGTGATGACATGACAGGTAATCTGTCAATCAGCGTGTAGCGCCGCCCTAAAGCGTCCCCTGCTTTATGGTCTGTTTGACTCTAAATGGACCATAATTCACTAATTGAACATCACGCTGTATTGAAGACTTGAAACCAGAGACTGAGAACATAAACTCATGTTTACACTGTTTACTGAGGGAATAAATCAAGAGAGAAGTAGAGTCATTTTCTCATAGACGTCTATGGGAGCAGAGGAGTCGCCCCCTGTTGGTCACTGCAGAGAATGCAGCTTTAAGAAGAAAGATTAGTGAAACCGAAATTAGCCTACGAAATATTTCATGTTTCATTGATGCCTGATGATCAAAATCAGCAGTTTGTGCAGCAGCATATTGATCACTCCAATAAAGCACATCACGTTCAGCTTCCTGTTGTAGTTTCAATTACCTCCGACATACGCACACAGGTGTTCGCTTACCTAGCAGTTAGCCTGCTAGCTAACCTTCACTGAACCGGTTCTACAGACCCAAACCTGACAATAAACTCACCAGATTCAGTCCAACGGTCCTGGATCTCCTCCTGCTTCCAGCTGTTTAATAAGGATTTATGGAAAAGTTTGAAGAAACTCCGACGAGAGAAAAACCAACACACTACACACACTTGCTAATCCTCTCCTTTTCCTACTTCCGGTTTCTTCTTCTTCTACTTCCGTTGTCTTCTGTGGCTCAATTCCGCTAGGCTGCATTCTCCAGGACGCATTCGTCAACCGCATACGTCACTTCCGCTGCGACTCGGCTGTCCAATCCGTTGGCTCCTCCGAACGCGGTCGAGGACGCTGTCCTCCAGGAGCCGGTTTGGAGGACACATCTGATCTGTCCTTTGCGGCCCAGCATATCCCAGCATGCAGTGCGGGCCGACGAGGATTTCATTTCTTCAGGACGGAGGCGGGTGATGCGACAGCGCGGAAGAGTTCACTTAAAATGTAACGTTAAGTAATAGAATTCACTCCATTATCTACCGATAGAAATGTTATAATATAATATTTAACATCACATCCTACTAGTAGTTATGAGTGAAAAGACACTTTAATGACTGAACTTTCCCACTTTAGAGGCCGATGCTGTGACGGTTTTATATATAAGAAAAACAAGAAGTCCTTGTTAATAAATGTGTTTGAAGAAGATTATCTTCTGTATCGGTACGTTCTACGTTTTTCAGCTTTTAAGGTTGCTAGGCAACTTGAGCAGCCAAGAAGTCCCCCTCACCCCCGTAGGACAGACCGTCCCATCTCAGAGACTGGGTTAGCCTATGCGGTTGTTGGAGGACCAGCCCAGGTCTACTGCGAAGGCTGGAGGCTACAAGACAGATTCACGAGCATCACCCGTTTCATGATTGAGGTCTTGCATTAGGGTAAATCCTGGGGTGCCGGTGGTGCAGGGGTAGAGCGGGTGCGCTGGGGTTCGAGCCCCGGCTGCTCCACGTCCCATGTTGAAGTGTCCCTGAGCAGGACACCTAACCCCTAATTGCTCCCCGGGCAAAATGTAAAAAGCCGCGGGTTAAAAATAAAAGCCTGAGCTAAATGACCTGTAATGTAAATATCAGCGGAACAGGACTTGGCGTGACATATTTTGTTACCATGGCAACGTCTGGTCACCCCTGTTCATTATCTCATCACAATAAATTAAGAGTAATCCTCCTGAGCAAAGTTGTTCCCAAACCTTTTCTGTTGAGCGCCCTTTGATGACATAAGGACGGGTCGTTTGTTTTAAATTCATTGCATTATAATATATAAACTTATATGAACGTTTTTCTTTCTAAAAGAAGTACATATTACCTCACTTTTCCACATTTTTTTTAATGTATTTTACTGAAAATAAAATAGCAATAACATGTAGGACAGACCGAGTTCATGTCAAGTCTTTTTATTTATTAGGTGCAACTATATAATATAGTTCCCTCTGCCTACAACTTGTTTGTTATAGTTTTATATTGTTTTACCAGTGTGCAACGGAAATAAAAAAAAGTCACAGGTCCTGTTTCTTCTTCTTCTATTCCTACTTCCAAAAGTGGTGCAATAACAAATCAATTTGATCTTCAATTTTATTTAGTCACTTTTAACATTTAAACTGTGCAAATGAATCAAATTCTGTCACCGAAAATACTCAGAAACCACAGAGGAACCCAACAGACATACTGGGAGCCTAACCTGGAAAACCATACTGGGAAGTCATATTGGAAACTCATTCTGGGAATTTATACTGTAATACAATGTTGGGAAATGCAGGCAACTCATACTGGGAGAAACTGGAAACTACTTCAAACTCGTACTGGCACATATTGGAAACTTTTACTGGGAACATATACTGGGAAATTACTGGCAACGCATACCGGGGAAACTACTGGGACCTCATACTGGGGGAACCTGGGAACATACTGGGACATCTTTACTGGAAACTTCTACTTGGATCTATGAATTGTCCCACTGACACACTGGACATCATTCTGGTTAATCTTACACTAGCTCTGCTGGTTCATACTGGGTCCTACGGGACCTCACTGGGCCCTATAAGTCTTCACTTTTTTGTAGTGGATCCTGCTGGTCTCTACAGGTCTGCTGAGCTACTCTGTGGATGAAGTGGATTTCTCAGCATACTTTGGTAAACAGGTAATAAACAGGACGTAAAACTTGATGCACAGCATCAGTAATCAGCAACAATGTCTCACTGTGGAGGACATGCTGGCTGATAACACCATGGCGAAGTCATGGCAACACTGATATTTTCTCACACACACACACACACACACACACACACATATAAACTTATATAGTTCTTTAGTACATCAGCCAATCAGAAGAAGACCTGCCTTCCGATCTCTGTAAAGTTCACTGATTGGCTGCTCCGGTCTGTTCCATCCTTCTATTGTTGCTCTCAGATGGACACAACTCCTTCATTATCACTGATCCTTCCCATGATCCTTTCCTCTACTGGACGTGGGCAGGTGAGCAAATCTGACCGGCGCGGTGGTGTCCTCACGGATCAGGAAGGTCAGAGGTATCCACTGTAACCTGTCCAAACCAGTCAACACAGACATTGATCAATAAGGACAAACACCCCCACTATGAGTCCTACCTCAAGGGTTGGTCCCCAGACGTCTGAGACTAGTCCCTGTACCTCTAAAAATAGTCCCCAGACCTCTTTAACTTCTCACAATATCTCTACTCATATCTTAGATCTCAGCAACTAGTGTCCGGGCCTAGAGTCATCACCTTGATGAAGATGGTGTCGTCTTTGATGTAGGTGCCAGTCTCAAGAACACTCTGAGAGACAAACAGAGGACAGCCGGAGGCAATGTTCATCTCAGCTGCAGGACGCCTGAAGCTGCTGCTGTTTGGATCCGGCTTGAAGGCATCGCCCAAGTGTTTCCTTAACGGGCCCTGGTCCATGAGCATTAGAGTCACCTAACAGAGCAACAGAAACGTCAACAAGCAGACAGGTGAGTCAGTCAACATGTTTTTGGCACCAGAATAACAGACTTGTTTTAATGCAGAGGATTTGGGCATGCAGATGCTTTACTGATACAACACCTTGTTAAAGGTGTGTTATAGGTGGTCAGTACCTTCTGTTTGAAGGGCCAGGGCAGCAGGGCGTCGTACTCGCCTCTCATCACCACAAAGAACAGGGACAGGTGCGTCCCTTTGCCCATGCCGTCTCCGTTCAGGTAGACGCGGGCGCACATCTTGTATCCAAAGTAACCGGTGTAAAATGGCTGCGAGTAGAGCGAGAGTGTCTTTGCCCCCACAGCTTCTTGTTTCCTTCTCTTGTAGTCACGGATCTTCCAGATCAGGGTTCCGTTGTAACTCGCCGTCTCCAGCACCTGGAAACGCAGGTCCATGTCGGCTAGTCGGATCTCATGGACACTCAGCATTTCATCATGTCGCTTTAGCTGATTCTCCAGGGTTGCTGCAAAGACGTGAATATTTGTTTTTACATGATCCCAGGCATTACTAGTCCCCAGACCTCTACGGCTCCTCGGGCCTCTGCAAATACTGTAGCTATAGTTTGTGTTCTGACCCAGAGTGTGTGTTGTGGATCCAGTCCCGCTGCGCCCCCCTTGTTCCAGAGTGTTCAGTCTTGTCCGGACATTCTCAAGCGTTCCCCTCAAGTTTTCCACCTCATCTCTGAGGACACGGAGAGATCGAAGCTCCAGTTCCACCTCCAGGAGCTTCTCAGAGTGAGAGCTCATTAGTTTCTACGGAAAGAGAGATGATTGTCTAAGAGTTCTTCTTCTTCGGTTTGAAAGAAAGTGTAGCTGACAGTTCTGAGGCTTCACCTGCAATCTTTGGTTTCAGTTTTGAAAAATAAGTCATACGCGATAGTTGTGTTTTAGCCGTGCCTGAGGTTTAAACATTATTCAAACTTAAAGTTAACGTGTTCTGCTCCCTCCCACAGGCCAAAAACATGCAGCTAAGGTTCGGATGTGTGGATTGGACGAATGGTTGTCTATGCAAGTATAAGTTACACAAAGTGGACAGAATTACGTTTTAAGGACTTGTGTGGGGAAATATTTTCTGCTTATTTTCTGGTGTTTTGAACCTCCCCATTGCCTTGGTAAAGGTTTTACCTGCATAGTGGCCAGCTTCTGTTCCACCTGTCGGTTCTTCTCCCTCAGCTCGTCGCTCTGGTTCTCCAGTTCAGAAAGTCGACTGCTGAGAGCAGGAAGCACCTTGTACCTCTCTAGTAGCTCCCCTTTAATGTCCTCCACCTGGAAACGCACAGAGAGACCAGTCACACAGGAGTCCTCTGCTGAGCAGCCTCAGTCCGGTTGCCATGGTTACCTTGTTCTCTAACACAGAGTTTTTGTTGGCTATCATTCGTAGGTGTTCGCCTGCCGAGGTGGACTCATGTTGCCTCATATCCTGGTTCAAACCCTGAAGCACAAAGAAGGACCTTATCATCTGCAGTAAGGAGAACAACCGGTAGGAGGGGGACCAGGTACCTGGAAGGTGCAGCCATAGCGCTGGAACTGACAGCACACCTGAGCTTTGGGACAGTCGTTCTGGTGGCTGGACAGCTGATAAATACAAAACCATTCAATCAGTGTCATTACCACTAACCGCTGGATTGCGGAAGATGAAGAGGACAACTACCTCACTCCGGGGGAGGGACGAGACGGAGCAGTGGTTTGGACACGACACAGGGAAAGCTGGACACACCGTCTCCTTGTGTTTCTGAAGACAGTGAGATTGTTAACGAAGAACTTTATACTGAACTTCAGGATCAGAAAGCAGCCTCTCAGCTCAGAAGAAAAGAAGAGCCACTGGGTGAGAATGATGATGATGTCTATATATGTAGTTACATCACATCACGTTGCTGTTCTTTATTCACCAATTCACCTAAACAGTCTGGATATAGTCCCCCAACTTCTACAACTAGACTTCTCTGCACAACGTGATGTCACGAGTTACCTGCAGGTCAGTCAAAGGCATCTTTGTCATACAGAACTCGCAGCTGGTCTCTCTGTGTTTACATTTCCAGCTCAGATGGTCGGGAATCTCTTTCCTCATCATTCGCTCCTTACATTTACCCAAAGGACAAGGTACCTCGAAGAAAGGACACACATTCAGGTGGTCCTGCAGACAGACAGGTGAGAGGCAGACAGGGTTTCTAGTCAGTAGACTGAGGTACGCATAGGAATTATACAGCCAATCACAGAGCAGGATTCTCTTTCTCTCACAGGTATCTGCTGCAGACTCATCTGCTCCTGACAGCCGTTAGCTTCACTGCGACAATAAACTTTCAGAGCCATGATCTCACGATGGCAGCAGACGTCTCTGAAGATCTGAAACATAAACAGAGCTCAGTAACTAATCAATAATCATGAAAACATGGTGATGATTCATAAAGTAATGATCTCCCACCTTGTCTTTGAAGAGAGGCTCCATGTCAGCTGGACACACCGGGTTAGGATGACTAGAAAAAGAACAGCCTGCTGGTTAGAGCCGTGAGTGCAGCCTCCACCAGCTCGACTTCTCCGTCTCTGATAGTCTCTCTCTCAGGGCTTCATGCAGTAACGCTGCAGGCGTATTTATTTCGTAACGTGTGCGTAAAGCATGGTGAGGTGTGTACGAACAAGCCGCAGGAAGTGAAAGAGGCAAATTGTGCTTTCCGTGTCCTGTATATTCATTCACTGGAGGGTCAAAGGTAAACGGGAGTTTCCCATAAAGAGATGGGAGGGGATGTGTAAAGGGCCTAATGATGTATCCCGCGCTACGCACAGAAACCGCCTCCGTTAGCGCTGAAGACGCTCCGCCTCTTAGAAGCAGGTGTAAACCAGAATGCGGGTTTCGTCTCACGTGCCTCCTGGTGAAATGACAGCAGGGATCCGAGCCAGACGGCTACTGGACCAAGGACACCAGTGGAAAGGGTTTTTGTCACAAGGATCACACTTTTTCAGTTGAGTGAACACAAAATCATTCCGCGCTACAGACGAAGCAGCAATATCACAGTTACAGGAAGACATCGAATCTCCGACTCAGCGTCCACATTCCATTCCAGCATGTTAAAGTCCTCAGTACATTACAATTAATTACAATATCAATCACAGTCACAGCATCAGCAGTGGGAACATGTCAGTCTGCACTCGGCCGTATCACAGGAACACTTTGCTGCAGCGCACGAGTCAATGCACACATTTCCCCACCGATGCACAAACAACAACTTTGTCACTGCGGAATTTGAGTTTTGGCTGTTTGACTTTGGCTGATCCACGATGGAAAGAGAGAAGGAGGTCCGTTCACGCGTGTGTTTAAATGCTCACAATATGAGGAGAAAGGCGCTGATCAGCTGATGGGCTGCAGGTTTGTAGATATGACGTAAACACAGAACGCTGACTCAGCGTTCACCGTGGTGATGATAATGCTACGTTGTGTACGTACATGAGGGCCTGTGTCTCTAGTAGTATCACTCTCTGTCTCTAGCTGTCCCACTTTCTGGCTCACGTGTCGTCTCTCTTACCTGAGAATGTCGTTGATGCAGCTCTGACAGAAGCGGTGTCCACATTCCGTCTGGCGGGGCTGACAGAGGACCAGGCTGCAGGTCTCACAGCAGTATTTAGCTTCTGGAGTCAATGCAAAGTGGTCTCTGAACCCTTTGTGCAGAGGTAAGAACCCTGCAGGGACACCTGGAGACACACCTGACTTTAGTTCTCACACACACACACACACACACACACACACACACACACACACACACACACACACTTACTTTGAGGCGTGGTGTCGCTGGGGGGCCAGGGGTTGACTTGGCGGTGAACGGGCGAAGCCACTGAGAGGGCCGGGGTCAGGGAGGGCGCCACCTGCTGGAGGGGAATCTGCACCTCCCTCCCGTCAGCACTCCGCCCCGCTGACATGACCTGAGGGGGGAGGAGGGGGAGGATGGTGATGTTTGCAGAGGAGCGTGGCCTATGGGTGATATACCCGGCCTGTCGGGCGGCTTGTGATCCGGTCTGTGACGCGGCCTGCGATCCGACGCGGCCTGCGACGGCCTGCGACCCGGCCTGCGACCCAGCCTGCGCCGCGGCCTGCGACGCGGCCTGCGACCCGGCCTGCGCCGCGGTCTGCGACGTCATAACAGATCTTGGTTTGGAAGAAGAATAAAAGGTGAATGTAACTGATGTTGCTGCTTCATCAGTGAGGAAGACAGCTGCTTGGTGAGCTGCTCCGGAGCAGGTTAAGTCTTTGGATGTGTTGCTATGGTGATTTTGCCAAACTAGACTTAATCTTATCCTGAAAATACCAAATTAGTCAGGTAGGAGGGACGACGTCAGCTTCTTTAGTTCATTGTTTCTATGCAGTTTGTTTAATAACGATGCTTTAGTACAGACACACACACAGCTATGCACACGCATATACACAAAAAGCTACACGCAATCACACACGCAGACACACACACATGGACACATACACCAAGCTACACGCACAGAGACTTAACAGATACACAAAGACACACAGAGAAACACACCCGCCTACACGCACACACTCACACATGGACACACGGCTAGCTGCTGAGCTAACAGCTAGCATGCTGTCGCCTCCTTCCAGCTGCTCCTCTCACGTTCCTCTGAGGTTCCTCTGAGGTTCTACTCACATGAATCTCCTCCGCAGGCCACAGCTCCACTCAGCAGCTCCTCGGTTGTCGGTCTCTCTCTGGGATTCAAACAGTCAACCTGCAGCTGCCTCGGAGCCTCCAGGCCTCAGGCGGACTCCTCATGGTTCGGGTTCAGGGTTCTATGGGTCCTGTGTGCTTGTGAGGGTGAAGTCACCGGGATCCAGTTCTCAGATCCAGAGCGAAGTTCTGATCACACTGGAAACCCCCTCCGCTGCTTCCGCCCAGGAAATCCCCCAGAAACGTTAGCAGCCTCCGACCACCAGGGAGCGCTGTTTATTCATTTATATATGTATGTATAAATAAATACAAATATATACTATATATATATATATACTATATATAGCGCTGTTTATTCATTTATATATGTATGTATAAATAAATACAAATATATATATATATATATATATATATATACTATATATAGCGCTGTTTATTCATTTATATATGTATGTATAAATAAATACAAATATATACTATATATATATATATACTATATATAGCGCTGTTTATTCATTTATATATGTATGTATAAATAAATACAAATATATACTATATATATACTATATATAGCGCTGTTTATTCATTTATATATGTATGTATAAATAAATACAAATATAGCGCTGTTTACATTTATATATGTATGTATAAATAAATACAAATATATACTATATATATACTATATATAGCGCTGTTTATTCATTTTATATGTATGTATAAATAAATACAAATATATACTATATATATATATATATACTGTTTATTCATTTATATATGTATGTATAAATAAATACAAATATATACTATATATATATACTATATATAGCGCTGTTTATTCATTTATATATGTATGTATAAATAAATACAAATATATACTCTATATATATATATATATACTATATATAGCGCTGTTTATTCATTTATATATGTATGTATAAATAAATAAATATATACTATATATAGCGCTGTTTATTCATTTATATATGTATATATAAATAAATAAAAATATATAGTATATATAGCGCTGTTTATTCATTTATATATGTATGTATGTATAAATAAATAAATATATACTATATATAGCGCTGTTTATTCATTTATATATGTATATATGAATAAATAAAAATATATAGTATATATAGCTCTATTTATTTATTTATATATATATATGTATATATATTGCACACTATGTGTTATATATAGTCCCACGCTGCTCATTATATATATATATATATATATATATATATACACTGTATAATATATCTGTATTATTCGATGAATTATATAATAGTAGAACAATATAATGTAATAGTATACTATTAGTATACTATGAGTAAAATATTGTGGATGAACATGTACATTTGAGATAAGGATCTATAAAAAACAGTAGATTTTTATTTAACAAAAATAGTTATGCATGTAGAGCGAGGTCTCATCGTCTCTCACCATACGTCCCGTCTTTAACAGCCTCTCAACATCTCTAACCGTCCCCACAATTTGTTATGTCTCTCACTGTCTCTCAGTCTTTCCCCGTCTCTAACCATATTTCTCGTCTTAGGGAGGCAACGGTGGCCGCGAACTGCAAGGTTGGCGGTTCAAACCCTGGTCAACCTTGCGATCCCGGCTCACGTGTCCCGGCTCAAATGTCACGTCTCTAAGCGTCTCTCAGTCTTCCGTCTCACGCCGTCTCTGACCACATGCCATGTCTCTCCCCATAGCCCAAAGAGGGGGTCGGCTGTGTTTCAAAAATCTAAATGACATTTTATTGTAATTATTCTTCAAGGTGCTTTTTGTTTGGAAACCACTTGTTTAAATAAAGATTATAATTATCATTACGGTACGTTCATTTTCTTTAGATATTTTTTCTCATTGTCAAACCAAACTGAACTTGGAAAAGAGAAACAATAAAGAAACAAAATCATTTATTGATATTTGTCATGCACCCCAACTTGAGTGACATCATCCAACATGACAAAACTCCGCCCTCAAAGACAAAAGATTCAAAACAAAACATTGATGTAGGGGAAATATGTAGACAAAAAAGAACAGGCCCCCCCTCTTTGATTTCTGAGTGGTCCAGAGAGGGTTGTCTCAATGAGGTTCATAACACAACCTCATTCTGACCATTCTAAAAGTCCAAATAATAAAAAAACTCATGACAGCATCATAGAACTAGTGGGCAGAGTCAGAGAGTCAAGAAGGCAGAGGCTTCTGAGAGTCCACGGGAGAGGACGAGTCCTGCAGAGAGCAGAATCAAAGTCAGGACAGGAGAATGTGTTAAACATACTGAAATATGTGAGAAACATCGCCCCCATGTGGATATATATCTGTGTAAGCTACGTCCACACACCACATTGTGGGAAGATTCAGTGAAAGAAGATGTTTGACATACAGGTGGTGCTGCTGTAAATATATATTAAATAACTATGGATTACTACACTACTAAAACCTCACCTCCTTTGTTTCTGTGGCGGCTAAGTCCTCTTCCTCAGCAGTACACTCCTCCATCTTGTCATCCATCTTGTCCTCCTCTCCCCCTCGTCCTCTTCCACCCCCATCCGTCCCATGTTCAGCCTCCCACTCCTGAAGGACCTCATCCAAGTTAAACCTCCTTCTGTAGTTCACCAGGAAGTTCTTCACCTGAACCACCGACTTGTTACCAATCACATCTGAGATGGCCTGGAAGTCCCGCCCATACTTCCTGATGGCTGCGTGTAATTGGAAGAGAGGGGGAGAGTTACTGACTGAGGATTAATATAACAGATCAAGGTTTACTTAAAAAGTGATACAATGTAGTATTTAAACTAACAATGAACCAACAATTTTGTCCCTCCACACAGGACAACAACATCCTCATCAAATACGCGGATGACACCACCATCCTGGGGCTCATCGAGGGAGGGAACGAGTATATTAACACACAAACACGAACACAACACATTTCCATGACCTTTCCAAAACGTTCAGGTGTCTCAGTCTACCTGTTCCAGGTGGTTCAGGTGTCTCAGTCTACCTGTTCCAGGTGGTTCAGGTGTCTCAGTCTACCTGTTCCAGGTGGTTCAGGTGTCTCAGTCTACCTGTTCCAGGTGGTTCAGGTGTCTCAGTCTACCTGTTACAGGTGGTTCAGGTGTCTCAGTCTACCTGTTCCAGGTGGTTCAGGTGTCTCAGTCTACCTGTTACAGGTGGTTCAGGTCTACCTGGTTACTCACAGCTCACATTACCTTGTACAGCAAGCAGCTGCTCTTCGGTGGTCCAACGAGTGTTAAACTTCTGATTCACCTGAAGCGGGAAAAGACAAAGCAACACAAACAGACACTGTCATTGTGCCGTTCTGCTGGCATTTTTGTTTGTGTGCGTCACCATTGTTACCTCAGGCTGCCTGAACTCGTTGACTCCTGAGCAGATCTTGTCCTTCAGAGAACCGTTCGACTGTTTGATGTTCTGAATCTGAAAGAGTGATATAGGTTAGAGCAGGGGTGCTCAATAGGTTGATTGCGATCGGTCAATAGCAAAGGCAGTGCCAGTAGAAAGAAATCTTGTTGGGAGATAAAACTCATTTTATTCAAAAGCAACCCTTTACACTTAGGACTGGCTCCCATTTTTGGTGAGGTCTGGCTCAGGTGTATGGTTAGGGCTGGCTTGGGAAGATGTGAGGGTCAGGGGTTGTATGTGTACATCCATTTTTAATTGTCTCATATCAGTCTAAAAATATGAGGACTATGCCCACTGAACTGCACTTCTTAGTTGGAACACAGTTGTGAAAACTGTCAACATAATTTGGGCCACGAGGGCTTTACCACAGAGAATTTCAAGCGTTCCTCTCTGGTGCTGAATACGGGACCTACTTCACCGTTCTGAGGTGCGCTGGCTCAGTCGTGCTCCGTGCTGCAGCCGTTTAATTCCCTGAGATCAAGTATCGGCAACTTTTTGAAAAAAAAGGGTAGACCTCTGCATGAGATCCCTGACGCGTTATGGTGGCAGACCTGGCGTTTCTAGTTGATCTCACTGATCATCTCAACACCCTGAACAAGGGACTACAAAGATCAGCTGTATGTGCACATGAAGCATTGCGTGTGAAGCTCCGTCTCTTTGAGTCACAACTGCGAAACTTAATATGTCCCCTTTAACTAGTCAGATACAGCAAAAGTGTGTTCACGTTTATGTCACTGAGAACATAAAGCGACCAATCAGAGAAGACACTAATCATGTTGATATGAACTGCTTTTAGAAATTGAAGCTCTTTTTAGTCTCCATTAGTTGATGCTTTCACAATATAGACATTCAAACTAATTAAGTAACTAAAAAGAGAGAGACAGAGAAACTGGTAGACAGACAGACCTGTCTCTTTATGGAGACCAGTTGACAGTCCAGCTGTCTGATGAGTCCCTGAGCAGACGAAGACGAGAGAGAAACGACATCCTGCTGATTCAAGAACATTCCTTTGGGAGGACGCTTCTTCAACCGCTGAGACGCCTTGCTGCCTGTCTACAGGTAGGCAGAGGACAGGCGGGTCACTACTAGCTCACGGAGAGAAAGACAGGCTTGGTTTATGTTCCGTTACCTTCAGTCCAGGGGCTGGTTTGACCTCTGACCTCTCTGGTCCAGAACTCAGCTGAAACCAAAACAGTCTGTCATTTAAAAACCGGTTTGATTTAAACAGTAAACAAACTTCCAGTTCACTTTAAACAAAGTCAGTAAACAGTAAACAGTAGTTTACCTCCTTGTTGTCTTTATTTGGGTCGAGCTCGAAGTCAACAGGAGGATTTATGTTTCTTTCCTCGACTTCATCGTCACTGAAAGATTCAATTATTTATTTTACAATTAAAAATAAAAATCGGTTGTGTTGCCTGTTGCGTTACCTGTCCCGATTGCAGCTCACCTGTCGTCTCTCTCTCTCTTGTGTTTTCGGGTCTGTCGGTCCATCAGACTTGTTTTACTGCGACTTTTCTTCCAGGAGTAATAGAAGCGCACCAGGCTGGCCATGGCCTTATCAGGTAACTACACAGAGACACAGGGCTTAACACAGCAGTAGATACACTGTGAACTGGTCTAACTGGTGGTACTGGGAACGTACCATCTGCTGGATGCGGTGAAAGCTCTTCCCGTGGAAGCTGAACGCCTGTTCAAACAGAACTCGGTCCTCCACCGTCCACTCGTCAGGGAAGGGAGTGAAGTTCGGCAGGTCGGCCAGAGACTTCTCAATGTTGTGTTTGTGCCAGAAGAGCATTCCCAGAGCCTACACGCCACACACACGCAGGACCAGTCAAGAGATTGTGTGTGTGTGTAACAGATCACGGACCGTCGGATGACCCGACTTGGTTGGGATCACTTGTGAACCATTCAAGATGTTCCCACGGTGTGTTGGTGCGCATTGTTTTACGTAGTTATTCATTTTTATTGATTTTACAACTTAACAAGACAGCACTGTAGAACTTTAAGATTACATTGCAAAATGAACATACTGCCTAGACTACTGTATTACATTACATGTCATTTAGCTAATGATTTCATCCAAAGTGACTTACAATAAGTGCATTTCAACCATAAAGACTCAAAAGAACAAAAAACAGGAGTGCAATAAATAAAACCATACAGACGTTTTATTCATTAGATGAATGTACCAGTATCGTATTGTATTTGTGGTATGGTGTCAATCATGGTACGGTATCATAAGTATCGGGTATCATGGTATTATATTATAGTGAAGTGACCACCCGACCTGGAATATCAAGTGTCAGTAGTCCATGTAAATGTTCCATGTTTAAATATACCTGTGTTTCCTACTATCATTGTTGTTGTTTTTGCTTGTTTTACGTTTGCTTGTCTGGTTTTATTGATGCGCGCACACACACACACACACACACACACACACACACACACACACACACACACACACACACACACACACACACACACACAGTTACAGTGTGACCCTCACCTGCTCCATGTTGTAGCCATGCTTCTCCTTGGCAATGGCGATGTACTCGTCCACTGAAAGATGATATATAGGGTCAGATATACTTTGATATACAATGAAAATCCAAAAGACGCCGTCTCCATCATCAAAGAGCTCCATCACACGGTTCCTGTTCAATGTGCTGGTGCTTACACTGAGTCTGGTTCAGGAAGCTGCTGGGGATCCACACCAACATGCCAAGGTTCTCTCTGAGCTGAGCTGCCTGGGCCACTTCTGATGACACACAGGGTGTTATTACATCATCGTATCATGTAGTATGATAATCATATTAACATCAATTCCCAGATAGTTACAGTGTGTAGGTGGTTCTCAGTAAAACCAGCTTGAACAATTCTAGAATAAATTGATAAAGGGTTAGAAACATCAGTGTTGGGAAAGTTACTGAAAATGAGTAATTAGTTACTAGTTACTTCTTTTAAAAAGGTAATTGAATTACTTTTATATTACACAAGTAATTAGTTTCTAGGGAAAGTAGGTTTGAAGTTATTTGTGTGTCTGCATTTTAAATGTAATAAATATGAACAGTTCTGAACAGTCAAACACAAAACATGTTTTTTGACCTATTTATTGTAATCAACAGGCCTTCAAAATCAAGCAGAAGTAAAAAACGTCCCTTTAATACTTAATACAAAATGAGTGTCTGCGACGTGGACAGAGGACGCACGTCATCGGTGAGTCCAGCTCTGCAGGCCTGTGACGTCCCGCCCTGCTCGGGTGTCAACAGGTGCTTCGTAACACTTCTATTGCTTCTCTTAGACGCGCGTCGCTTCTTTGCAGCTGCACATCACTCACAACTCACCGCTGCATTTGTGTCTTTAATTACGACGAGCGAAAAGTAACGTCCGCACTCCAGGGAGAGAAAGCTCATTCTATCCGCGCTGTCGCCACGACGCGCTTTAATGCTCCTCATTTACAACGCGAGGGTGAAATCCAGCGTTGTGATTGGTTGAGAGAGTCACGTGGTGCCTTATTCATGGGTACCGCACCGGTTCACGTTGACCCGAGCGTTCCGTATCACTGCGCACTCAAAGTAACACGTTCCATTTTGCGCGACATCAGTTGACGTTTCAGTCTTTAGCTCGGTGGCGAAAAAAGGCCGCAAGTCCCACAAAAGATCGTTTTCGTGCGACCGGACAATTAAGGTGGACGTCTTGAGCCGTGTGAATGAATGAGACGGTGTTCGCGCGCACGTACAGGGACTATTTTCTCCTCTAGACACTGAAATGAGACACACAACGTTTGGTGGCTAATAGCATGTTGCGCTGAAAGGCAGATACTTACTTACTATTTGAGAGTAACGCGAGTCACCAACTCAGTTACATTCAGTAATTGTAACAGTTACTTGATTTCAATAAATACTTTTGTTACATGCTCGTTACCGCATAAAGTAGTGGAATTACAGCATTACTTTGTAACGCGTTACTTCCAACACTGACAAACACTGATGAATAAACCGACACTACAGAGCGATGTCAGCATGTGTCACAAATACTACTTTTTGGTGCAATATATTGATTATTAATTGCAATAAAACTATTGTGATTTTCAGACCATTTTATGCCACTGATTACATTACAGGTCATTTAGCTGACGCTTTTATCCAAAGCGACTTACATCACACTTTAAACCCACGGCTTTATCACATTTTTGCCCGGGGAGCAATTAGGGGTCAGGTGTCTTGCTCAGGGACACTTCAACATGGAACATGGGGCAGCCTGGACTCGTACCACCAACCTTGTGCTTCCCAGCACACACCTTCTGTAACCCCTGTGCCACGTGACATTATAGCATAACAATACAAGTACACTGAAAGAAGTGTACTTGCATGTAGGAAAGTTTCATTCTTAGAATATTTAGACGTTCAAAAATGTAATATGAAAATAAATATTCTAAATAAATAAAACAAATAAATACACCTTTGTTAACAAAAAAGGGACACGGAGCGGGGCGCTAAAACGATGGTGACATTCATGAATATATCTCAGCACTACAAATGATCGCGCACATTTTCATTCATTGTGCGATAAGTCAATATAGTGATTATTGCGACAGGCCTAGTGTCAGCACGATGTCAGCATGATGTCAGCATGATGTCAGCATGATGTCAGCATGATGTCATGTTGGCTACACAACAGTGAGACATGAGTGTCTCTTTGCGTCGTCACAAAGAGACACTCGTGGAACGTTCAGCGTGTTCGCTCTTTTGCCTCCATGACTGAGTCTGCAAGGCTTCTTAATAAAGATCCCGATCAAACTCTGACTCTACGTTAGCAGAACAATTGGTCAGGTTTCAGATTTTTGGTTCAACCCTTAGATGTCATGCAAATCAAATTTAGATTAAAACAATCACATTAACATAATCTAAATAGAGACTTACAGCTGATTTTAAAACACCTACATATTGCATATTTTCTAGCGGCTACGTATTAACAAATCTGAGTTTGCATTATTGATGTTCATACATTTGAACGACGTGATGTTAAACTGAAATAAAAAAGAGATTACTGTGACTGTTACAGACTGGGCAGTACCACACACCGAGAAGGGAACTAAAACCAGTCCAACCCAGAACCACAAGCTGTGCAACAAACACGACAGAAGAGGACAGATACTTTAGGTGATCGGTCTTGCACAGGTGTGAAGGCTGATCCATTTCAGATTCATTTCCATTGTCATGGTTATTGTCATTATCAGAACTAGTAGGACTTGAGTATTACAGATGTGGAACCAGTTTAACATGACTTAACCAGTTTGAGAGGACGGCTAAGCAGTAGCAGGCACTTCAGTGCTAGTGTTGTTCGAGGCTACCACTCCGGGTGCCGATTAGACTCTTACCCGGGTCAAAGTCCGGAACCAGGGCCTGGTACTGGGTTCCAACCCGCATCCCTCCTCCACCTGCAACCACGCACACAGTAGAAGTCCGGATTGTTCAGTGGCAGTACTCCAGACTACACGCAGTACACAGCAAAACTACAGTGTTCGAGGCTACCCACCATGCTCCTCGTCGCTGCTCGAGCCGGAGCTTCCGTCTTCCCAGCAGCTGTTGCTGGTTCCATTACCGGACAGGCTCTTCCCGACGTGAGTCGCCGTTGCTCCGGGTCCACTGCTGCCGCTGCCAGTCGGACCTCTGCCTCTCCTCTTCCCCGGAGCCTCCGGGTTTCTCTCCAGCATCGCCGGCATGAGGAGGACCGAGCCAGCGGGGGCTAACTGCTGGCTGCTAACACAGGCTAAGGGCTATCTAGTTAGCTTAGCTGCCCTGCTAGCAGAACTGAACTGACTAACTAGCCCGTAGCTAAGCCGAAGTGTTCAGTCTGCACAGCAGCGAGCAAGATTCGGTGTGGGATGGAGACTTTGAGCAGGAAAAGACCCGTAAGATGAAGCTAAAGGCAAGTTGCTAACAGCTAACCTGAGAGCGGAGGTCCACTCTGAAAAGTTACGGAACACACAACCGGAACCAGAGGAAACCAGATGGAACCAGACCGACACCGGACGGGCTGACTCACAGGCACGAGCTGGAGGATCGATAAGAAGGCCAAGAAAACTGATCAGAGATCAGGCAAGCTGGAGATGATCAGAGAGAGAGAGAGAGAGAGAGAGAGAGAGAGAGAGAGAGGGAGGGAAAGAGGGAGGGAGAGATATATGAAAATAATCAATACAGTGAGAACCACATCAAACAAACATCTGCTGTAGTGATATTAATCAGCGGCAGGCCGTGCATTGTCTGAAATGTGAATAGCCTAATAACCTCATCATGACGCCACACTGTAAAACATTTCCACATTAATTTACAGTAATCTACTGGCAGCCACATTTCTTGTATTTTACTGTAATTATACAGCATAATACTGTAAAAACGTGCTGTGTAGAAACAGCATAATACCGTTATTTTACTGTTCCTACCGTGATGCCCATGAACAGATAATTACTGTAAAATGTTTTACAGCACTGTAGAATGTACATTTAGTATGATTTAATGACTTAAAAAATAATAATTTCAAAATAAAACCCTTTAGAATTGCTAACATAAAAAAGAACTCAAAAAATGAAATAAATTGCTGGTCACGCGGTTCAACAGAAAGATGTTACGGATATTCCACCATTTAGTAGTCGAGTGTTTTGCTCTCAGTTTATCACGTGCAGAGCGGAGAGTGCGGGTCGGGATTGTTCAGTGAGCCACAGGGGCCGGATGGACTGCGGGGTCCGTGCCCTGTTTGACGTCGAGGTGGAGGAGCAGGTGGTGCTCCTCCACCTGACTGAGGGCGGCTCCGCCCCGGAGTCGACTGCTGTCTGGCTTGGTCCACTTTGGTGCTTCGTTCAGAATCGAAAACTTTTGCACCCCGAGTATAATCACGGATCGATGATGTGTACGGATTTCTTCACAGTGTCTTGATCAGATCAGAATCAAAGCCATTTATTGCCATATATGTTACACATAGAGGAATTATATAAGTCTTTGCATTGAATGTGCCAAATAAGAAGTAGACGCTTCATGCAATGTGATTATATGATGCAAGTAGTAGGTGGAGTTAGTCAACGAAAAAAGGAATAAATAGGGAAATATACCGCAACTTTAAACAGTAGCGTGCTGTAAAAAAATATTTTCTGTTGCTGTATTTTACAGTATTCAACTGTATTGAGGAATAACAGTATATTACTGTTGAGAATTTCATTTGTTACAGTGCACAGTTACAATAATAATGACATGAAATCAATGTAATTGTCTCAGTGACAAGAATAAACTCACAAGAACCAGACACATTTATTTACATCACAGCATTTATTTATTGACAAAACAATCCATCAAACCTGTGGCACTAAAATAGCGCAGACTCAGAAGCCCGGGCCATTCAAATATGATTTACAGGGGGGGAGATATTAACTAAATAATAAAACCAGCTTCTTAAACAAATGAACAGCTACTGGAGGTGTAAAACCACTAAAGAAGTTGACTTGTTAAAAGCTGTTCACTATTTACAGACAAAGTTCATCCTGAACTAAATACTGAGATCTGCTCGCTGGCGGAACCGTGGTTTGATGGTTTGGTGGTTTGGTTAGATTAGATTAGATTCAACTTTATTGTCATTACCAGTGTTGGGCAAGTTACTGAAAATGAGTAATTAGTTAGTTACTTATTTTAAAAGTAATTGCATTACTTACCAGCTACTTTATATCAAAAGTAACTTTAAGTTACTTTTATGTCTGCTTTTTGAATGTAATGAACAAGGGTGTAACCATGGTTTAGACATTGGGGGGGTTCGCTTAACGAACGGTTCATAAAAGGAAAGAAACATACATTTTTTTATGTATATTGGGGGGGGCTGATTGGTATTTTCTCAATATTGGGGCGACACGCCGATACGTGGTTACGCCCGTGGTAATAAATATGAATAGTACTGAACAGTGAAACACAAACCATCTTTTTTAGACCTATTTATTGTAATCAACAGGGCAACTGGCCTTCAATTAAAATTGTCATTTAAATTTCAGTAATTGTAACTGTTACTTGATTAAAAAAAAATACTTTGTTACATGCTCACTATTTGGTAATAGATTAGGCAAAACAGTAGACCGTTAACAAGGTTCGGGGTTAATAATGTGGAGATATAAACAAACTACTTTTTGCACCAGATTAGGGTTGCTAAACTGGTACACCCTCCATCAAGGACCTGTACACCTCCAGAGACAGGCAGGAAAGATCCCTGCAGACCTTCACACCCTGGACACAACCGGAGGGCGCTACAGAGCTCCGCACGCCACGATGTTGTGGAAGATTTTGCACAGGCAATCGCTAAATAAAAATAAAGCCTCTGAGTCAAATGTGTCTTTGTCCGTTTATTTCCTTGCAAGGGGAAATAGGTCACAACAGCTACGTGCTCAGTAGACCGCCAAGAACCTTCTTCCTCTCACAAGTGGGCCAGGCAGTTCTTATACATACGTGATCATAAAGGGCTCAAAACATCTGAGAGTCTCACTCAACAATGTCACCAAACCAAACCCCAGCAGACTCAGAAGGAGCCTCAGAGTCTCTGGGAGGAGGGCTCAAGATAGGCCAATGTCTCCAAGTCAGGAGCCTGTCAGTTCGTTGCTGCGTCTCATTTGGTGGGCCGCATCCTCATGAGGACCCGGCCTCCTACACGGGCCGAGCGGCCCCTGAAAGAAGAGGGTCTGGCCTACACGGGCTTCCTGCTTGTGTCATCAGCTGTTCCTCCGCTGCTCCCGTTGCCTAGCAACCTGCTGCGCTTGACAGTGAAAGCTTTAAAATCCGCAAAAGACATTAAATACAGACTGAGATGATCATCTTCTTATTTCATTTAATTTAGGAGGAAATGCTTCAGCTTCTGATATATTTTAGAGAGAGCTGAGAGAAGAACATTTTTAAATTCTTATCAAATAGCACAGCCGTGAACTTTAAGCTGAAAGTAATATTGCAAGTCAGAGAATAAAAACCACAGCAGCTAACACATTTATTAACTTGTATGCAGACTTTTTATTCTTTTTTTGCATATACAAGCTAATTTAAGATATTATAGAATTTGTCCAAGCTACAGAAGCTGAATGTCACCACACACATCGTTCTCCTTCAGCGTCCTCCTGCTCTCTAAAACACAACTAAATCTAGAGTTAGTTTATAATCACACTAAACGAAATGTATAGTAAGTTTATAATCACACTAAACTAAATCTAGAGTTAGTTTATAATCACACTAAACTAAATCTAGAGTTAGTTTATAATCACACTAAACGAAATGTATAGTAAGTTTATAATCACACTAAACTAAATCTAGAGTTAGTTTAAGATCACACTAAACTAAATCTAGAGTTAGTTTATAATCACACTAAACTAAATCTAGTTAGTTTATAATCACACTAAACTAAATCTAGAGTTAGTTTATAATCACACTAAACTAAATCTATAGTAAGTTTATAGATCACACTAAACTAAATCTAGTTAGTTTAAATCACACTAAACTAAATCTAGAGTTAGTTTATAATCACACTAAACTAAATCTAGAGTTAGTTTATAATCACACTAAACTAAATCTAGAGTTAGTTTACGATCACACTAAACTAAATCTAGTTAGTTTATAATCACACTAAACTAAATCTAGAGTTAGTTTATAATCACACTAAACTAAATCTAGAGTTAGTTTATAATCACACTAAACTAAATCTAGTTAGTTTATAATCACTAAACTAAATCTAAACTAAATCTAGAGTTAGTAAGTTTATAATCACACTAAACTAAATGTATAGTAAGTTTATAATCACACTAAACTAAATCTAGAGTTAGTTTATAATCTAACACTAAACAAAATGTATAGTAAGTTTATAATCACACTAAACTAAATCTAGAGTTAGTTTATGATCACACTAAACTAAATCTAGAGTTAGTTTATAATCACACTAAACGAAATGTATAGTAAGTTTATAATCACACTAAACTAAATCTAGAGTTAGTTTATAATCACACTAAACTAAATCTAGAGTTAGTTTATAATCACACTAAACTAAATCTAGAGTTAGTTTATAATCACACTAAACGAAATGTATAGTAAGTTTATAATCACACTAAACTAAATCTAGAGTTAGTTTATAATCACACTAAACTAAATCTAGAGTTAGTTTATAATCACACTAAACGAAATGTATAGTAAGTTTATAATCACACTAAACTAAATATAGTAGTTTATAATCACACTAAACTAAATCTAGAGTTAGTTTACGAACAGTCTCCGTCATGAATAAATGAAATCTTCGACGGCCTACACTGGATGATGGGATATGCTGGGCTGCAAAGGATGGATCAGATGTGTCCTCTAGATCGATACCT
The DNA here is from genome assembly GCA_014132575.2 of Gasterosteus nipponicus. NCBI lineage: Eukaryota > Metazoa > Chordata > Actinopteri > Perciformes > Gasterosteidae > Gasterosteus > Gasterosteus nipponicus. Next base: position 65,053 of record BMAF01002730.1, read on the forward strand.
GGAGGGCTGCATTCTTCACTGCGTTGAAGTGAGCAGAAGTGAGCATTTTTTAAGCAGTTTAGAAAATGTCTACTGTCTGCTTTCTTTGACAAATATGTCAGCAGATGTAAGACTAGCGCGGATAGTTATATATAGGATAGGCTAGTTGGAGCAGCTCTCGCTCTCCGGGTGCTGTGGCTAAATGTGTAAGTGGATTCCATAGTCACACGTCTACGAGCAGCACGCCTGCCCGAACCCTTTATCCAAAAATGACGGATGAAGAGGGGAATTTGTGGAAATGTTACGAAACAGAAATATTCCTTTCCCGTTCATGTTAGCAGTAGTAGTGGGTTCTGATTGGACCAGCATGGTTTTTACAGATCACGTTTCAGTCAGTAAACAGCAGGAGGTGCTGTTCTTCTTCTTCAGATGATGAGGTCAAAGTAGTAAAGTAGCTCAAAAAGTAGAGAACAAGTACCTCAAGAATGAACTAAAGTACAGGACAACTACCTCAAAACATAATAAAGTATATATTAGTACGAGTACAGCGGTACTGCGCTGCTAATCTCTTGTTGATGATCAATTTGAACATTTGCGTTCATTCCAATAACTTTTGTTATTTAACTTTGTGATTTGTGATTCTGAAATACATTTTTATTCACCTTTTTTTCAAATGATCATTAACTAATCAGGAAAACTGATTGATCATTGGACAGGATCACAACAGTCACATGACCCTGTTTACTGTTTTCAGCCTCTGAAGGCCGCTATGTTCGCTATGTGGGACACTCGATCCCCCCCTCCACCTCCGCCCCATTCCAAAAACAAACATCCACACATGGAGCTGAGATGGTGGGGGAGGAGCAGCACGATGATCAGGACGTTTCGAGGGCCGGCGGAGAGGAGACGGGGACGAGAGTGGAGACAGAGGGAGAAAGAGGGTGGGGGTGCAACTATAAAAGTGTGAAAGAGATGAGGACGGAGGTTTGACTGAGAGACTGTTTGTGACTCTGAGGAACGAGGAAGTCTCCTTCAGACCAGGTGTGTGTCCTTCAGACCAGGTGTGTGTCCTTAGTGTGTCCTTCAGACCAGGTGTGTGTAGTGTCCCCTTCCGATGTGTGTTCTTAAAACCATGTGTCCATCCTGTTTACTCCAGGTGTATCTCAGGGTGTCCTCATGCCGCGGCTCCTCTCATCTCAGGTGGACCTCCTGTCTTCGTCCCCCTCTCAGCGTCAGTGTGAACGGACGTCCTTCTCCTTTTACTGCGCGGTGCGTCAGCGGCTTCCTGCGTGGCTGCTGGAGGACATGCGCTGCATGGAGGTGTTCAGCTGGGAAGACGGAGGTCCTCGAGCCTTTCTTCCGTCGGAGGCGCTGCTGTACGCGCTGGTGCACGACCACCAGGACTACGCGCGCTTCCTGCTGAAGGAGCACTCGGCGAGCGCCATGCGGCCGACGCGCTGCAGCTTCTGCCGCGGCAGCGGCCGTGCGCCGCATCTCGCCATTGCCGTGCGCTACGACCGCGTATCGATTCTGGGAATGATGCTGGCGACTCTGAAGGACGCTCAGGTACAGACGGCGAAGGACTTCCTGGACTGCCGGGGCGGCTGCTCGCACGTAGCCGACGCGGGGAAGACGGCGGTGCAGCTGGCTGTGGAGCTGTCGCGGCCCGACTGCCTGCTGCTGCTGCTGGTTCACGGCGCGCTTCCCAGCGGCGCGGACGCGGCGCTGCAGCGCCTCGTCGCCTCCGACGGCACTGAGCGCCGCCGCGCACAACGCTGCCTCGACTTCCTGCTGCTCTTCCTGCCCGGACCGCCAGCGCTGTTCTGCCTGCAGGACGAATCGCATCGCTGGCAAAGCCTGCTGGGAAATGAAGTGTTCAGGTGGCTGCGTGGTTTGGCTCCACCCCCTTTACTGCTGCAGGCGCTCAGGTGTCTGGCCCGGTCCGGCCCGGATCAGATCACCGCCCTGCCCGACTTCCTACAGCTGCATAGCCGGCAATAACATCATCTGTCCCCATGGAAACACTCACCTAACCCCCCCAAACTACCACGGTCGGATGGTGATCTGATGAGATCTAATATGTAAATAAAGACTACATCCTTCACTGATTAGCTGAAATAGACGTTTGGAGACTGAGGAAGAAGCAGCTGCTGTGATACGAGCTTTCCGTTATATGAATGATGACGGGGTGTGAGAATAAGGAAATGCTTATTGTAGCAGAGATGAATGTGATCAAATATTTTCACTCAGTGGTAAACGGACCACTTCAGGACTGATGTGCCCGGAACATGTTGCTAGCTGCTAGGCTACTTCCATCTCAACATTGGCCCCCTAGGACCACCACTGTGCCCCTACATTAAACAGTGGTTTGGAAACGTCCTGCTAAATGTGGGGACGTTGTTGGCACTTAAAACACGTCAAATGATGGAGAGCAAAGTGCGCAAGGACAGCAGGAAAAGTCGCTAGTTTAACATGTTCCACCTCCAAACATGATCACGTGTTTGTTTAAAATACAATTACACAAGAGTTAAAATACATCCTACCTAAAGTGATTACTCATTAATTTATAAGATCTACTCTTCAGAAGAAACTTAATCACAATTAATGTAATTAATGAATTTCAAAATGTGAGGTTAATTAGGGTTTTTTAAATCTATTCACAGCCCTACAATAAATCAATGGGTAAAAAGTTGCTTAGAACAACATGGATTTTCCACTGTCAAAAAATGAATATGTTTGGCATCTATTAATCCTCTGCCACAACAGCCGTTTTCAAAGACAATGTGACTATTTGAGCAGGAGCCTGCAAATCCACTGTTTGCCCTGTTTGACAAAAAAATCCAGAAATGTTGTCATGGTCAGGTGATCATGAGGAGGATCAGAAGGTAAGGACTACGAGGACCATGAGCATGACGGTCATGAGGATAATGACAATGAGGACCAGAGCTGTATCTGCTGGTCAGTGTTCCTGTTATTGTGAGATAACAACGCAACATTTTACCGGAGATGAAGATGAATATACATCTGATGTATGAACATGTTACCTGATATGAAGAAGCGTCTTTCTCAAATCAGTTTGTGGTTACATTTGGTTGCAGCGCTCTCCCATTTTTTGCCGAGCAATGAAGGGCAAGTCCCATTTCTGCAGATTGTCAATTATTCTTTGGTTATTTATTATTGAAGGCGTCCTGCATTGACGGCGTAAAATACAATTACATCCATCTTCTTGATCGTCCAAGCTGATCCCAGATTTCCTCCTAAGTGTAGAAGTACTACTGGGACTTTGGTTCTTTGTTTGTTTGAGTCCAATACAGCTGTGAGATTCAATGATCTGTTAATACTTGTATAAAAACATTAAAACCTGTCTTTTGAGGATTTGCTCATTTAGGGACATTTCTACGGACCCGGGCCAGTCAGAGCCACAGCAAGAACCTTTATTTCATCAGCAAAGAAATGTGTTTTTCAAAGTTGAATCCATGAAAGATCTCGAACATTGATATTTTTAAAGGGAAATGGCAGCAGTTTATTGGATTTACGTGTTTATGTGAGCCAAAGATTTCAAACATCAGTTTCAGTTAATACGCTGTAACCCGTGTATTTGAACTTTGTTAGGATAATGAACGTTATCATAAAACAGGTGAGGTTACACTGAATTCTTATTAATCATCAATCAACCAATCAGCTGACATCGGGACGACATCACAACATAGTCACACCTGTACACGTTTCCATGGCAACTATTAGTATGAGGAAGAGGATGCTGAGGACAAGTTAGAAGTTCTTCAAAATATTAAACCATTTCAGACCCTAGACCTGAACCTCAATGCTTGTTCACCAGAGGGTCAATGAGAGTCCAATATAGTACATTAGAGTCCATCAGTCTACTATAGTCCACCAGGGTGCATTAGAAACTACTACAATCCACCATGGTCTCTTAGAGTCCATTATAGTCCTTCAGGGTCCATTAGGCTAATATAGTCCACCAGGATCCATTAGTCTATCAGAGTCCATTGGAGTCTACTTTAGTCTCACTAGGGTCCATGAGAGTCTACTATAGTCTATTTGAGTCCACTTAAGACATTATAGTGCACTAAAGTCCACAAGGTTCCATTAGAGTCCAACAGGGTCTATTAAAGTCAACTTGTCTTAACACGGTCTAACTCAGCTTAACCCCACCAGACTGAACCAGGATATTACATCTCTACCATTTCCAAACCCTGAACGTGGTCAAAAAGCACAAATCAATTTCCAGTTTAAACCAGCTTGAACCAGATTAAACCAGATCAAAGTTTTAGCTCATTTAAAATAGCATGAATGAAACATGGGTAGAATGTGAAAACGTCCCATTGATGCCTTCAACAACCACAGTCAGAACCATTAAGGTCTAGTTTGCCTTCTTTTTAAAGTGCTTTCTTTTAAAACAATATCTCAATTCCCTTCATTTCCCAGAAACCACCTGGGCTCCACTTGTTTGGATTTCAAAAACCTCAACGTAAGAAAATGACAGCGGTGACATCACAATGACATCGTCAAATGAGCTCCCATTCGTCGTCGATGTCGTCCCCACTGAGTGAGGATGCTGAGGGGGCGGGCCAACGGGGAGTTTGTGGGAGGAGCTTAGTCAGACGACGTGACAATCCCCCAATCACAGTCACTGCCCACAACTCATCTTCTGGAGTCACTGCAGAGAGATAAAGATGTACACACACACGCATCTCTGTTACTGGTCTCCGTTAAGACAGTTATCATTTCCACTAACCACCATGGAAATAAATAACCACTACTTCTACTCTTTATTTGTTGTGTGATTTACACAAACGTCAGAACAGTAAACAGTGTTGTGTTCGGGTTCATGACATCATCCGTCGCCGCACACAGCTTGAATTTCACCGACTCCTCCAGGAAGTGCGTCTGGATGACTGCGGCTTCCCGCGCTGCTTCAGGCGGACCAGCAGCCGGTCTGATGACCTGATGTGTCGGCTCGGTGCGTCTCTCTGTGACACAACTAACTTACAGGCGTTCAGTCTCAGCTGTGTGTGTCTGGCAGTTTATTCACACTTTGGCAGCAGGACGGCGGTGATGACGAGCGGAGCATCTCAGCGCTGATTGCCTTTCGCAAAACAGCGTCGTGCAATTTGTGTCCCACGCGCCGCATCTTTCGCTAACCCTCTCGCCCCGCATTAGTATAAACCAGTAGGAGCCAGTCTCACCAGTTAACCAGTTGGCGTTCCCAGGGATCTTCTTCCAGTAGTCTCCAGCAGGGTTTTGGTCCGAGATGCCGTAACGACGAGCGACTTCTCCATTTACACAACGAACCCAAACGGTCCGAGAGCTGAGGACCAGCTGAGTGACAGCTAGGCCTGGAACACACACATGTACACAATGTACACACAGTGTGCAAACATGCACAGTGTACCGATCTGTAAACACTGTACACATGAACTCGTACCTGGTGCCAGGTCCCAGTCAGTTCCCACCGGCATCTCATCACTGAGTCCAGTTCTGACGAAGACGCTTCCTCTGTTGTCCAGAGCCCAGAGGAGACGGTCATTAGGACTTGTCTGGATATTGACCAGCTGCACTCCTATTGGCTGCAGAGGCATGATGTCACAGTTACCTGTTGGTTCCATGTGTGTTACCTGTAAAGGTGGTTCTATCTGGATCCAGTGTGAGTTACCTGTACAGGTGGGTCTATATGGATCCAGGCAGGTAGCATCATGCTGGGGTTTAAGGGCTGGGTTCCCACTCTGAAGTAAACTATTCCTCGACTGTCCACAGCCCAAACGTTCTGACTGCCGCAACTCACACTGACCAGACGAACACTTCCTGGAACACATCAGTGACATTTTAGCTTAACACACCTGCAAACACGTTTACATCTGCATACAAGTCTGTGAAAGCTCAAACACCTCATGAACCTTGAGAACCCTTCAAGAACGAATGCACCGAATGAAGGAACCTAAGCTTTTTATCATGCAATCTAAATCCACCCGCCCTCAGAATCAGGAGGCCAAAGGTGGAATCCAGAGCATCAGGAGGTTTGCATTCATCAGCATTAGGGAAGATTAGAAAGTTACCTGATGAGCAGTCTGAATATTTTTCTACTGTCAGAGTTCTTGTACCTCAGGTACAAAATCAGTGACCACTAACAGAGCATGCTTCTCTTATGATAGCAAAATTCAGTTATGGTTAGGGATTCTCAGCATTGACATGAGATCATGTTTTCACGCGTCATGTGGCCAGGCAGTCATGTATTCAGGTCATGTGGTCAGGTGTTCACGTGGCCATGTGTACTTGAAACATGTTGGTGTCTGATGGAGGAACTAAAAAAACCCCTAAACCAGCAGACACTCCAGTTACACTCTTCATGTTCACCTCTGAGTTTCCACCGTGTTACACAACCTCCACTGTCAACCTGACGTAAAGACACAGCTGTGTGTGCGTCATACTGTAACATGACCACAGTACCCCGAAACACACAGCGACGGATGGTCCAGTCACAGACTAAGAGTTAGACTCTTATTAAAAAGGACTAGTTGGTCTCCAGCTCTTCATTAGGTATCAGAGGTGTAGCACCATCTGGTGGCACAGAGAACACTGGTTAAATGACATAACAACGCGTGTAGGGTCAGTTAATAGTGCTCATACAAGTGTTATTCTCGACACCTGTTGAATATCTAACCTATTTATCTTATACTTATTTACTTTGGTTAGTTTGTTGCTTTTTACAAATAAAGAATTATTTGTGTATAAACAAAAGACAGACTACATGAACAACAACACACTGTTTCATGTCTTACAGTACTACTTGTTGCACGAGATGATCGGCTCTAACGTCTCTCAGATAAGACCAGACGTACTGGTGACACCCTCTGCATACTTCTAAAGCGGTTTCTGGTGAACCGCAGGATCTTTTCGATGTAGAAAATGTACCACGGCTCAGAAAAACAAATCTATATAATATATCTGAAATAACGTGATATACCATTAAAAACTACAGATATTTAAAAAACAGTGATTCTGACGTTTGGCCACTAGAGCTACCAGCTGGAATTCTGAACAAAATCATCAGAATCTCCTCCAGCTTAGACTCCTTCAGGAATCCAGCAGAGACCAGTCCACTGTGGCAGAACCAGATCCAGAGCTCCAAAGGGAGGAGGAGAGCTCAGTTCCTAGCAGTAGCAGTAGCTCTTCCTCCTCCGGGAGCAGAGCTTCTCCCCTCCACACAGACACCACACTGCTGGAGACTCATGACGTATTGCTGGAGAGAATAGAGGCCCAGGACAACCAGAACCAGGACTGAGAGAGGGAGGCCGACAGACCTTGCTGAAGTCAAATGAGAGGTTGTCTAACGTGACCCCCGGTGGTCAGAGACACTACCACTTAAGACCACAAGGGAAGACAGAATCAACACAAAAGTTCCATGTAGTAACTTTCAGATACATACCGAGCTGGTTGAGGTCCAGGGAGGTCCAGTGGAGTCCAAAGGGACAGGATGGAGACAACGTACGAATACTGACTCGTCCATGTGTGTCTAAACCCCACAGAGCATCACGGCAGGCAGACAGGTGAGTCAGCTCCATCTGAGCATACATGCATGACACAAAAGGAGATTGTTAGTGAACAAGGTTGAGTAGAATCAAACTCGACAAATGTGGTGTTTTTACCTCATGTGGTAGAGAGATGGACGAGGGGCGGAGCTCGCCATCCTGGTCCCAAACACAGAACAGATCCTTCCTGCTCTGAGCCAACCACAGAAACGTACCTGAGAAACAGGTGACACATACAGGTTGACTGTGATTACATTACATTTGATTCAGATGACCCTTTTATCCAGGTAGTTGTTGAAGTCTGGCGACTAGTTGCAGAGGTCGGGGACTAGTTGTAAAGGTCTGAGGACTAGTTGCAGATGTCTGAGCACAGGTTGTAGCAATCTAAGGACTAGTTGTAGATATCTGGGGACAATTTGAACTAGTTACAGGAGGTTGGGGGACTAGTTATAAAGGTATAAAGGAGGACCAGTTGCAGATATCAGGGAACTAGTTACAGAGGTCTGCATACTAGTTTAAGAAATCTGAGGACTAGTTGCAGTGGTCGTGGTGTGTGTATCAACCAGCTAGTTAGACTTCAAGAATGTCTTGGAGACACCAAAACCTGGATGACCTGCAACTTCCTGATGCTAGTCAGAATAAACAGCAGTTATCCTGATAAGCCCAGAGCGCCTTCCAAGCCAGCTGTCCCGTGATACAGTTTCTATGGATGGAATTGCTCTGGTACCCAGCAGCACCGTCAGGAATCTGGGAGTTCTCTTCGACCAGGATATGACCTTCAACTCGCATATAAAGAAGACTTCAAGGACTGCCTATTTTCATCTACGTAACATATCAAAAATCAGGAACTTCCTGTCTCAAAGTGATGCAGAAAAATTAGTTAATGTGTTTGTCACTTCCAGACTGGACTACTGTAATTCTTTGTTATCAGGCTGCTCTTGTAAATCTCTTAAGCCTCTCCAGTTGATTCAGAATGCTGCAGCACGTGTATTAACAAGAACTAAGAAAAGGGATCATATCACTCCTGTATCAACTTCTCTGCACTGGCTCCCTGTTAAATCAAGAATAGATTTTAAGGTACTTCTCCTCCCCTACAAGGCAGCGTCTTATCTTAAGGAGCTTGTAACACCGTATTGCCCTACAAGGCAGCTGCGCTCCATAGATGCTGGTTACTTGTTTTAAAAAGTAGGCTGGGGGCCAGAGCCTTCAGTTATCAAGCTCCTCTTTTGTGGAACCAGCTTCCACTTTCAGTCCGGGGGGCAGATTCGGTCAGCTCTTTTAAGATAAAGCTTAAAACTTTCCTCTTTGATTGTGCTTATAGTTAGGGCTGGCTCAGGTTAGCCTGGACCAGCCCTTAGTTAAGCTGCTTAGACTGCCGGGGGACTTCTTAGGACACACCGAGCTCCTCTCTCACTCTCTCTCTTTCTACAATAATCCACGTTTTATTAATGCACATGACTAATTCAGCGGGAGTTCTTTTGTGCTTTCTCCCCTAGCAGGTCTCCGTAGATCGTAGGTCCTTCTGGACCCCTGGCCCTGCTGACACCTGCTGATGCCATCATCCTCATTATTATTTTAGATATTAATCATATTACTGTAATCATAAACCAACGTTACCCTCTCGTAAAGTCTTTGTAATTTGCAATTTTGGGCCATACAAAATAAAATGAATTGAATTGAAATTGTATAGTGTACAGGTGTGTGTACCTTCTCTGTGAGGCACAACTGAAGAAGTGATGAAGCTCCACTTGGTGGTTGAGACGGTTCCTCTTGGAACAACATTCTGCCAGAAAGTTCCTAAGAGAATCAACAAAAAGGGAAACTGAGAAAACGTCCTCTTTAGTCTGATCTGGGCCTTTCTGGACTCTACTGACCCACGAGACTGCCCCGGGCCAGGTGCAGCTGGTTACGTCCTGAAGCGACCCAAACTCCACTTCCGTTGGCGCTGACCAGGCTTGGTTGGCACTGTGAGTACTGTGACAGAAAGGCCACCACACGCTCAACTGGCGCCCTGGTAACCGTGGCAACACTCTGGGTGGCATGAAGCAGCGTCTGGAAAATACTGCCCTGGTCAAAGACCACATAGTCCGAAATTCTGATCTGATGGGGAGAGATAGAGACGGACAGACAGACGGGCTATTAAGCTGTGAAGAAAAGAAAAAAAGACTCATCAGACCTCCTCTTCCTGCCTACCTGCCACCAGTGGTCGTCATCGCCCTGTGGTCTGGACGAACAAATGCCGGTTCTAAACCAGAGGCTGCCGCTGGCGTCTAGAGCCCAAGCTGTACCTCCTTCTGCCAGAGCCACACACATCAGCTCCACACCCTGAGCCTCACTGGGACAAATACACACCGAGTAACACACAATGACATCACAATAACTAAGCTGGCTCACCTTGTGAACTAGTTGAATGTGCCGCTGATTTTAAAGCTGTATAATAACGTACTTCAGTAGTACAGTGGTGGTAGTACCGGACACGGTAACAAATCAGTAGGTGCAGTACATGTCGGTTTAATAGATAACTAGTACGGTAGGATCATGACCTGACGGTGTAATAGATCAGTAGTACAGTAGGAGTAGTACCTGACTGTGTCGTACTTCCAGCCCTCTCCCTCGCTGCAGTAGCTGCTCAGACCTTCTCGGTAGAAAACTGCCTTGTGTTCGCTCAGAGCCCAGACCACACCTTCGCTCACACACACCTGAGTGAACACACAAGGACACTCCAACTTCACAGAGCGAGCACAGGGCCGCTCCACACTTAGACCTAGAGACACAGAGACAAGGGTTACTATGGTAACAGCAAACAGAGATACATTCCAGTCTTATCATTATGTTTAGGTGGTCCTTGATGCGTTCACGGCCCTGGATGTTTTGGTGGTACTGGATGTGTTAGTGGTCCTTGATGTAGTCTCTGATGTTTTGGTGGTCTTGGATGTGTTGGTGGTCACAGATGCTTGGTTGGTCCTGAATGTGTTGGTGATCTTGGATATTTGTGTGCTCGTAGATGTTTGTGTGGTCCTGGATGTTTTGGTGGTACTAGATGTGTTAGTTGTCTTTTATGTTTTGGTGGTCATGAATATTTTGGGTGGTCCTGATGTCTTGGTGATCTCTGATCTTTTGGTGGTCCTGCATGTTGTTGTAGTCTCTGATGTTTTCGTAGTCCTGGATGTCTGCCTGGATGAAATCAGTAAATCTACTAAGGGTTTCTCAACCTTGGTATCTGGTTGGTATCTGCATCATCTGACCCATCACAATCAATGAAAATCTGCTGTAGGCAGAGCAGTCATTTTTACAAATAAAGAGAAAACTAATATTTTTAAAGTAATGTTTTCTTACTGTAATAAGTACGAAGTAGGTAAACATATAACTTGGGCCGCAAGTAACAATTTAACCTGATTATAATCACACAATAATTAGCAGAGTCAAGTTAGCTATAGTTTTTCCCCTAGGTTTACAGCTTTGTATATCATATAATGGTAGGGGAAACACTGGTCAGATATCTCTCCAGATGAATGACTGATATTACAAATAAGTTGTTTTTGTCTCAGGGTCTGTTCTGAGTAGGTGAGACACACGGGTAGCTGGTTACCTGTCTGTAAGTAGAGATCTCCATTGGTCCTGATGATCCAGGCCGAGTCGTCACTCAGAGCCACAAAGGCTGTTTGCTCCACAGCTTTGTACCAGTGACGTTTTCCTTTGACTGAGACTTTAGCACAAGCAAATGCCGTCATGCTCCGCTGTTCCACCTTCCACAACAGATTACCTGATGTAGAAACCAACAATTAACATCCTGCTATTGCTACACACACACACCTCTGAAGCAGTCTACTTCAACGAGAGATCAGGCCTAAGTTCTAACTGTAAGCTGAAGTCAGTTTCTTTGTAGAAGGGTTAACCCTTACGGGTTGTTAACAGCAGGTGGCATAGTACCAGTGTACGGAGGATTTGTCAGGGGAGCTGCTGGGGTCTCACCTGAGGGTGACAATGCCACCTGGTGGACGTTGTCTTCAAAGCGCTGCCAGTTGAGCCCAGTTTCAAGTAGGCCGCTGCAGAAGAGTCCTCCTTTAAAGTCCAGACACCACACATACCTAAAACATACAGGTCACCTGTAAGACTCTGAGCAGGTATCTTTAATTTCAGGACTAAAACACAGGTCAGATGTAAGAGACCGAGCAGGTCGCTTCAACTCATACCTGAATCAAAAAAGCCTTTCTTGAGTCAGCTGACTACCCACCTGTCAGTCACCTGCAGGCTCAATATTCCACATCCTGGTCCCGAGTAACCCATCCAGCTTTCTGCCAACTACAAAGAGAAAAGACCAAATAATATTATTACCTGCTGCCAGATTCACCTGGTAAGATACGATAATATATTCCTTTATTAGTCCCACAATGGGGAGATTCACAGGAACGTGGCAGCAAAGTGGACAGTGCACACAAGATGCATGGTAACTTATTTTAATCATTTCTGTTATAAGACTTGAATGTATTATGCATCTTTTACATTGTTCATTCTGTACACATGACATCCATAGTAGTCTGTCCATCCTGGGAGAGGGATCCCTCCTCTGACGTTCTCCCTAAGGGTTCTTCCCTTTTTTCCCCATGTTCATTCCCCCCATTAACTAAATATACTAACAATTAAATAAATATGTCTATATGTACACATAGTGTATCACAGTGGTTATTGCACGTTGTAATTTTAATTGCACGTATATTTTAGTGTTCTTTGGTGAATTATTGTCCTGTGGTTCACTCGGTGCACAGTTGGTTGTGCAGCCAGTCTCCTTCACACACTGGGGGCAAATCAACCGCTGGCTGAAGGAGCTGTACAGAGCTACCAGGGCGTCCACCATAAGGTGGGAGGTGTTGCTCATCAGGTTTGATAGCTTAGTCATTATCCTCCTGTCTCCCACCACTTCCACAGTATCCAGTGGACACCCTATCACACTGCTGGTCTGCTTGCTGGCGTCTCACGTGTCTCACCTGGTCAGGTTTGAGTGTGTCTCTGTCGTTGGTGTTGGGTTCCACCTGTGGGTCTGAGGTCTTCTCCGTCGGATGAGGTGGAGGGTTGAGGACTTGACAGTAGATGTCTTCCTCTTCATCACTGGACATACCAGGTCTTATTTCCAGACTGGACATGGTGGAGTAAAACATCTGGTCTCCCAGAACAACAGGAGGCACCTGCTCATCATTCTGTATGTAAACACAGAGGAAATCCTCAGTGATAGTTATATGTTTATATCCATGTATGTATCACCTCATCCACCTTTTCCTCTGGTCCAATCAGTGGGCTCAGAGACCCTCCCTCCTGCTCCTCCATTGGCTGCTGCTCCTGTTCATCATTCTCCTCAGTGTTGTGCATGTAGGAGAAGGTGCACTCCAGCAACAGATCCACATTGAGGGCCAGAGGGTCAACCTCAGTGCCAGGATCAGAGGCCTTTCCTGGGTCCTCCACACCCCGGAGTAGCTGAGAGCTGGGACAAGACAACAAAGTTGAGACCTAAAACTCGGTAAAAGCTGGACACACACAGACAGTCCTGGTCACTAACCCCGATTGGTTGGTGGAAGACTCTGCCTCCTGTACGTCACTTAAACCTCTATTAAAATCCTCTACTTTCTGTGTGATCTGATCCTTGATTGGCTCAGATGAGTGCTGGCTGTGGAGGTCCAGATAAAAGAGGGAGGCTCTGTCACTCAAAGGAGTTCCACTTCCACTGTCATTACAGCTGCCGTCCTGGACTAAAAACATGGAGTCCGAGCATCTGCTCTCAGAGAGGTGGCTTCCACTGCTGCTGTCTGCGGGTGGAGAAAGAGACACAAAGTTAAATTTGACAGGGCAGGGGCTACATCATGGGAGGCACTTATGCACACCTGGTGGTGATTAGGGCGGAGCTTATTGAACCCAGCTCTGATTACTTGTGTTTCACCCACTTCACCTCTATCGCGCTTGCTTCCCTTTTTCACCCCCGTCTTCTAACCAAGTTCTTACCTTAGTCCAACCACCTGCCCTCTTGACCACATTCCATATTCTACAATCTATCGCTCCTGATCTTCTTCCTTTCCTCACCTCTCTCATTAACACTTCCTTGTTATCTGTCTGTTTCCCCAACTCTCTAAAGGAGGCAAGCGTTAACCCTCTCCTGAAGAAACCCACCCTCAACCTATCTGAAGAAAACCACTACGACCGTCTCTCTTCTTGTCCAAAAACTCTTGAACATAATACCTTTAGCCAACTCTCCTCCTATCACCGTAACAACCTCCTTGACCCCCACCAGTCAGGCTTCAAGGTCGTTCCACAGAGACTATAGTATTAAAAAGGACTTTTGTACTATTGCTTGATTAAAGGCCTGTTGCTTACAATAAATAGGTCTAAAAAATATGTTTATTGGGTTTGACTGTTCAGTACTATTTATATTCATTACATTTAAAAAGCAGACATAAAAGTAACTTAAGTTACTTCCGGAGTAACTAATTACTTTTGATACACAGTAACTGGTAAGTAATTCAATTACCTTTAAAAGAAGTAACTAGTAACTGTAACTAAATACTCATTTTCAGTAACTTGTAGGGGTGTAAGATTCATTCACTGAAACCTGCGATCCAACTGAATCGATCTGTGCTCCGCAAATCGGCATTCCGGACGACATATATCGATTACAAATCGATTGACATGGTACATAATCAATTTGTATCGATACTTGGAAACTGCACATTGGATTTAAGTACAAAAACGGTGTGGATGTGTGTTTGTTTGTTTGTTTTTTAGCACTTTAGACACGTTAAACGTTACTGGATTCAGTCAGTCTGTCTGTGACGTCATCAGTACGCAGCGGCCGCCGCGCGCGAAACTCTGAACAACAACAACAACAACAACACACAGCGTGGAGGAGACGACTGCGAGCGAGACATTTACAAACCAACTTATCGATCCAGTGGAAACATTTTGGCTTTTGCAAACACGGAGGTGTTCTAAATAAGTCGCTCGCTGTTTGTAGAATATGTAGAAGACAAATAAAAGACCACAGAAACACGAGGAATCTTTCTGGCCGTCTACTAAGGCGCCGTGGGATTAAACAACACCGCTGCAGCAGCAGCAGGTAACTCCAGCTCTACAGACGCCTCAGGCCTCGCCAGCACCAAACTCAACATCACAGTAACAAGTTTATCTGTAAAGACATGCGACCCCACAATGTGGTTGAACATCCGGGGTTCTGTGAATTGATCCAAACATTGTGTAATTATTGTGTCATGTTTACATTGAAAATGGCACTTGATTCAAATAAAAGGTTAATACATTTGCCATTAATTGTTGTTTGCTTGTTTATAATATCCGTAATTAATTTAAACCTGATTTCCTTACAAGAAAACAACAGGGATCTCAGAAACTTTGCCTGCACTGTCCAGTAAAGTTACTGAATCGATTTCAAGTCACTGAATCGAATCGAATCGTTCTAAATTAACCCAGATCGTCCATGAATCGAATCGGCAACCATGAATTGCGATTCATGAATCGTTACACCCCTAGTAACTTGCCCAACACTGGTCAGAACCTTGTCCTTTTACTACTAGAGTTCCTCAGGGTTCCGTCCTTGGTCCCCTCCTCTTCTCTCTCTACACCAACTCTCTCGGCGCTGTCATTCGCTCGCATGGCTTCTCCTACCACAGCTATGCTGATGACACTCAACTAATTCTCTCCTTCCCTCACTCACTCTCAGTGGATGTCCGCCCACCATCTGAAAATCAACCACGACAAGACGGAAGTACTTCTCCTTCCGAGAAAAGGCTCTCCTACCCAGGACCTGACTGTTAACTTTGGCGACTCCGTGTTAACGCCCACTTTGACTGCAGGAACCTCGGCGTGACGTCGACAGCCGACTCTCCCTGACTCCAACATCACTGACAACACCATCCTGTAGATACTCGCTCTACAACATCAGGAGAACACGTCCTCTTCTCACTCAGAAGGCAGCGCAGGTACTGATTCAGGCTCTTGTCATCTCCCTCCTGGACTACTGTGACTGTCTCCTGCAGGTCTCCTGCTACCACCATTCCACCTCTGCAGCTCATCCAGAATGAAGCAGCTCCACTGGTCTGTAACCTTCCTAAGTTCTCCCTCACTCCTCCACTCCTCCGCTCTCTTCACTGGTACCGGTGGCTCATCCAGTTCTAAACATGGTGCTCACGTACCATGCTGTGAATGGATGGGGTTCAGCTCACATCCAGGACCTGGTCCAACCCGACATCCCGACCTCTGACCTCTCCGCTCTGCATGTGATAAACTGCTTGTTCCTCCTCACTGAGAGCAAAACACTCGACTAGATCTCCACTCTTTGCTGTCCTGCTCCTAAATGGTGGAAGGAGGTCTCTGAAGACATCAGGACCACAGAGAGCCTTCACATCTTCAGACTGAAGACACACCTCTTCAGACTCTACCTCCACTAACACACTAACTGTAGCACTTACATTGGACTTATTATGCCACTTATCTTTAGCAAATAGTAAATTGACTTATTCGATGAAATTGCACGTTCTTGTTTGTATCCCTATGGTGGAATGCAGTTATTGTAAGTTTGCTTTTGATAAAAGCAGCTTACTGATTAACTTGTGTGCATTATGTCAGAGCTTAAGTGATTAGGTCGGAGGTTATTGAACACCTGGTGGTGATTAGGGTGGAGCTTATTGACCAGTCGGCGTGTCTGCTTGCCTTGGCGTCTCCTCCTCTTCTTCTTCACTCGGACGGCCTTTACAACGAGCTCTTGCTGCAGCCCCTCATGGCCCAGAGGGGCGCTGTAACACTTGGAGCTCAGCTCACAGGAAGTGTTTCCAAGGAGATTCTCGCAGGAAGTAACAGAGCTGCTGCGGCTACGAGAGGTGCTGGGTTCCATCACCTAGACACACAGTCAGAGGTTAGTCCACCCGTCTGGAGGGGAAGGTGTCCAGTGTTTTCCCCTATCATTATATCAGGGGGGCGCCTGCCCTGAAAAAGTCTGGATTCCTAAAAATAAATAAAAATAAGGTTTTTCTTTTTCGCCCATGGTACTTCCACTCGGACACGTGTGCGCTCCAGTGAAACAAGAGTTGTAGATAACTGTCAGTCACCTCAAGCTGCTCTTCTGCCTCTGTCTTTCCTTCCTTGCTGGGCCTCTCCCATCCTCCTTCCTGCTGCACCCTAACCCCACCTTCTACAATGATAGACATGGTCCTGATTGGCTGAGCTGTTTCAACTGATCCAGTAGGTGGGAGGATGGTGGGCGTGGCCAAAGGTGAGTGCTGATGGACAGAGAGCTCCAGCACTGAAGAGGAGAGACAGACGGGATATACATTTATGTATGTTATGTATACATACATGATGTTGTGTAGACGCCACTCATTGTGGAACTATGGCTAGTAGTTGTAATAATAATAGTGGTACTATTACTAGTAATAGTAGTACTCATAGCAGTACCTTTAATACTAGTCATAGAACTTGTAGTTGTAGTACTTACGGCTGGAAGCTAGTCCCTCAGGACAGTTTGAGAGACGAATGATGTCTCGGTCTCCTTTCAGGATGAAGATCTCGTTGTCACAACATGACACCGACACAATATCTCCACTGCTCTCTAAGGCTCCGATCACCACCTTCAGACAAAGTACACCTTGTTAACGTCCACAATCAATCAAGTAGCAATTACTCTAGTACCTGGCTACGACAGTCCAGGACATAGATACTGTACTAATTTAGACGGTATCATAGGCACTTGTGGTACCTCGTTATGACAGTCCAGGACATAGATGCTGTACTCATTCCAGCTGAGAATCCATCCATCTCTGAAGAAACAGCTGAGCAGACCAAGTTGTCTGTCCTCTGGACGGTAAGCTCCGATTGGACCAGGACGAGGAAACAACTCAAACTGAGGAATCTGATTCAAGAAGAGAAAGGCAAATGGGCAGAAAATAACTAAATGTAATTCAAGTCGTTATCAACATCACCGGAGAATATTGAAGCTTTATTTGACATTACATACAGATCCGGCAGTAAAATTAATCTTATTAGCAGTGGAGTAATATTAGTGGTAACATTGGCATTACTAGGAGCAGTAGTAACATTAGTAGTAATGTAACAGGATGTATGATTCCACTTGCCATCTCTACAGATCACGACAAGGTGCCAGGTGTGCGCCCTCTAGTGGGCCACTGCGAACGTGGGCGTGGTACCCAACGGTTACACTGCCGCAGGGCGTCTAGTAAGTTGGTCCTTAGCAAGCTCCCTAGCCACTTGCTAATTCGGTTAGCTCATGTTGTTTATTTTGTCTAACTGCTAAAACGTTTGATGCCACGAGGTGTTCCTCTGAGGACGCTAAACCCTATATGTTCACCACTTTGCCTTCTTGAGTGGTAACCTGATATAAACGGCCAGTTGGAGCCAAAACGTGACTTGTGTTCTGGTGATAAATGCATAACGCAAGAGAGAGTACAACTGCTACAGTAAGATTGGCTCTAGTAACATTAGTAGTAATATTGGCACTAGCAGTAGTAACATTAGTACTAGTAGCAGTAGGCGTAACATTAGTAGTAACATTGGCACTAGTCACATTATCACTAGTAGCAGTAGTAGTCACATTAGCACTAGTAGCAATAGGAATCAGGAATCAGGAAACATTTATTAGCCAAAATATGTCAAACATACAAGGAATTTGTCTTGGCGGTTAGTGCGCGACAGTAGACAGACAAGACAACAGTGCACAAGTAATAAAATAAAGTGGAATGAAATGCTAATGCAATGGGTTAGTAAATAAGGCTATGGGTTAGTATAAAACAAGGGAATAAAGTTTAAAAAATTTAAATATTAAAAAGTTAAAAAGAAAAATATTAAGCATAAAGTGCACTAACGAACAAGTAACAGACAAGAGACAAAGTGACAAGTGACAAAGTGATGAATTGCAGTTAAAGTGACATGTGCAGTATGAGGGGGGAGTGACCGGTGGAATGTTGTAGTCAGTCAGTGGGGGACCGGCTCCGTTGATGAGCCCGACTGCCGACGGGAAGAAACTGTTGGTGTGGCGGGAGGTCTTAGTCCTGATGGACCTCAGCCTCCTGCCAGATGGAAGGGGCACAAACAGGTTTTGTCCGGGGTGGGAGGGGGTCGGCCGCGATCTTTAGTAGTAACTGTGTAGTAGTAATTGTGTGTACTATCTAGCACTAGTAGAAGTAATGTTACCACTAGTAGCAGAAGAAGTAAGATTGGCACTAGTAGTAGTAGTAATATTGGACCAAACCAAAGCCATGTACAGGGATATAAATCAACGTTTCATGTGTACCTGAGTGCTGAAAAGCGGTTTAAGCTGTCGAGTGTCCTCCACCTGTCCTCTGATGTCAGACCTCCAGAGTCGGAGTCCAGGACGAGCAGCAAACACCTGAAGATCGCTCTGCTTACAAAGAGCTGGCAGGAAGCAGGCGCCGAACCTCCCGCTGCTGAGACCAACACCATACTGTCAACACCTGTCATCTAAAACTATTTCTTAGAGTATCTACTGTGGACACGAACACTATAAAGTCTTCAGTGACCCGCTTTATAAATGAGGGTCACTAAAGTCAAAAAAAGGAAATGGGTGTAGCCAGATTTCTATGAGTTCATAATGTTATGAAGGGGGCATGATGGAGCAGACACAGGACCTGTGGTATCAGTTGATTATGGGATGTATTTGTATGTAGCGGTACGTAGTACCTCTTGCGGGGCCTGGTGCCCAGCTGCCGGACTTTCTGATTCTGTGTGCAGTAAAGCAGAGATCTGTGCTGTGTTGAGATCAGCAGCACCTGGTGACTGTACTCCACTTGAACCACACCTGAGGCCTCCTCCAGCAGCAGCACGGGTTTACACACACCCTGTACACACAAATACTGACAGTCAGAACTGTGTGTACTATCTAGCGATAATTAGTCATCGATTTACTTCATTGACTAATTGATTTCAGGAATCAGGAAACATTTATTGCCAAAATATGTCAAACATACAAGGAATTTGTCTTGGCAGTTGGTGCGTGACAGCAGACAGTGTAACAATAGACAAGAAGACAGCAGTGCACAAGTAATAAAATAAAGTAAAATGAAATGCTAATGCAATGGGTTAGTAGAATACGGCTATGGGTTAGTATAAAACAAGAGAATAAAGTTAAAGTTAAGAATTTAAAATATTAAAAAAGTTTAAAAATATTAAGCATAAAGTGCACTAACGAACAAGTGACAAAGTGATGAGAGACGACAAAGTGACGAGAGGTCAAGGAAAGGTTTTACAGAAATACCACATGTATGAATGTTGTTTTTTTTAAATGAAGATTAAGGAACTAATATTTCTTTATCATAACATAAACACAATGATGTCTCACTTTTAATGGGCAGTATTGTGTTTATATGTTACCTGATCTAAGTCCAGAGAGGAGAAGACGACTCGTCCTTTGTCATCTCCTGAGAACAGCTTCATTCCGTTGCTGCTCCACGCTAAAGACGTGACAGAGCCTTTATGGAGGCCCACCACGTCAAACCGCCTCAGCTAGAGAGAGACAGACAGGTCCTACAGGTGAGTTACACCTCCACAGAGAGAGGGAGACGTGTACTACAGGTGAGTTAAACTTCTACAGAGAGAGACGTGTACTACAGGTGACTTAACGCTGGCGCATGCGTCTGCCTCTGCGTCGACGCGCTGGTTTCACTTCCTGGTTGTCAAGTCTCGCGTGTGTTGCAGAGCGATTCACCTCCAGAACAACAGGTGGAGTCACGTGTTTTGTTGAAGACGACCTGGAGAGTCACGTCTTTGTGTGTGGAAGTCGCTGGTGGGTTTATTTACTCAACGTTTGTGGAGATCTCCCTCCATGAATCAGAGGCCATTCGGCGTCCTCATAGTCCGCCAATGACGGCTTGTACAAGTGCTCATATTTACGTATTTCTTCAGACAAAAGCTCTTCAATCTGATCCGTTCTCTCGTCAACATTCTTCCTTTTAATAACGGCCGTATTGTGCTGTGAAAACGGAGATGTGAGACTCCGTAAAGGACGTAGTCAGCAGACCAATCACAGAAAAATGGGTCGACGCACGTGTGATGGGTAGAGCTCCCTCTACCTGTTTGGCCACAGCACTTTAATCAGTGATTCCCAACAGGTGAGGCCAGATTACTTCCTGGTTTAAATGTAGGGTTTGCCCCAGGTCCACACTTGTCTCGGGAACGACTACGGCAGGACTGGGCGCTGAAGGGGACTAGTCGTAGAGCGCCCACCCATCTGTGCAGTCTCCAGGTGTGTGTTTTTGTAGTGGAGCGGGCGGTGTTTTTGGTTTCGTTTGGATGTGCTCTGTAGCGGTGCCGTGATGTTGTGTGGAGTTTTGTACATGTGTGTGTTTGTTTTGTGGCAGGAAGGGGGAAGTGATGTTGGCTTTTCGGTGATTGCTGAGTTCTAGTCACTGCTGCTTTTGCCCCTTTGCAAATATATTTTGTATTTGTGGTTACTTTGTTTTATCCAGTATTTTGATAATGCATTGTTAGTTCATTTGTTTTCTCTCCAGACAAGTTGTTGTTTAGTTGTTTCTTTGTTCTTTTCCTTCGTAAACCAACTGGAGTGGGTCCTACTCTGGGGTCCTCAGTGCCAGTACAGGTGGGCTGGTCATAGGTCTGTAGGTCGTGGTCCACTAGGTGGAGGGCTTCCTCATTCATAGTTTATTTGGCATGTTTTATATTTGTTGTGTGTTTTGCTTTGCAGTGCGTGTGTGACTTTTCCTTTCCGGTCCCTGGAGGTGGCCCCTTCCCCCTCACTCTCTCACTCCCTTACACCTCCCTGATAGTCACCTTGTGCTGGTAAAACACCTCAGTGTAGTCACATCAATTTTTAGCATAGAATATATTTTTGTAATAAAAGCCTTATTTTTTTTTTAATCAAGACTGTTAACCAACATGAAGCCTATCCATAAATAAAACTGTACACTGTTCAAAAGAAACTAGAAATTCACCTCTCTGCTCCCTTTCTTAAAACAAATGAACCTAATATTTATATCCTTTCAGTTAATGCTCAATGTTCAGCTTGGTTGGAGAAACACAATATAATCGTAATATGTTTAATTTCCCTCTCCTAGCCAGCTAACACTGTTAGTGTTCAAGTTTAAAATATCATGTTACTGATAACAAGTGATGTTAATTATGTTGTATTGTAAGCTTGTATTCCATAGAACAAGGCACATTTCATCTTTCTTAAAGTTCTCATTGAAGACAACAAGCTTCTGTTGTTGTTGTTTGTTCTTCTTGTCTTCTGTCACTATCACCTCATGGAGTAGCATTGGGAGCGAGGCTTAATTAGAGAAGAGTCCGGGCCTGAATGCATCTATATGGTCTTATTTAGTAAGTCTTCACGCTTACTTACATTGTTCATTCTGTACACATGACATCCATTGTGGTCTGTGCATCCCGGGAGAGGGATCCTCCTCTGATGTTCTCACTAAGGTTTCTTCCCCTTTTTATCCATGGAAGGGTTTTTCATTGTTTAGGGAGTTTTTCCTGTGCTGATGTGAGTGTTTCGGGACAGAGGATTTCTCATGTGTACAGACTGTAAAGCCCTCTGAGGCAAACTTGTAATTTGCGATTTTGGGCCATACAAAATAAAATGAATTGAATTACTTACAACAAGAAGTTAACGTTCCAGAGGTCACACATTACACAGTGTGTACAACATAAACATGAGACTCACCTGTTTGTTTCGACCAGGAAGTGGAGACACCAGCTGGAAGACTGCGACTCGACCTGATGCTGTTCCCACAGCTACAAGATCATCAAAACAGCTGAGCAGCTTCACAGCCGTGATCGCATCACTCTTCCCCTGTAGCGCACACAAACACACACACACACACACGGTTATTCTGACTCTTTAAACTGAAACAGCTTTGTTCAAATTGAACATCACCAGAATTACGAGGATCACTTGAACACAGCTGACGTTGATCCAACGTGTTTCAGACTGACATATCTGATGAGGACAGAGGACAAGTGTGTCTGCTGCAAAAACCAGTGTGAGCACCACAGCAGCAGACGAAGCACTGACCTCCAGACTGTACTTGTTCATGGTTGCTAGGCGACGACAGTACAGGTAGAGCATGCCTATGCTGCTGCCCACAGCCAGGAAGTCATTGCTGCTGTCCAGAGCCGTCAGGTACACCAGGATGGACCTGAACCCGCGCTGCACCTGTAGGGAGAATCACATTAACACAATCATCATCATACTACAACTGGACAGCCTCCTAGTTGGGACCGGTCCGGTACCTTGGCTGGAATTGCATTCAGCACATAGTAGAGTGGGCAGAACTCTCTCAGGACAGAAGGTGGAGCTGCCATGGTTCTGCTGATGTGAACTCAACTGGTCCTGAAGCAAATTCAAAACATCCATTAAAAAACAAACATGTTAAACCAGTAACATAAACATGAGCAGATAACCCCCATTGATCTGTCAGTCTCAATTGTCAATCAGACCTTTTAGTCAGTCAGTCCTACCTTTCAGGCTCATCTGTCAGTCTCACCTGTCAGTTTACCTTTCATCTGACGACACACAATACTGTTAAACATTACGAGTCGTTTGGGATTTATTACAGGTAGCAACATAAAAAAGTATGATTATTATGTAAGGTGTATTCAGCTCTTCCCGTTCTGAAGCGCGGAAAGGAAAAAGTATAGTCCACATAATTTAAAGCGCGAATAAAAAGCAGCAACCTAACGAGGTTAGAAATCTTAAAGGGGGTTTTGCAGTGATGCTTGTCCTCCTAACTTGATAAACATCTTAAATATGGCTCTTGTTTTACGTAGTTTGTTGTGAAGGCCGACGCGTTCGCTCCATTCTGCTCAGCAGGCTGTTGCCTTAGTAACCGCGGAACATGACAGCTACCGCTCCAAAGACATCATGACGTCATATGAACGTCGGGATCAGAGCTAGCTTCTCCAACACACAGCACAGGCTAGCTAGCATCTTCGGTAAGCAGCTAACTCAATGTTAGCATGCTAACGTTCGCATCTGGAAGAGGAGTGGGTCTCTTACCAAAAGCGGCTGCTAAAGGATTCAGATGTTCAAGATGTTTGACTAACACAACGATATTAAGGAGGTGAGAGGAGACATCGCCGTCTGTCTGACAGCTTCCTTATTCATGTGGTACCGAGCTGCTGTCAACAAACCGCTCCCCCACGGGCAGAACTCGGTACTACATCCCCAATACGTATACATATATATATATATTTATTTGCAGATGGTTCGCAGGGACTTGCGTCTGTCTCATGCTGACTTTGCGACATCTCTGGCAGAAAGACTGGAGATGGCTGATCGCAGGGTCTTGCTGATGCCCACGAAAAACAAAAGCTATACTATGATGGAATGGCACGTCAGCAACCGTATCGGGAAGGGGATCTCGTATGGCTGCAAAATCCTATAGAGGACCACCTGAAACCCTACAGGGTCCTGGCTGGACTCTCAGACTCTCAGGGAGAACAAGGACTCATCTATCTCGTTGCCAGTCCTCTGGGCCGTCCACAAACCGGAGCAGGTGGTTCATTATAACAGATTGAAACCTTATATCTATAGCCATGGGTCACTATTGACTCTATGAGACTGCGTTGGTTACGCAGCCCGGTGAACCACAACAGACCGTGTCTCTTTCAAATAGAGTAATGAGGGAGCCAGCTTATCGCTGATGTTTCAGTGATAAATGTGTAAATATATTGGTTGACATGTTTTCGTCAGGGTAGCTGCACATGCCTTATTGGATATGTGTCCAAACGCTATGGGGTATCAACGATTTCTGGTGTCTGCGGTTTAGGGTTAGGGTGTGTACGCTATTATTGCACTTGTGTTCCGGTGTAGGTGCTTTTATTGTGAAGCGGGGGACGGAAGTGTGTGTTTTGAGTGGGAATAAAGTTGCTGCCCCCTTGGCGCAGAACCGGAGCATCGTTGTTATTGTTTTATTACTAACCTGACGTATAAGCGCGCCATGAACCCTTGGCTACATTATTATCTTCATCTCAGCCTAATTTCATGATAAATAAAGTAATGATGACCGGAAGCGGAAACTCGGTGACTGCTGGCTGGAAACCACGGGAGCTGGATCCATAATATGAAATAATAAAAATATTCAGTTAAACTGAATAGAAGTGAGATAACGCCTGGAATACTTAAATCTGACATTCTTTCATTTATCTAAAACGTGTGTAATAAAAATTAGATTGATTATTTTCTGGGATCATGAAATATCAGTAAAATACAAATGGGGATTTTAATAGAACTTAATAGATCAATCAATCACACTTACTCAAACAATTGTGGTCACAGTTGCTGCGTTCAATAGAATGTAAAGTTATTATTTATTAAATTACTATTCAAAGGTATTGCCCGAATTGGCTGGGATAGACAGCCCCCCCGCGACCCTGTGTGCAGGATAAGCGGTCCGGTTTCTGCTGAATCCAGTCCGGGAAGTCCTAGCTCCCGCGTGCTGCTGACTGCTAAAGTAGGCTAGTACTAAACTCTACCAGCTAACCGCTAGCTTCTGCTAATGTCTCTGTTAACCCTTAGCTGCTTCTACTATCCCCGTTAACCTTCATGTTGTTATTGGTCCTTACGTAGCGTTTTATTCAGCAGCGCGCAGGCGGATTATAACGGGAGACGTATTCGGGGATATCAGGTGGATCTGCTCCGCCGACTGGCACCGAGTCTGAGCGAAGCTAACCGTTAGCCTTTCAGCCAAAATGGCGGATAACGAGGATGACAGCAGTTCGACCAGAACAATAACAACAGCGGAGCCGCCGGGGTCCGGAACTCAGCCCGGGGACAGTGTACCGGCAGGGTCCGGAGCTCAGCTGACCGACTTGTTGCAGAACTGCCCAGAACAACCGAACCTCCTGGTGGGCCCAGATTTCAGCAATTTGGGTTCAGACCTGGTTAACACCACCACCATCATCTACGTGCAGCCGGACGGGAGCCTGCTGGAGGGTTCTGGGCTGTCCGAAGAGGAGCAGCAGGTTCTGCTGGAGCAGCTGACCAAGCAGCAGATCGTCCAGGTCTCCGACACAGAGGCTGCCCAGTTGCTCCAGCAGAGCCAGCTGGTGAAAAACATCCCGGTCCAGAACACGGCCCTGGACCCGAGCCAGCTACAGCAGGTCATCAACCAGGTCACCAAGTCTCAGCAGCAGGTCCAGGTCCCCCAGCATGCTCTGAACCAGCAGAAGCAGGTCCAGGACCCTCAGCAGGACTTAAAGCCCACCCCGCAGAACAATGCTTCCCAGCAACTAAAGAGCGTCGCCCAGCAGGTCGCCATGCAGACTGGAAGCTCCGTGCAGCTGGTCCAGAAGAAGGTGAGTCAGCAGAAGAGTCTGCTTCATCCGGACTGAAGTGGAGTTCCCAGGTCCTGGTTCTACGGCTCATCCGTCAATATTCACTTTACAACAGCTAGGCGGGGACCCCTTAAGATGTTAGGAGATGATTGACAGTGATGATGCTCAATCATTGGCAGAACACTGAGCCATCTCAAGTAGAAAAGCAGAGCGATGTTTAGATGAGATGACCACTGAGTTATTCGCTGCAAACACAGATTTCTATGGTTTGGGGACGAACAACTGATCAAATCGTAGCAGTGAGGGAAACCTTGGAGACCGATACCTATTCATCTTAAGCAGTGTTTTTCCAAGGTTTACAACTTCGGGGGTAGTAGTTGTTTTACAATCAAACAGTTACTATGGAAATGATCATTTTACCACTATAAGATCTCCAATGCCGACCAGATTCTGACCAGATCCAAACATTCAGGAGGACTATGCAAAATATCTCCAGATTAGTGAAGATGTGGTCTGAGATTAATAGACCACTCTGACCTGAGTCATAGAGATTCTATGTTTATTTTCTGTTGATATGAATCGCATTTGGAATAGATTTAATTTAATTATTAATAGTGTTTCCCCTACCATTATATTGGGGGGTCTGTCCCATACGGGTGAGCACACGCCAACAGACGTCAGAAAATGTGTCGGTGTGAGTCAGCCCCCCCACAGCTGTAAACCAAGGGGAAACCCAGTAATAACAGTAGGATTTAACAACGTCACTAAAACTACTTAAGAGTGGTTCTGTAGCGTTCTGCTACATGCATGCTCGTCATCATCCGGACATCCGGATACATGTTCATCACAGGTTTCATCCCTTTCGCGTTATCCTCTGTTTTTCTGTCCTTTCAGTCGGAGCCTGTCCGGATTCAGATCCAGGTTCCCCCCAGAAAGGAAGTTAAGTCTGTCTCGGGTGTAGCTGTCAATCATCCACAGGTGAAGCTTTCGGCCAATGGTAGCATGAGCAGCGCTCAGGTCATCCACATCCAGCCTGTGGTTGGTCAGCCGGGTCAGCAGTTCTTCCTGCAGCAGAATCCCGGAGACCCCCCCATCCAGCTGCTGCTGCAGAGCCCTGGTCCCTCTGTGGGATCTCTGCTCCCATTGGTTCACAAGCTCACAGGCCAGACAACATCGGTATGCACTAATCCGAGTCAGAAAGCCACTATGTCCCCTATCAGAGTTCAGACCACCTCCATTACCAAGAGCCCGGCTTCCTCTGCCCCGCTAACCAAAAGTCCAGCTAACGGTACGGTGGCAGTGGCTAGTAAGAGTTCAGGTAAACTACCCACCCTCATGGCGACAGCAGAGACCCCCACACCTGCTGTTACACAACCCACCACAGTGGCCCCGCTCCCAGCAGTAAAGGACAGGGAGAAAGAGAAGAAGTCAAAGAAGAGAGAGAAGCGAGCGGTAAAGGTCCAGACCAGATCTGGTCGAGTCTCCAGACCACCAAAGTACAAAGCCAAAGACTATAAGTTCATAAAGACGGAAGACCTGGCAGACGGCCATCAGTCCGACTCCGACGATTACTCTGATATGAGTGTGGAGGATGAGGATGGGGGCAGGAAGGATGGCCCAGCCCCTGGCGTCTCTCTCACCTACAGCCACAAGTCCCGGTCCCACCGCTGCCAGACCTGTGACAAGGCCTACATTGGTCCGGGAGGCCTGAACCGGCATTACAAACTGAACCCCACCCACGGAGAGCCCGATCTGCCCGACAACGCACCACACCCCCTCAGAGATGACAGCCAATCACAGGAATTGGAAACCAGAGGTGTCAGAGAGGAGGGGGAGGACCGGGAGGAGGAGAGGACAACAGAGGACAAACCTGTTGACTCGGCATCAAACAGAGTAAGAGACCAATCAGAGCTCAGGTTTATTGTGCACAGTCTGACTAATTACTTTGGTTTATTATTAACTAATTTTCCTGTGTGGTGAACTGACTAGTTATGTGAGAAGTTAAGTCAGCACCTCCTGACTAGTTATTCATCACCAGTTTATTGTCTATCTGTCTTCTGGTGGAGGTGGGTCCAGTACCTGCTGTAGGACTCAGGGGCCTCAATCCCCGGGGCCCTGGCAGGCCTCGAGGAAGAGGCCGAGGACGAGGACGAGGGCGGGGCAGATCACTGGGGCCGCTTCCTAAGGTGGGTTCACACCTGTACAGTACACCAGGCTGACTCTGTATCAACATAAGAATACACAATAAATACGATTAAATTAGAATCAAACATCGGTTACCAGACTAGAAGGGAAGGAGTGATGGAAACTGAGGAAGTTGAGTGAAAGCTCCGGGACGTATTGATTAGTAATGCTGATGTGTACACACCATGTGCAGTGATTCCCCATGGTTTGCAACTCCAAGGGGGGGAGGGTTTGTGGGGCTGACATGATGGTAGGGGAAACACTGATGCGGTGTACGGGCCCTCTGTTAATGTAACACCCCCAACTACATGCTGGGTAGAGCACGGTGGATTCTACCCGTTATGAACTCTGCCATATAAACTGTCCTCTTATTGGTCAATTCTCTCAGGTGCAGGTGGGCCTTGTCAGTAGGCGGGGCCGTCGTGGTCGACCTCCAAAGCTGGCTGTCTCCATGGTTACCGCAGAGCAACTGGCGGAGAGGCGACGAGACAGGCTGCAGGAGGTAAGATAAGGAAGTACACATGCGTTCTTTTACCTTTTACAGCAGCGATTCCCAAAGTGTGGGCCGCGCCCCCCGGTGGGCCGCGAAGGCACTGCAGGTGGGCCGCGAGAGGTCATTTACAATAAATAAAGTTTTTTTTAAAGTTTGAAATTAATATAAAAATATTTATGATGCGGCACGTTGGGTATGTGAAACATTAGTTGATGAAGCACAAACAATTTAAACGAACAGATTAATAAAACAATAAGGCTCTCGCTGGAAACGGCTGCTCTTGTCCGCCTGTCGTTGATCAACAAACGCGGCGCCTCTTGTAGTATTAATATACCTATTAATAGTAAATATACCGCATTTTCCACACTCCAAGGCTTAAAAGGCTTTAATTTCCTCAAAAAACGACAGCGCCTTATAATCCGGAGCGCCTTATATACATGGATCAATTGGTTACTCGGTTGATCCATACTGGTTGTACACGCCGCTCAAGGCGCTCTGCCAAACACGCCAAAGCTCGTCTACGACGGCGAGATGCTGAGTGAGATACGGAGCTGCTTTCAGGGCGCGTCGGAGAAACAAAGCTGTCGTTCTCGCCGAGCACTTCATGAGATTAAAGAGCGAGAGACGGCGCCCTTTTCTCTACAGTAGCTGAACCATCTTAACGGGGAACATGAGTTATTCTAAAAGCAGCCGAAGATTTAAGGCGTGGATGGCGAGGGGGGCGGCGGGAGCGGACGCACCTCACAGCATCGATCGGACCCTGAAAGCACCGTCTCCACCTTACTGTCAGAAAGAACCACAGCGAGCGCGTAGAAAACTCCTTCCAGCGCGAGCAGAGATTCTCCTCGCGAGCAACGAAGCTCACGTTTCACAAGCGAGCAAATACCTCGCGAAGACGGACTTTTGGTCGCGGATGTTTGATTTTGGTTAAATTCTTAAGGTCATTTAATCATCCCTAGTTTATGTTTTGATCAGAGTTGTGATTAAAGGTTTGGGTGGGCCGCAAAAGATTTTCAGATTTCAAAGTGGGCCGCGGCGTCCTTGAGTTTGGGAACCGCTGTTTTACAGGATGAAATGACCATAATGAAGACCAACCAATGTGTCCTTGTTTCCACGACAACCATGTGTTCACAGCTAGTGCAGCAGTGTGAGGACGAAGAGTTGATGGACGTTGTTCTCCCGCGTTTGACCAAAGTGTTGAGTCTGTGGGAGGTGCTTTTGGCAAAGGTAAAGTGTGTGTGTGTGTCCGTCTCTGTCCGGTGAAAAGGTTTTTACCCTGGTTTCTTGTTGCTTTGCATATTTTTATAGTTAAATTTGACAAAGATTTGCAAGTATATACAAAATGCAATTTCTTATTAAGCCAAAACAAATAGCTTACCTGGCCCGGTGTGAAGAAGCAGTCACCCTCCCTTGGTAGATCCTGAGTGAACGTCTATTAACCACATTTAGATATGGCTATCACTGCCAGACCTGTTAAATCCAGAAACTCCTAAATGGAACCTGTCTGACAAAGTGAAGGAATCTCGGCATCTAAAGAAATTCAATCTGGAAAGGGTTGCAAAGACATTTGTAAGGCTTTGGGACTCCAAAGAGCCATTTTCCACAAATGGATTTGACTTAAAGAGAAAACAGTGGTGAACCTTCCCACGAGGGGCCGATGACTCCAGGAGGTCGAAAAAGACCACAGAATAACTTGTGCAGCTCTCACTGGCGCCGGTAAGGTCAGAGGTCATGACTTAACAATAACAAAGAGACGTGGCAAACATGGGCTCCATGGGAGTTCAAAGGAGAAAGCCACTGCTGACCAGGAAGAGCACAAAGGCCAAAGTGGAACTTTTTGGAAGCTGTGTGTCCTGTTACGTGGATGCAGTCACACGTGGGGTTTAGAACTCATGGTTGATTTATCACGAGCGCTGGATGGCTGGGGGGCACAAGCAGCTATTAGGGTTAGGGGGCCATTAATGTTTGACACCAGGCCGTCTGTGTGTCCTCTGGTCCTTTTCAGGTGGAGGGCGGCGATCCGGCTCGGACTCGGTTTCCAGAGATCTACCGTGAGTTTGAGTCCCTGCAGGCGCAGGTGAGACAGGCTGCTCAGGATTACATCATCAGCCCGCAGGGTGGGGTTACACCCCTGGAGGTCAGGAACATTGAGGTAAGGCGTGGTCCTGTGTCTCCCTCCCTGTGAGTTGTACCTAGGAGCATACAGGTGGTGTGTACTGTGTGTTTCAGGTTGCCAGGTCTCTGGGAATCCTGGACGAGGTGAACAGGATGAAGGTGCTTCCTGGAGCGTCTCCCAGCTCCAGTTTGACCAATAAGAATGTCCGATACATGGAGGTAAACGCACAACCATTAGGATCCAGGTGGTCTGATGTCTCTTGATCCAGGTTCAGTCTGATTCAGAAACTGTTTCCCAGAACTCCAAGATGTTGCCGCCTTCAAAGAGATTCAAGATGGAGAACAGCGTATGCCAGAATGGCATAGAGAAGCACAGAACAGGTACAACTATGTCCCCCCTCTCCCCACGGCCCCCTACTTTTTACTCCCCCGCTGGCCCCGGTCTCCCCACTGCTGGCCCCGTACTAGACTGTATCCGTATTACATTCTACTGTTAATTTAATCAGTGGATTTTCAGTTGGAGGAATTCACATCTTCCTTCTTTCTTTTCAATTTTCCTTCAATGTGGGACTACAGTGACCCCTGCGACCTCTGTGCCCTCCTCTCTGAAGCCCTGCTCGGTCTCTGTCTCTCCTCTGGTAATTCCAGCTGGATCCAAACTGCCGACCACCAGTGCCGACCCTGCCTCTAGGTGAGGGGATCGCGGCCCCTGTAGTCTGTGTGTTTAACAGGTGCCACCTGGACCAGGGTTACACGGCTCTTCTGATCCAAACTCGTTTCTTTGGTCCCTCAGCTCCTCTGGTTCCATCTCTGCTAAGCTGCCCTCCACCCAGGCTCTGCCCCCTCTCATGCCCATGGAGGTGACTCCAAGGGACGACCTGGGAATTAAGCCTCTGCAGACTAACATCCAGCTGAAGACCTCGAAGACTAACCAGGACCAGGTCTTGAGCACCAGTGATATCACAGCCCAAATGAAAGAGCTGGAGAAAGCTTTGGGTTCAAGTCCTGAGACGAACATAGAACCAAAGAAACCTGATTTCAGCTCCACTCAGACACCCGAGTCGAGCTCCGTCCAGACTGTGGCTTCCACCCAGTCAGAGGCCGGCTCAGCAGACCCATGTGAGTCCAAAGAACTGCAGGAGGGGCAGGAGATCTACATCCAGACCGAGGGCCTGACGGTTCAGCTGGCAGAGCCCGGTGTGGACCGGATTGTGATTGTCAACGGGCCAGACGGGACCACAATGCACATACAGACACCAGAGGGGGTCCCATTGGAGGCGGTCCAGGCCCTGCTGGGCATTGAGGCTTCAAGCAAAGCCAAAGCTCCTCAGTGAACCCCGACTCATCAAGACCAGAATCTGACCTGAACCACATCACAATGGCAGAGAAATACTTAGTATTTATAAGGTTTACAAAATAAAAGCTTGACATAATTGAGGATGAAATGATGAACCCATAAACCTGCAGGGGAACTAACACACCACAGACAACAATTTGAAGATCTGCCAACAAAGACTTCAGATCATCAGATCTGGTGTTTTGTCTTGGCCATAACTAATATGTAAAGATATTATACAGAAACCCTGACAAAAATATACAGCCTGTAAATATGAGCGCCAATATTTAAATGGAGAGATGAGTGTGCGTGTGCTGCTCTACTCGTATTCATTGTTTACGTTCCTTTAACTGGTTCTTTCAATTCTCAGCTGTGATGATGTCATCGCTCTGGGGAAAAAACCCTGCTGTTTTTCAGAAGGAATCTAAAGCGATTGTAGATTTGTAAACTATTCTCCCCTCAACCGCCAGTGTTTCAGAAATTAAACATGTTCATTTCAAAATAGAAACTGATCAGTTGGCTGTTTATATGTAGGATATTAAAAAAAAGTTAAAAAAAATTGCACTATTTTATTACTTTTTATAAAATAAACATTTTCCAAATGTAAACTGGAGGTTTGTACTTAGAAAAAGGACTGTGAATGAAGGAAAGTGAATCGGTTGGTCATGTTAAACACATTTCATGCTCCTCCAATAAACGGATGTGACTCTCATTTGTGTTGTGATTTCACAAGATGAACATTTAATGAATCAGAGCCTGAGAGTCGTGTTGCCCGTAGCAACAGCTTCTGGAAGGGTGCCGGGAGAGGCCCACACCCTCGGAGATGGAGGAGACACGGCTTGACCCCAGAGCCATCGGGGGGGTCTTCTGTAGACCCCTGTCATTGCAGATTAGCTCTCTGGTGGTGGAGCAGTACCAAGTGGAATCCATCTTCTCCTGGAGTGATGCCATGCGGATGTGAGGGTGCTGTGGACGCGGTGATCTAAACCCAATAGTGCTGCTCATCGATTGGCCATTAACAACTTGTTGGAGCAAAGGGAGCTTTGTATCAAGCCTCGGATCCCGGAGGAGCGATGCCAAATCCCTTATCAGCTCACTGCAGGTCTATTTGGGTGTTGTGGGAGTTTGACCCTCCAGTCTAATAACGTTTTGGGGACTTGTAGAAGTCCTATGACCTTATACCTCGGGGAGTCCTGTCGGTGGAGTGTTGGGAGGACATACTGCAGGAATTCAGGGTTTCGAGGTCATTTCTAAGAGACCTTGCATGAGCACATTGAGAGCTGTATCGTGATATTTGGTCTTTGTCACCTTTGGGTGGCTGGAGCGGCTTCCGTGCTCTCTGCAGACGATTTGGTTCTAAGGCTCCTTATGAACTCCTATCTAAGCCTGCTGACCTGGATAATAATAATTAACTCAAGTCAATGACTCAATGAGTCATACAATTGTAACGTACACATTTGAAATTCTGAACAATATGAAACTGATCTGAAACATTCGCATCGCGGCGCTCCGCTCATATGGTAAGGGACATCAGCTGATCCGCAGAGCATCAGGAACTACATATCTGTCTACCTGTTTAAGATGGGTGAAGCAAATGAATTCACATGACTCTGGGGACTAAACGCATCAAAGAGGGTGGTGTCCCGTCTCCAAAAGCACAGCCTCCAGGGTGAGTCTGGTCTGGGGTGTGATGAAGGGCTGATGCAGCCAGCAGGACATATAGATCATGCTGAGGTCAGAGGTTGCAGTGTGGGCGAGTTCCTGCAAGATGGTCTGCTTCAGCTTCAGCTCCTGACTGAAGGATTCCAACAGGACACAAGACGACTCCTCTGAAACAAGAACATATGAGACAACCTCTGAAACAAGAAGACACGCGACAACCGTTGAAACATAGAGAAGACGTAACAGGTAAACTCACTGAAGTGTTTGGCGTTCCAGCTGTGAAACAGAGGAATCTTCCTTCCTTCAAGTCCAAACTGAAACTCCTCCAGATCTTGAACTCCTTGCTGCAGTGCTGTAAGACGTTCCATCTTCTTCACCACGACCACCTGAAAGGTGGAAGATGAAGTTTCTTCTTTGTTGAAAGTTTCCTCTCGTTTAAATAAAGTGAAATGAAGAGTCACCATTTTGTCAATGACATCCTGCAGCTTGCAGCATTCATCCTGCAGCTCTGCAGCTCCACCTGACACAGGTGATGGTGGCGGAGGTGATGAAGACTCGTCCACTCCCAGCAGCTGATCACTCGTAGGACTGAAAGAGAATAAATTGAATTACATCAATTACATTACATGTCATTTAGCTGATGCTTTTATCCAAAGCGACTTACAATAAGTACATTCAACCATAAGGAGACAAACTCAGAAGAACAAGAAACAAGAACGTGTGATTTCATCAAATAAGCCGCTGTAGATAAGAACCATTATAAGTCCAATGTAAGTGCTGCAGTTAGTGTGTTAGTGGAGGTAGAGTCTGAAGAGGTGTGTCTTTAGTCTGAAGATGTGAAGGCTCTCTGTGGTCCTGATGTCTTCAGAGACCTCCTTCCACCATTTAGGTGCAGGACAGCAAAGAGTGGAGATCTAGTGGAGTGTTTTGCTCTCAGTGAGGAGGAACAAGCAGTTTATCACATGCAGAGCGGAGAGTGCGGGTCGGGATGTCGGGTTGGACCAGGTCCTGGATGTAAGCTGGACCCCATCCATTCACAGCACGGTACCTGAGCACCATGTTCTGAACTGGATGAGCCACCGGTACCAGTGAAGAGAGCGGAGGAGTGGAGGAGTGAGGGAGAACTTAGGAAGGTTAAAGACCAGTGGAGCTGCTGCATTGTGGATGAGCTGCAGAGGTGGAATGGTGGTAGCAGGAGACCTGCAGGAGACAGTTACAGTAGTCCAGGAGGGAGATGACAAGAGCCTGAATCAGTACCTGCGCTGCCTTCTGAGTGAGAAGAGGACGAATTAAACTAGTTTAATGAAACTAAACTGATTACAGGAGACTCACCGTGTCAGTGCGATGGCCACTATGTTTCCTGCCACAGTGAATCCGTCCTCGTTGAGTTTTTCCCACCTCGCCATCAGGTTGTGCCAGTCGGCTGCGTTATCTTTGAGTCTTCGGGTAGTTCCTGTGATAGCAGGTAACTTCCTGTTGGCTTGGCTCACTGTGATGTCACCTGACAAGACAACAACAACAAAATCCACAACATGTTTTGGTAGTTTTTATAGGTTTGTTTTAGAAATCACAAAGTGAACTTTGGAGAACTGTTAGACCGTAAATTTAACTCCCAAGCTTTGTTCTAAACTAACAGCTTTCTAGGTGACCCATATTTTTTCTAGATTAACTATCTTTATTCTGGATGTACTAGCAGAATAACAGGATGTCGGAAATCACATATAGATATATGTGGAATCTATAATGTATGATGTCTTTCATTCTTTTATCTCTGAGAAACACTTCTCATGCTCGTTTTTAGGCGTGTAAACGTGAGAACAGCCAACAATCTGCCAACATGCATTCTGATCAATTCTCATCAGGACTGGGGTCCGTTTCAAGAAGCGGGTTTAGTGGAAACTCCGAGTTTGTTCACCCTGAGATGAGGGAAACTCTGGCTTGTCTGTTTCACAAAGTTAAAGAATAAAGTGTTTTCTGGAACACGGCACGTCCTTCTCTGGACGATCCTGTTGACGAATAAGCGGTTTTACTTCGCAGGGTGTTAAAACACGTCGGGTGAGAATATTGATATATTTACTTTTACTTTTAAATCTTTTTGTTGGACACAAACCAGTGAGACATTAAAGAGGAGTTCCACAGGACGCACCTGAATAAAACACATTATAGGTCCAACACCATCGTACCAGTTTATACCAGCGATATTGTTCTTGTGATTAAATATGAGCATGGGTGTGTATTTCAAGCCTGTGTGCAGTACATTCTAACAAAAAAGAGTGTAAAAACTGGGAATTAGTCAAACGTATGTATTAGGATTAGTGTACATTAAATATTAACTGACACTATATTGGAACTTGCACCGTTTCTCTCTTTTGCTGCAGTAGCATGTTGCTTTTTCTTTCTAATTACGGGTTCATACTCGTACGCTTGCATTAATATTTGCAGCTCAATAGGGGTGAATATACTGTTTGTGGTGGTTGTCATGGTAACTCGTAGTATCGTGGCTCCGTTCATGCTGCCTTCATACTGTGATGCTGCACGCGCTCAACTGAGTCAACCGACTCCGAGTTGATTGAACCGACTCAAAACAGCTGTTTTATCTCAGGATGAATCAAGTCAGAGTTTAGGGTTTGACTCAGAGTTTGTTAAACCTCCTACTTGAAACGGACCTCTGATCTCCAAAGAGTGCGTTCACTCACCTTCCATCAGATGCTCCTCTTCCTCTTTATTTTAGTGTAGTAGCAGACTGCTCTCGCTCTCACGTTGGCTGTATTCGAACAGTCCTACAGTGGGAGACGCCATAGGGACAAGGGAAGATGGTTAGGAAAGTTCATGAGGAGTTAGGAAAAGACAACGCGGCGATTAGGGAATCCGACTCCACTTTCACTAGGCCACGTGGTTGTGATGCGACGGGAGACGCATGTTAGTGACGTCAGTGTGCAGCGGCGAAGCATTTTCCCAAGATGGACTACAAAGAAGGCATGTTGGATTTACAGATGTTTTATCAGTTTACAGCAACATTAAGCAGGTTCAGGTTCAAGATTATTGGAAGTTCATAAAATCCAACTAACTTACTAGTTAACACGTTTACTAGTTTACTATATTGCATCAAACAATACAATGTACATGGATGAATGAAAATGAATCGGCGTGTACTCAAATACTGTCGTTAACACACTCTGATTGGCCCGAATTACTTATTTATATTCATAATTAACTTTTCTTCTAACGTTACGCTGACATATGGTTGCCTCACAGAAAGCTTTCTAGCATCCAAATTTCTATTGCGTTGACTTTTACTGTGAAAATGTACGGACTTCTGGTTTAGCTGCTGCGCTTCGTATTTCGTTTTAGAGGCAAAAAACAAAAAGGGATTTACGAAAATAAAAATCAATCGTTTTTGAACCCATTTTTTAAAACTTTATTCCTTTATTTTTAAACTAACACATAGCATTATATTTTATTTTATTCCTCTTGCACTATGTCGTCTTGTCTGTCTTGTTGTGCATTGTCTATCGCCAAGTCAAATTCTTGTATGTCTGATATATTTTGGTAATAAATGTTTCCTGATTCCTGATTTCCTCCTTTAAAAGGGAGTTTCGATGACAGTCCGGGTCTACTCATGTCCTTTAATTAAAAAAAATGTTTGTTTTGATGCATAATGATAGACAGTACAACAAGCCACGTTAAAGTTCAATTTAAACACAAAGTTATGATTCTAATATCTGCCCTTAAACAAACATAGCGTTACCGGTGAACAAACAACAGTCTCTGACATCAGATTAAACGTTATAAGCACTGCCCAGTTAAATATTAAAACAGTCTCTGTTTATATACAGTCCGAGTCCCCCACTGACCCAGACAGGACAGTTCATTTTCATGCAGATACTCACCTCGATACATACGTGTCTTAACGCACTTATCTATTTATATTGTTCATTTTTGCCTGTATATCTTTTATCTTACGTTATTTGTTTTACTTTTTTTTCATTGTACTTTCTTGACAAATAACATGACAATGAAAAATCCCTGTATGTGCAACATACTTGCCAATAAACGGCTTCTGATTCTGATTAAATTAGCAAAAGGAGAAGAAAACTGCCTCCGTTCCGGAAGGTGGCACTAAGCTTTGGTCACGTAGGTTTGTAGTCCGCCAGCAAAGAAGAAGAAGGAGGAGAATAAAAGGAAGAGAGGGAACAGAAGAAGAGCCTCTCACGTTCTCGGCCTCGAAGGAACATGGCGGATACGGAATGTGAGTACGACACATGCTCCTGCAACGCAGAGCAGTGACTAACGTTCCTTAATGTGACTATCTAAACCATAAAGACGCGTGTCTTGTTAAACCGAGTTAATTGTAATCACTGCACATGTTTAAAATGTACAAAGATGGCTTCTTTAAACGGATCCGCAGTCAGTTTGTCTCTACGACGTGAGTCTGGATGACGTAAAAAGTATAGTTGTGCATTGTTTTACTGTCGGTCCCTTTTTATCGCTTTTGTAGTTGTGCGTGTTTCGTAGAACCCTGCATTCTATGAAAGCAGAGGCCTGCTCATGGGCTCCGGCAGGCTGCACGTGTAGCGGCACACATTCAACCAGAGATGGGTCCAGTTTGAGGCTTTACACCTCTAAAGCTGAATTTGCAGAAGAGAAATCAAAGGTTCCTCTCGGTCAGCAGGACTTCACTGCTGGATTTGGCTAATCAATAAGTTTAATCTGTGTTCTGCATCGATCGTGACTGTGGATCCGCACAGGCGGCCTGTTAGCCGAGGCAGCCCCGCAATGCTAACTACCACATGTGGTCGGAGGCCACGTGTCTGTGTCTTTCTTCTATTTATGTCAATTCAACTATATTATTGAACGATTAAGGACGCTGATGTAGTTTAAACGCATGAAAATGGATAACTATACATTTTAGCTGGACTAAATTCATGTTATTGTTTCAGCTTCAGTGAAGAAGAAAAAGATGAAGAAAGTCAGTGAAGAAGAAGTTGGGGTAAGTGGAGATGTATTTATATAAATATGTAACAAGATTCATGTGTATATATTCCTGGCGGGAGAATATTAATTTAGCTTTAAGAGCAGTAAAGCTATTTGTTACTTCAAATGTAATTACTCGAAGGCTTATTTGCCACTGCTTTCACTTGATATCTGGATTGTTATGACGTGTGCACTTATAGCCGCAACATTTGTTTTGCTGTGAATACAGATGAGTTCTTTTGCTTTTAACAGGAGATTCAACAAAGTGGCAATTTCCTCATCCAACCAGAGTCTAAGGTGGCGTCTCTGGATACGTCTCAGTGGCCTCTGTTACTGAAAGTAAGCCCCCTGTAACCACTGCTATCCCGTTTTATAATTAGTTGCATATGGAGATTTATAACATTTATTGGAGCCCCCATTACAGGTATCATGCTCTTACATTATAAATAAATGAAGCGCCCTGTGAAGTGATGAAGAAGTTTATCCATTCGCTGAGTGGCCTGCTTGTCGCAGTCTTGCACCCGCTCCCATAACAAGGACGGTGCTGTATCGTGTGGTTGTGGTGGTGGTCTGGCGTTCTGCCGGCGACAATCCAGAACCACTCGGTGAGAACGACTCGACTGGAAGGCCGCAAAGACGATTTAACGTTTCTGATCACATGGCTTTCTTTTATTCATAATGTATAGATGTGTAAAAACAGTTTGTAATGTGAACTAAATAACGTTTCCTCCAGAATTTTGACAAACTGAACATCCGGACGGCTCATTACACTCCACTACCTAATGGAAGTAACCCTCTGAAGAGGAGCATCCAGGATTATGTCAGGTAATACTAAGCTCTAGCGTTAGTTCTAGGTTGTGCTATGCTAGCAGTGTCAGTACTCATGCTCACCACCATGGCTTGTACATGTCAGGACGGGCTTCATTAACCTGGATAAACCAGCCAACCCATCGTCCCATGAGGTGGTTGCCTGGATACGGAGGATCCTGCGAGTGGAGAAGACGGGTCACAGCGGGACTCTCGACCCAAAGGTCACCGGCTGTCTGATCGTCTGTGTGGACCGAGCCACCCGGTTGGTCAAGTCCCAGCAGAGTGCCGGTACGTAGATGTGACCACTTCCAGCTTTTCCTGTAATTGTTAATTGATCGATCCTGGCTGTCAGGCGTGTGAGCACAGTAAAACCCAGCAGCCCCCCTCACTACTCTCTGTGTGTGTTGCAGGTAAGGAGTATGTGGGGATTGTTCGGCTGCACAATGCGATAGAAAACGAGCACACCCTGGCCCGGGTGAGTCTGCGCATGTGACTCCTTTTAGTCCAATTCTAATGGCCTTTTACTAAAATTTCACCTATATACTGTAGATTGGAATGTAGGCCTGATCTCCAGATCCAGTTTGTGGCGAACTGAAGCATTTGTATGAATAGTTTTAAGATTTGGAAATTCTCCACTATGATGAATATAATTGCATCACGTAAACCATCTAATGGCTTCATTCAATTCACAATGTCCCAGGGCCTCCCCGATTGGCTCGCTGTAATGTGACTTATTGTCTGCAGGCGTTGGAGACGCTCACAGGCGCATTGTTCCAGCGACCGCCGCTTATTGCTGCGGTCAAACGCCAGCTCAGGGTCCGCACAGTCTACGAGAGCAAACTGATTGAATACGACCCCGAGAGGAGATTGGGTAAGATCAATTATCTGTCATTCAATTCCACCTCAAGTAGGCTCATTTTGTGTAACCAGAAATTTGCCTCTGCGCACGGCTTGTGTTCCCGAAACCCTTGGAGCTAAACCCCAATACGGAGAAAAATGGAAGAAACCTTTTGTAGCAGTAGAGGAGGATCCCTCTCCTGGGATGGAAGAGTGCAAAAGATGTTTATGCGTACAGAATCCAAGAGATTGGTTGAGGTGACGGGATGTAACATGGCTCTTACAGGTATCTTCTGGGTGAGCTGTGAGGCGGGAACCTACATCCGGACTCTGTGTGTCCATCTGGGTCTGATGCTCGGGGTTGGAGGTCAGATGCAGGAACTGAGGAGAGTCCGTTCTGGAGTACTAGGGGAGAAGGTCAGCACTACCTCCTGTGATGTCTGATACAAAGTGTTGAGTACAGGCCTGCTGCTCGGTGCTGGTCTGTTAATTCATCTTTGGAACAGAAAACCTGCAGCCGAGGCTCAGATTGCATCATGTGTAGCGGTTCTGGAGCCTCACTGCTGCTGACATGATGATGATCATGCTTACTGTGCTGACCTGGTCGTGACATGACTGTTCTCAGGACCACCTGGTGACTATGCACGACGTCCTGGACGCTCAGTGGCAGTTTGATCACAACAAAGATGAGACGTATTTGAGGAGAGTCATCTTCCCTCTGGAGAAGCTGCTGGTGTCCTTCAAGCGGTTGGTGATGAAGGACAGCGCTGTGAGTCTCAATATAAATCAATACAACTATAATGGCAAAAAATGAAGATTAATTGAATGCTTCAAAGCATTAACTTTTTTTTGTCACCTATCATTGTTTTTTGATCAGCCTCTTTGACTTTGACGTTTCCAGGTGAATGCAATCTGTTACGGCGCAAAGATTATGCTACCTGGTGTCCTCCGGTATGAAGATGGCATTGAGATGAACCAGGACATTGTAGTCATAACAACCAAGGGAGAGGCCATTTGCACAGGTGAGACGTGTGTGTGTGTGTGTGTGTGTGGGGGTCTAGGTGAAGCCACATGATGAGCTCATAGATGCAGCAGCTCTCGGGCAGTGATGACCTGCTATCTATCACCCTTTTCTGATGGCTCAATGTTTTGGCTCAATATGAATAAAAAACTTGACTTGACTTAACAAAGCTCTCCTCCTCCAGCTGTTGCTCTGATGACCACAGCTGTGATCTCCACTTGTGACCATGGCATCGTGGCAAAGATCAAAAGGGTCATCATGGAGAGAGACACATATCCTCGGAAGTGGGGGCTGGGTCCAAAGGTAGAACCTGTGAATACTTTGTGGTAATCAAAGTTTATTTACAATTATTCTCCAGATTAACTGCTTGTTGTTGACAGGCAAGTCAGAAAAAGATGATGATTCAGAAAGGACTGCTGGACAAACACGGGAAGCCCAACGGCAGCACACCCAATGACTGGAAGAGCCACTATGTGGACTACAGGTAAGCATCACCTGGGGGGCGGGGCCAGTTGCAACGTGGAGCCTCACCTGTTGTGCAGGCAGTTATCCCTTGTGTAGCTGATGTGCTCGTAACCCTAACCCTGTGGATTGCTGAGCTGCAGCTCACCTGAGACGAGCAATATGGCTTTTATAATGTTGGGAAGCACTGCAGAGTGATGTTTAAAGCAAACTTTTTGTTTTGACAGCGTCTCTAAGGTGACTGCAGAGTCATGTGACACACCGGCCAAGGTCAGTCACGTGCTAATGGAAACGTATAAATGCAGATAAACACTTGACATTTACCCGTAACTCATTCAGTGGGTTGCAGAACACGTCTCTACATAACTGTCACATGACAAAGCCTCATGTCCAGAGACTGATTTCATGACTCGCTGACCTTTGTGCCCACAGAGGAAACGGGAGGCATCGGACAGTGACTGTGAAGCCATGACGACACCGAGCACACCATCGATCGAAGTGAAGAAGAAGAAAAAGAAGAAAGAGAAGAGGGCAGAACTGGTGGAGCCTGAGGAGACAGTAACTGAGGTAGAGGTGAGTGATGGCATTCAACACCGCTACGGTTGGGTACCAAGAACCCGTAGGTACACTGATGAAGTACCAACGAGCGGATGTCTGCAACTGCTCCCTCCCAGAAAGTAGAGTTTGAATATAAAATCTGTGACGTCATTAAATTAAGACAAGGAGCGTTACTCTAATATAAATGCTTTTCAATAGATTTGACATATCTTTAGTTCCTGCACAATGAGCACACATTAACTGATTGGTATTCCCCAAATTCCAATGAACTAAACTTCTGGCTCTTAAACACTAATTATACTGTAAACGATTATTCAGTTTGAAGAGAAATTTCCATGGCAATAACCTTTTATATTGGTATATAAAGTTTTTTTTTTTTTTTATTGTATCTGTTTATCATTGCCAACGGAAAGTAAACAGTTAAGATGAAAGGACTTTAAGGAGATTGCTGAGGCAATGACAACATGTAATCACTGTTGTTAGATGGTGGTTAACCGCTATATGTTCACATGTCAAACTATATTCTCTATATAAAAATGTATTCTATATACTTAATAGTTGCATTTGAATTAGTTTATGGTATATGATTTGTGCTTGAATATATTAGTGGTGATTGATATACAAATTGTTTTAGGTTGCAAGTTTGAAGAAGAAGAAAAAAAAGAAGAAATTAAAAGATGAGGATGAAGCGGAACCGGAAGCTGTTTGAGATTCTTCCCACTGTCTCACCTGTCAACCTCAACCCTTCATGAGTTTTAAAATTCTTTTTTTTTTTTTATGTTGTAAATACCTGCGCAAAGTGTTTGTATTTTGAAAAATAAAAATCGTTTCTTTATCTGATGTTTTACTTGAATTAATTCAACACTAATGGTCTTAACCTGCTGTTATAAGGTAGTTCTTGACCCAAAAAGAGGCTTTGGATAGACTAGCTAATCATTACATTTAGTTGGTGCTGTGAACCGGACATATTTAATTACTTAATGATCTGAAAGTTATGGCCAATAAGTTGAGTGAAAAAACAAAACGTACGTGCTCCGTTTGCTTTGGTTTCCTCACCGGCTGCTTCAGATTATCTCAATGTTAAAGCTTCTCTGCCTCACATGGTCTGGACCAGTTTCCCTTCTGTCTGACCCGGTTTCCTGTTTCTTCCTGCTCTAAAGTGTGTGTGTGTGTGTGTGTGTGTCAGAGTAAACCATGTAATATGCGGTGGCATTTTAGTTTCAAGAAACATCCCAGTATGATAGAAAGTCCTGATGCACTTTCCCAACAGTTTAACAGCCGCACCTTACTATATATTTACAGACTGAATTGTATTATGACATGAATACCATATTTTAAATCTAATGCAATATAAATGAGTATCGTGTAATTTCTGTCGTGCTCGCCTAGTCATGTCGGTTTAACAGTTCTCACGATGTGGCGCGTGAACTATAGTTGAAGGCGTGAGGCTTCAGAACCTGCGATGACTTTATTACGTTAGACGCGTTTGTGACGGAGCGTCTCATCCAGCGAGGAAACGCTGCCTGCCGTCGCCAGAGAACAGAGCAGAAAGGTCCGACGGTCTTTAAACGCGTCTTCATGTTTCTGTGAAGCAGCGCGGCTTCAGCCCGCTAACAGGCAGCTAAACTAACGAAGCCACGTTCAAACTCACCGAAGCGTTCTGGGTTCGTGGATGACGTCATGACGCGTTAACATCAGCCGTACTTTGTCTGTCAGCTGCGTGAGAATTTAGGGGGAAAAGTATCGTGACTTCGTTCGTCTAACGAAAGTTAGAATAGATTTAGTCCGTTTTTATTTTTTAAGATCGTCTCGTCTTAGTCATGGAAAAAAGGTTAAACATTTTTTGTCATAGTTTTCCAAGGTTTAAAATAAGATATGCAAAGTAGTCAAATCTGCATACGGCGGTGCATTAGTACCATTTCTCAGCGAGGGCAAACAAAGAAAACTGGCAAGCTGAGACAAAGCAGAACTATTTGCACAATCGGATTCTAAAAGATGAGAAAAGCCGCTTCCCAGATATTCTGTGAATAAATGAGTGGCGGCAGAGCCCGTGATGAGGGGGGAGAGATGGCGATGTTTAACCGTGTCTTAAAAGTGACAATTTAACATTAGCATCCATTCTAAAATCCTAATCTCGTAATTCTTGTTGTTCTGGGTCTGTTCCCTCTGAATGCAGTTTGGATAAAAGCATCAGCTAAATGAAATGGAATGTAGAGGGATTGT
Organism: Gasterosteus nipponicus; assembly: GCA_014132575.2. Classification (NCBI taxonomy): domain Eukaryota; kingdom Metazoa; phylum Chordata; class Actinopteri; order Perciformes; family Gasterosteidae; genus Gasterosteus; species Gasterosteus nipponicus. The sequence goes on from BMAF01002730.1 coordinate 109,575, forward strand.
GCCAAAGTTAAAATGTATGTGGCTCCATCTGCTGGACGTTTTTTTTTATTTATTTTTTTTATTACCAATTTTTCTATTAAATATGTCCAGTCAGTTTACAAGAATAAAACTAAAGTCTAATATAGGAGTCCTGCAATGCGTCTGATTTAAGAAAGGTGCAGATTGCATTTCATATTTGAGGCTTTAGATTGGGCTGCTGTTGAACTTTATAGTAATATTTATTGGATCATCAATATTTATATATAATTTTATATATATATATATGAAGATAAAGATTACCTGCATTTTGAGGAGGAGAGCAGTTATCCACATTTAATCTTTCTAATAATTGTAATTGTTTATCAGTACACCTAAAATGGGTAACGTTTAGTCAATGAATTATAAAACTAGCTTGTGAAGAACGGAGCAGTCATGACTAAATGTGTGAGAAAGAAGCAGATTTGAAACCAGTTGTAATAAAAAGATCACGCAGAAATGTCTAATGCAGCTTCTTTTAGTAACAGGTAGTCTTGACACTTTGCATTCCAGCATCATAATCACCTATTATTACTATTATCATATGTTATCTGAATAATCAAAAAGCTTCAGTGGACAGGTGATTAAGACAGATTGATGTAATAAATATCTTCTGTCATTTATTGTGCGTCTGTAGATATTAAGGGTTTCATTTCAGTTTCCTCGCAGGATTTAAGGCTTTTACACAGCCAGGTCAACATTTAATTATTGAAGAAATATTGTTATTGCGACCACCGCTACCACAGGGGTGTGGTTGACCAAAGCAGACAAACCAAGGCAAAGTATTCCCCGAGAGTAATACATTTATTTTAATATTGGTCTTAAAATATCAGTGATACGAAACTAATTTATTAAAACAATTCCAATTAAAACAGCTTGGCTGTAGTGGGCCAAGAAGGGAGGGGGAAAACGGGCTCTGGGACAGGACCGTAACTGGCGCCACTGCTCCGCACACACCAAACAATATGAATCAAAACCATAAGCATGAAACTAAGAACAACGTGTAAAACAAGAGAAAATACTGTCAAACGCACAACTGAAAAATGCAAGGAGCAAGTGAGATTATTTAGTCATAAAGCCCCACCACTGCTATTTTAATTACGTTGCTGCCACCCCCAAGGACTCAAAACTGAACAGAAACAAAGACCCAGATTTAGTAAATCGTTTTGTGCAAAATAACCTTTTGAGAGCAGGGATTTTAACTATTCAATTGGTTCTGTCTGTGCATAATCTGTGAGACAAACCGTGTTAGAAAACCAATTGGTGATACAGAGCCACATTCTTGTGCCTGAAGGAAAGAGGTTTACTATGGGACCCACTCAAATGTAGCGGAACCAGTGTAATATACACTCCACCAAAAGAATAGTAATTAATGTCAATATATTTCAATGCAAATTTAAAGTATTTGCTGCAAATTCTGCATTCTGCAAATGTGCACCTTTCCCTTTCTGAGAGACATCAGTTTCAGATTGCAAGTGCAGGTGCACATCATTTACACCCATGTAGCTTTACCCGACCTCCATTGGAAGTGACAAATGTTTCCACTGTTTAAATGTATGTTCTTAACAAAGAGATCTCAAATACTGTAAAACAAAAGTCTTCAACTATGGCCACTGCGAGCTTGGCCAAAAGTGGGGTATATAATGGAGTAAACTACAAGTGTGGGATGATTTTGATCCATGGCTTATTGGGTGCACTGCGAGAGTTTGCCGAAATGATCAAAATGGTAATACTGCAAGACAAGTTCATCTTTGTTGTCAAGAAGATCAGCCTGTAAGATTATAGATGAATGATTTAAGTAATGAATAATCTTTTTGGAAATGTGTAGCCAGTGAGGAAATGTCCCTCCTAAGCTACTGTAGGTTCAGGAAGGCCTTGGTACCGCCTACTTCCTGGTTCACCCATTAGACAGGGTATAAAAGCTGCACATGATGAAGCTGCATCAGTGTGATTGTCCCTTTCTTTGTTGGAGTTTGGCTTGAGAATCCAGTAAGTGGGTAAGTGTTTCTATTCTCCCTCCAGTCCAGGCTGTTATGGGAAGCCACTGCAGTTTTGCTTTATACTGTTTTGTCTTTCTTTATTTTAGTAGTATTTGTTTGGTTACCTTAGAATCCAGAAGATTACTTTTTTTAAATTTTGTTCTTTTTAGGTGTTGAGGCTCAACCGCGTGGCTGCCCAGATGGTGGTGAGTCTGGTGACTGGGCCCCTCACCTGCTCTCCATATTCTCAGTAGTTTTGGTATTGTTTTTTTTTTTTCAGTAATTGTGAATTTTGTGTGTGTGTGTGTGTGGCCTCAAAGCCGGTGAGGCCCCTGTCCCCCGCTGCAGCCTAGTCACCAGTAACACAATTTGTTTTGAAGCCCATTTGGTTATTGTTTAATTCCTAGAGACACCTGTTGGGTCACCTGTTGATCCGTGCTTGTTTAATAATGAATTTGTATGAGGAAATGAATCACCCTGTGCTACCGGGGGTTACAAATGTCTTTGCTACAATTAAACAACTCTTCTCACGATTTAATATACACACTATTCCTTAGCTAAAACTAATGCATTCAAATGCAACAGTTCAACTATTTCTCCCTCATTCTTCCATTTCGGTGAAGTAGACGGACCAAATAGAAATTGGCCAGTGGTACTCCTAGAGGCTATTTCCACATAGTTGGACTTTACTAATTGCTTGTGGTCTCTTCTCAGACTGCTATGGCTGGTTCGACACCTGCAGAATCAAGGTGATTTTGGGAGCGCAGCATGGAAAAACTGACTTCCAAAGTCACTAGATTATCGTCCCAGCAAGATGAGGACAAACTAGGTTAAAGGAGAATCTGACTGCGATACATGGACGAAGTTGGCCAATTTCTTTTAATCTCAATTCTACCACTGAATTTGAGGACAATTAAGCTGGTAAGTGGATGTGTAAAATGTTTGACCTTTTTGTGGATTGCCCCCATGACTACTATAATTAGTAACAGTCTTATGAATTGTAGCGGATTTCATTTTTGTTGAATATTGTCTTGTCATTTACTCATTTCAGTTTGTTCAATATGTGTTTGAAAAGAAACCTGGTGGTGCCATAGAGTACAAACAAAAGGTATGACTGACTTGAGTGAACTACACTACCACAGACTCGTATCTCAAACTGCAAGCTTTTCTATGTATGCACATGCATGTAGTGGCAGTAATTGCTTTAAAAATAAGTATTTGTTGCGTCAATCTCCGGTCACAAGCCGCACAGAGAACTCAAGGCCCATATCCACCCTGGACAGTCAAAGCGCACCCAGACTGCAGGGGGCGACGATGCGGCTAATGGAGATTCCACCCACAGGAAGTGCCTGCGTACGAACAGGAAGCGCATGGCATAAAATGTTTGTGGAGAGCTCAGATGGCCCTCTCACTCGGCCCTGAGGAAAAGGACACTGTGGCCACGGCTTCTAATCTCCCAGAGACTCAACTGGTAGGACAACCTGCTCTGTTCTTTGTCCGATCCACCAAACCACCCTTAAGAGGAATAAAGGATCAAAAAATCAACAGTTCTAGAGTTGTCCTTTGCGTCCACCGGAGAGAAAGCTCTTTCGAGTTTGGGCAGAGCCGTGGTTAATCAGGAAAAACACACGAAACTTGACAGTATTTAAAGAACTATATATTGTCCTTTTAACTGAAAGTGAGTTTATTTGCAAACTATATCTCATATGGGGGGGTTGCTTAAGATGTTAGAATTACTTCTTTTTTTTTTTCTCCTGCAAAAATGTTTTACGGTTGACGCTGGGTATAAATAATTGAAAGTGGATTAATATGTCAATGTATTTTGGAATCTTGTAGGACACCACTGCAATTGCTGATTATGGACTGTCTACTTTAAATGACCGCACAGTCCAGATCAAAGGAGGCTTATGGGGAGCAGATGGGCGGGGCCTGAGCTCTTCATGCAGGTATTGTTTTTGTAATGCTTGTCGTGGCTCTGCTAAAATGTCTAATTGTATTCCATGCCAGAGTTTCTGTTCTTCCAATATGTAGCGGTCTGTCTTGCAGAACTATTTGGACCCTTAATTTGCTGTTTGCCAATAGTTTAAGAATGTGTTTGTATTTCTAAATGTTATCGTGTGTGCAAGGAGATGCCAACTTGTCAATTTTTTTTTTTTTCTGAATGAGTTGCTAAAGTGTTGTAATTTCACACCAGACTGTCCAGAGATCGCCACTGCCTCGAGGATCCCCAGAAGTGGTCAAGCAGTTTCAGCCTCCTGTGACAGTAGAAATTACCAGCAGTCTTGAGTGAACGGTAGGACTTTTTTCAGGTCTAATAAAACGTTCTCTTGCCAACCGTCAAGAGCCTGACTGTTGCATAATGTGTTAACTGAATCTTCTAATATGTAGTTGTATGTCCTGAACTATGCAACCCTCTTTAGCTGCTTCATTTAATATTTGTAGTTTCCCTGTATGTGCAAAAATCTGCCATCAGTGTTCGGAAAACATTCCGGTTGGGTAAAGTAGTTCTGTGATTCCACGCAGGACGGTCCAGAGAAGACAACAGTCCTGCCTCGGGCTCCTAGGAGTGGCCAAGTGAGTTCAGCCTCCTGTGAAAATTGCCAGCGGAATGAGTTAGAGGTAAGACCCTTTCTCAGTACTGCTTTTGTCATGCAGGCTGTGTGAAAAGTCTAATACAATGTTCTGTTAGAATGCCTGACTGTTGATTGGTTAACTGCATCTGCTGTGAATATGTACTGAACTAATCCAGTCCCTCTCCTTTTTTCTGTGTGAAAGCTGCATTCGTGTCAGTGTTTAAATATTTCCCGTTTGCTAAAGTACTGTTGTGCTACCACACAGGACTATTCAGAGAACACAAGAGGCTCCTGCTTCAGGGGCAAGCAGCTTTAGCCTCCTGTGGAAATTGCCAACTTTGCGATTTGAGTAACAGGTAAGACTTTTTTCCCAGTAATGGTTATCATGCAGGCTGTGTGACAGGTCTAGAAAAGTGTTTGCAACTGTACGATTGCATAATGTGTTAACTTGCGGTGCTTCTTGGCTTTGGTTGCATGTCCTGAACTATTCTCCATTGGCCAATGTTTTAGGAATGTGTATTGCTAAATGTAAACCTGCAGGTGCAAGAGATCATGTCAGTGTTTCAAGACTTGTATGGATGAGTTAGGTAATGTAGTGTTATTTCTTGCAGGCAGATAGAATACAACTTTCTACAGGCTTTTCCAAATCATCGACAAGCTGACAGGATTTGGAAGAAGGTAAGACTATTTTTTTTTTTTTTTTGTGTGGGCGGTTAGGGTTAGCTAAGTGTGGGCGGTTAGGGTTAGCTAAGTGTGGGCGGTTAGGGTTAGCTAAGTGTGGGCGGTTAGGGTTTAGTAAGCGGTTAGGGTTAGCTAAGTGTGGGCGGTTAGGGTTAGCTAAGTGTGGGCGGTTAGGGTTAGCTAAGTGTGGGCGGTTAGGGTTAGCTAAGTGTGGGCGGTTAGGGGCTAAGTGTGGGCGGTTAGCTAAGTAGGGTTAGCTAAGTGTGGGCGGTTAAGGGTTAGCTAAGTGTGGGCGGTTAGGGTTAGCTAAGTGTGGGCGGTTGGGGTTAGCTAAGTGTGGGCGGTTGGGGTTAGCTAAGTGTGGGCGGTTGGGGTTAGCTAAGTGTAGGGTTAGCTAAGTGTGGGCGGTTAGGGTTAGCTAAGTGTGGGCGGTTAGGGTTAGCTAAGTGTGGGCGGTTAGGGTTAGCTAAGTGTGGGCGGTTAGGGTTAGCTAAGTGTGGGCGGTTAGGGTTAGCTAAGTGTGGCGGTTAGGGTTAGCTAAGTGTGGGCGGTTAGGGTTAGCTAAGTGTGGGCGGTTAGGGTTAGCTAAGTGTGGGCGGTTAGGGTTAGCTAAGTGTGGGCGGTTAGGGTTAAGTGTGGGCGGTTAAGCTAAGTGTGGGCGGTTGGGGTTAGCTAAGTGTGGGCGGTTAGGGGCTAAGTTGGGCGGTTAGGGTTAGCTAAGTGTGGGCGGTTAGGGTTAGCTAAGTGTGGGCGGTTAGGGTTAGCTAAGTGTGGGCGGTTGGGGTTAGGTGTGGGCGGTTGGGGTTAGCTAAAGTGTAAGTGTGGGCGGTTAGGGTTAGCTAAGTGTGGGCGGTTAGGGTTAGCTAAGTGTGGGCGGTTAGGGTTAGCTAAGTGTGGGCGGTTAGGGTTAGCTAAGTGTGGGCGGTTAGGGTTAGCTAAGTGTGGGCGGTTAGGGTTAGCTAAGTGTGGGCGGTTAGGGTTAGCTAAGTGTGGGCGGTAGCTAAGGCGGTTGGGGTTAGCTAAGTGTGGGCGCTAAGTGTGGGCGGTTAGGGTTAGCTAAGTGTGGGCGGTTAGGGTTAGCTAAGTGTGGGCGGTTAGGTTGGGGTTAGCTAAGTGTGGGCGGTTAGGGTTAGCTAAGTGTGGGCGGTTAGGGTTAGCTAAGTGTGGGCGGTTAGGGTTAGCTAAGTGTGGGCGGTTGGGGTTAGCTAAGTGTGGGCGGTTGGGGTTAGCTAAGTGTGGGCGGTTGGGGTTAGCTAAGTGTGGGCGGTTGGGGTTAGCTAAGTGTGGGCGGTTAGGGTTAGCTAAGTGTGGGCGGTTAGGGTTGCTAAGTGTGGGCGGTTAGGGTTAGCTAAGTGTGGGCGGTTAGGGTTAGCTAAGTGTGGGCGGTTAGGGTTAGCTAAGTGTGGGCGGTTAGGGTTAGCTAAGTGTGGGCGGTTAGGGTTAGCTAAGTGTGGGCGGTTAGGGTTAGCTAAGTGTGGGCGGTTAGGGTTAGCTAAGTGTGTTAGGGTTAGCTAAGTGTGGGCGGTTAGGGTTAGCTAAGTGTGGGCGGTTAGGGTTAGCTAAGTGTGGGCGGTTAGGGTTAGCTAAGTGTGGGCGGTTAGGGTTAGCTAAGTGTGGGCGGTTAGGGTTAGCTAAGTGTGGGCGGTTAGGGTTAGCTAAGTGTGGGCGGTTAGGGTTAGCTAAGTGTGGGCGGTTAGGGTTAGCTAAGTGTGGGCGGTTAGGGTTAGCTAAGTGTGGGCGGTTAGGGTTAGCTAAGTGTGGGCGGTTAGGGGTTAGCTAAGTGTGGGCGGTTAGGGTTAGCTAAGTGTGGGCGGTTAGGGTTAGCTAAGTGTGGCGGTTAGGGTTAGCTAAGTGTGGGCGGTTAGGGTTAGCTAAAGGGTTAGCTAAGTGTGGGCGGTTAGGGTTAGCTAAGTGTGGGCGGTTAGGGTTAGCTAAGTGTGGGCGGTTGGGGGTTAGCTAAGTGTTAGCTAAGTGTGGGCGGTTAGGGGCTAAGTGTGGGCGGTTAGGGTTAGCTAAGTGTGGGCGGTTAGGGTTAGCTAAGTGTGGGCGGTTAGGGTTAGCTAAGTGTGGGCGGTTAGGGTTAGCTAAGTGTGGGCGGTTAGGGTTAGCTAAGTGTGGGCGGTTAGGGTTAGCTAAGTGTGGGCGGTTAGGGGGTTAGCTAAGTGTGGGCGGTTAGGGTTAGCTAAGTAGGGGTTAGCTAAGTGTGGGCGGTTAGGGTTAGCTAAGTGTGTTAGGGTTAGCTAAGTGTGGGCGGTTAGGGTTAGCTAAGTGTGGGCGGTTAGGGTTAGCTAAGTGTGGGCGGTTAGGGTTAGCTAAGTGTGGGCGGTTAGGGTTAGCTAAGTGTGGGCGGTTGGGGTTAGCTAAGTGTGGGCGGTTAGGGTTAGCTAAGTGTGGGCGGTTAGGGTTAGCTAAGTGTGGGCGGTTAGGGTTAGCTAAGTGTGGGCGGTTAGGGTTAGCTAAGTGTGGGCGGTTAGGGTTAGCTAAGTGTGGGCGGTTAGGGTTAGCTAAGTGTGGGCGGTTAGGGTTAGCTAAGTGTGGGCGGTTAGGGTTAGCTAAGTGTGTTAGGGTTAGCGTGTGGGCGGTTAGGGTTAGCTAAGTGTGGGCGGTTAGGGTTAGCTAAGTGTGGGCGGTTAGGGTTAGCTAAGTGGGCGGTTAGGGTTAGCTAAGTGTGGGCGGTTAGGGTTAGCTAAGTGTGGGCGGTTAGGGTTAGCTAAGTGTGGGCGGTTAGGGTTAGCTAAGTGTGGGCGGTTAGGGTTAGCTAAGTGTGGGCGGTTAGGGTTAGCTAAGTGTGGGCGGTTAGGGTTTAAGTGTGGGCGGTTAGGGTTAGCTAAGTGTGGGCGGTTAGGGTTAGCTAAGGGTTAGCTAAGTGTGGGCGGTTAGGGTTAGCTAAGTGTGGGCGGTTAGGGTTAGCTAAGTGTGGGCGGTTAGGGTTAGCTAAGTGTGGGCGGTTAGGAGTTAGCTAAGTGTGGGCTAGAAGATTGTGAAGGTCCTGCGAACAGGACCATCGATGCACAGTCCAGCACCACCCCACTGTCTGCACCTCTCAACCCTCATTGAGGCCTTTAGGATGCAAGGTGTCCAGCTTGTTGATCCACAGCCTCTCAGCTCTCCTCCTCAGGGGAGCACTCCACCTGGGGTTGCACTGGAGAATGCTAGTGGATAAGGATTTCCATCCATGTATTATGAAATGTGCCACTAATGGCGTCTGTATCTTTTTTCTATTTGTAATGTTATATTTGTGTTGTGCCATCCTGGTGGCGATGCTGTTGCCCGTCTCCCCCACATACTGCAGGCCACAAGTCTGGCACATAATGAGATAAACACAATTTTTGCATTTGACATGACCCCGAACCATAATGTGGAAGACCTCGTTTGTGCTATGGCTCCGGAGCCATGTCCGCTGCTTAAAATAGTCCACCGGGTTCCTGACTTGTGGAATATATAGAGGTCTTATTTTAGCTTTTACCAAAAAATCCTGCAGATTTCTATTTCTCCGGAAAGCCGGAATAATTCTGAAATCCTGCAGAACGTCCTTGTCCCTGGTGTGGTGAAGGAATCTTTCCCTGCAGCCTCTAACCAAGTCTCTGGTGGATGGTGAGTATGTGGTCACAAAGGTGAGGCTTGAACCAACCATAATGGGCTTTTTAACAAGGAAATTCCTCTGGCACTTTCTAAGGAAAGAGCGAGAGTACCCTCTGCTGGACAGAGCGCGAAACAACACTTTGACAGCAGAATGAAAGTCCACCTCTCTGCTACAAATTCTATGGAATCTCAACAGCTGAGATTTGATCAAACCAGCGTAAGTGTGTCCGGGATGAAAGCTGGTTTTAAAAAGAAGTGCATGGGTGTCTGTCTCTTTAAAGAAAACTTTAATGTCCAGTCTATGGGTTTCCTTGAATGTGGTGTCTTTAAATGTTGTAGTGTCCAAAAAATCAACTGATGTGGGGCTGCTAGTGGATTTAATGGTGATGGATGGATTAAAGCTGTTGAGAATTCCAAGAAAGATGTCAAAATCCTCTCGCGAGTGAGGCCACACACCCCAGATGTCGTCCAAATATCTATAGTATTGTGACGGTTTTTTGGGACACATTTTCAGGACTGAGTCCTCCCACTCAGCCATAAAAATATTGGCGTATGCGGGGGCAAACTTCTTCCCCATCGCCGTACCCTTGATTTGCAGAAAAAATTCCCCATTAAATTCAAAATCATTTTGGGTCAGATTAATTTCCAGTAGCTGTAGGAGCTCTTTCTCTGGTCTCTTTTTGTTGGGATGTTTCCGAAATGCATTTTTAACGGCCTGTATGCCTTCTTTAATGTCAATATTAGTGTAAAGACTATCAATATCAATGGTAAATAAAATGGAGTTATCCGAAATTTGGAGTCCTCTGATTATGTCCACGAAGTGGTACGTGTCCTTAATGTAGCTAGGATGTGTGGTCGAGAGAGGATTAAGAAAGTGGTCGATGTACTCAGCCGTGCGGTAGGTCTCGCTGCTACAGTCGGAGACAATAGGACGACCGGGGGGGATCACATACGGTTTGCTCCACTTAGCAGGGTCTTTGTGGATCTTGGGCAACATATAAAAGAGTCTGGGCCTCGGTACCGTGTCCCCCATGAGATAATGTTTTTGTTTTAAGGTGACGAATTTTTTCTCATGTAGGGTGTTTATTATCGTGATCACTTTTGGAATAGTATTTAAATAGATGGGTTCGGCCAATTTGGTGTAATATTTTGTGTCGTTCAATTGTCTATAACCCTCCCATAAGTATTGTTCTCTGTCCAGAATAACTATGGCGCTGCCCTTGTCTGCTGGCTTAATGACTATGTGTTTGTTATTAGACAGGTGCTCAAGTGCACTCACTTCCTCCCTACTGAGGTTAGGAGGCACCTGGCGACCCCTGAAATGTTTATCGAAATGTGTGATGTCGGCTTGAATGAGGTCACGAATAATTATGGGGATATGTGTCAGTGGAGGAGACCAGGTGGATTTATTGATAAACGGCAGGGGTTCCGACTCCTTAGAGAGCTCGAAATAAGCCGCCAACTTAAAGTTTTCGATGATATTGTTGTAAATCAAAACGACTCTGTGGTAAAAGATTTTTGTTAATTCCTTTTGTAGGAATAAAATTTAAACCCTGCTGAGTAGAGCAAACTGCGTGTCAGTGAGTTTGAAATCTTTGGTGAGGTTTAGAACCGTCTTATCCCCCTCCTGAGTAGGCAGGCTTGTGGGGACTATTAGTTTAGGTAGTGAACCCAGTGATCAAAAATGCGACTGGCTGTGCCCCGAGACCAATGAATATTGTCCCCACCTGTGCTGAAAAGACTCGTAGGCAGGGCCGGAATGTACTCATACCTGCTGGATATGGCCGAGTTCAAGTGTGTGAGCCGCAGTTTCTCCTTCTGAGGAAGACCACTGGAGAAGTTTATCTGCGACACAAAAATCTCAGCAGAAGGAAAAGTGCGCCTCACATTGTTCATTGCACTTTGCAGCTGTTTTAAAGCAGTCTCACGGGTCTTTTGGACCCGGTTATTAAAACCCACAGCCACAATAACCTTTTCAACGTCTACCTGGCGGTGGTTTTGTCCATCAGCAGCTCCACGTTCGGGCGTAGCACCAGGAAAGCCGTCGATTTGTAGGTGCTCGTTGTCATCGCAGGCAGTTTGCAGACATTGGAGTCTCAATGATCAACCATTTCCTGGTTACATGGAGACTCCACTCCTGGGCCTTTCTCAGGGTCGTCTGGTGCCTGGTGGCCGTTGTAGTCGGCGCCGGGTCGGTGTAACCGGACCGGGAGCGGAGTGGGCGGCGTGTGCAGCAGGTGGGTCTGCACCGCAGCACACGAAGTCTGCGGACGGGCGTCAGGGGGACACGGCTCAGCTCCTCCTGCATCCGGGACAGTGATCGCGGCTTCTCCTGCTGCAATAGTTGAGTCACGTTCTGTTGAGAGAGCTCCATCACAACATCATCGTTAGGGGCCACAGCTGGGTTGTGACGCCTGAGGGACCAGAAGTGGGGTGTGGGGTCGTTGCGAGCGCTGGTGAGGACTCTGATGAGGCCACTGAAGCCGGAGCTCGACACAGGATCACGTCTGCTACCACGTAGTCTCTGATCCCTCTGTGGCAGTGGTGCAGGCAATTGTGTGTCAGGGCGTGTGGGGACCCCGTTGTGAGCCCTCACCTTGAAGCGAAGAGATAGGGGAGGGTGCCCAGGCTGAAACACGGATCGATGATGGAGTCCATGATGTTGGAGGCCCTCTCTGGAGTCCTGGGGGCGGAGGCAATGATGCAGACGAGGAAGAGGCGTCACCAAAATCAGGTCTGCCTCCGCCGGTGCGAGTGGATCTGAGCCACCTCGGTCTGGAGTCGCAGTTGTCGTCGGCGCTGCTCTGCGGGGCTGTGGAGGTCTCGTGGCAGCTGCAGGGGGCCTCAATGGCTCCTCGGCTGCTGCGTGGAGCTGCGTCGGCTCCCTCTGGGACTGGGTGACAGCGGCACGTGGTGTTTGTGGTGCTGCAGCGGTGGGTTGCTCTGGTTGTGGGTCTCGCTGAACCTCAGCGGCGGGTGTGGGCGACGCCCCCGCCGGCCGTGTTGTGTCCCCGGGTCTCAGGCGCCTCAGGGGGTGTGTTACCGGATCGGGCTGGACCACCACCGCAGCTGGCGCTGCCACCACAGGGGCGGTTGCGGTTCCTCCACCAACAGCACGGCCATCCAGTCAGCAATAGCCTCCTTAGCCTCCGACAGCGTCTGCGGGTTCAGTCTGCGACCAAAGTCTTTTCTGGCCCAGGCTGAGGCCACCTCAAAGGGCATCCCACACGGGGCTGTTAAGCCGATAGAGATTGAGAATCTCACTTTTCATAATAGTCTCATAATGATCTTGGAGGATCACCATTGTGGTGTGCTCCCAGTTTTGGCGTTGCCCCTAAGAGGGCCTGTGTGGCTGCGTTGGGGATTGCAGGCTTGATGAAGCGGCTAATTGTTGCGTCATTTTAGCAATATTAGCCGGAGGTTTTTCGGCAGTGTTTGTGAAATGATGGGCCACTTTAATAATCTTATGCAGAATTCTACACTTGTGTGTGAATAGCGGGTCATCCGACATGGGGTCGCTCGGGCGCCCTGATTATTCTGAGCAGGGCGGTTGTTACTAACGTCGTAATTATAATCGTTACCATTGTCTCTGGGCCGTTGGAAACGGGAGGCAAAAAGACGGGGTTGGGGGGGTCTCTGGCGGGGTCCCGGGTTGTTAGGACGACCCGCGTACCTGGTGTTATGGCCGTAGTCGTAGCGCCGTTGCGGACCTCCTCTCCACTGTTGCGCTGGCCGAGTAGCATCTGCGTACGAAGCGCGCTGGAAACGGGGCCGCTGCTGCCAGTGTTGTGGATGCGGAGGCTGGCGGTACTGTGGAGGCTGTTGCGCCCGCGGTCGTGGCTGGGCTGGTGGTGGTCCCCGCTGTGCTTGCGTGCGGAAGCGGTTATTACCCCCGCGACGTCTCCCGTAGCGAACCACAGTCCAATCCCCCTCGTCATCATACTCGTCTTCATACATGTTTAAGCTAGCAGCCTCGTGGTGGCTAACTTAGCATGAAAAAAACGGCAAGAGAAAAGGTGTCTTTTTACCTTTTATTATTGACGAACAAAGTGGTAACAAAAATAAAACAACAAACGGAACAAGACTAAATAGAACTATGAAAATAGCGACGTTTCGAATACGAAAGTATTCTTCTTCAGGCTTGTTATAAGGTGCTTGTTCAGAGAGGCAATGACGGGAGCAAGTGTTACTCCTAAGGACCTCTCGCTAAAAACAAAGTCCGGCTCCCTTTAGCGTTAGCCAACATGGCGGCCGTGAACTTTGCCTTATATGGTCCTACCGACCAATCACTCCGCGAAAACAGGCGGCGGGATACCAGGGTGCCCTCCGCGTATCACGCAGTAATAAGCACTCGTCCCGATATAATATAATATATTATATATAAAAATATAGAACCGTCCCATAAAACAGAACTAAGAAATACACAGTGGTAAACAAGGAATAAACTCAAATGGCATTGCATAACAGAATAAAAGCATTGAGAAATAGAATATCCCTTAGAATTTCGAATGGAATAGTATGTAACAAAATAGGGCCTCAGTCCCTTCAATAAAAACTGTACATACAAAGAATTCTCAAAACCACACTTAAATAACTGAATAATTATTCATATATATATGTAAATATAAAGATGAGTGGTCACATCAAGAACGCCCACAGACATGAAAGATGCATTCGGAGAGGAACACATAATATACAAGGAACATGTGTTATGCAAATAAACAGTGCATAATAACCCATTATAGAGCAAAAAGCATATTTACACATGTTGTTGACGTTGGCAGTCATAAATCAAAAAGGAATAATGTGACCTGTTATAACTAGCTGTAAATCAAACTCACGCCATTACCAAAGAAACCACAGGAAAAATCTCTGATCACCCGTAATAAAGAGCTTTCAATAGGGGATGGGTTCCCTGGTTAGGGTTAGGCGTGGGAGAGAAGTGGTTGTGGTTAGGCGTGGGAGATGAGTGGTTGGGTTTAGGGTAAAGTGACAGGGTAGGCTGCATGAAGGAAAAGGAGAACACAGACTGCGAGGCAGGCGGCACGGGCTGGTTAGGGATTAAAAGATTGTGAAGGTCCTGCGAACAGGACCATCGATGCACAGTCCAGCACCACCCCACTGTCTGCACCTCTCAACCCTCATTGAGGCCTTTAGGATGCAAGGTGTCCAGCTTGTTGATCCACAGCCTCTCAGCTCTCCTCCTCAGGGGAGCACTCCACCTGGGGTTGCACTGGAGAATGCTAGTGGATAAGGATTTCCATCCATGTACTGTGAAATGTGCCACTAATGGCGTCTGTACCTTTTTTCTGTTTGTAATGTTATATTTGTGTTGTGCCATCCTGGTGGCGATGCTGTTGCCCGTCTCCCCCACATACTGCAGGCCACAAGTCTGGCACATAATAAGATAAACACAATTTTTGCATTTGACATGACCCCGAACCATAATGTGGAAGACCTCTTTTGTGCTATGGCTCTGGAGCCATGTCCGCTGCTTAAAATAGTCCACCGGGTTCCTGACTTGTGGAATATAAAGAGGTCTTATTTTAGCTTTTACCAAAAAATCCTGCAGATTTCTATTTCTCCGGAAAGCCGGAATAATTCTGAAATCCTGCAGAACGTCCTTGTC
>BMAF01002732.1:0-35790 GCA_014132575.2 Gasterosteus nipponicus
TAATATGTATACTTAATATGTATACTTATCTGAGGTCATCGCTGATCAAAAGGTTAAATCAAATGTATTCAATAAAAGAGATGGTGTTGTGGTAAAAAGAACATCTCAGCTGAGGAGCCGCTGGTCTCAGCGACCAACAGGCCCCAGGTCAGTCCTTTGACCATCCCTAGTGCCTGCTGGTCTCAGCGACCAACAGGCCCCAGGTCAGTCCTTTGACCATCCCTAGTGCCTGCTGGTCTCAATGACCAACAGGCCCCAGGTCAGTCCTTTGACCATCCCTAGTGCCTGCTGGTCTCAGCGACCAACAGGCCCCAGGTCAGTCCTTTGACCATCCCTAGTGCCTGCTGGTCTCAGCGACCAACAGGCCCCAGGTCAGTCCTTTGACCATCTCTAGTGCCTGCTGGTCTCAGCGACCAACAGGCCCCAGGTCAGTCCTTTGACCATCCCTAGTGCCTGCTGGTCTCAGCGACCAACAGGCCCCAGGTCAGTCCTTTGACCATCCCTAGTGCCTGCTGGTCTCAGCGACCAACAAGGCCCCAGGTATTTATAACAATCCTTAAAGGTGTGACCATCTGGGAGTCCTGAGTGTAACTCGGATTTCGAATGATCCGTCTGTCGCCTCCACCAGCGATTACATTACATCAAATACAAACAATGGTTCCTACAGGTATTTATATACAGTAAATGCGGGGTTACGTTAAATGACCGCGATGTGAAAGTTAGAAAACTTTTTTTTTTTCCAGCAACTCTTACAGTCTTCTACAGTGTGAGTTCAATGCTCTTAGACTGGGCCGCTGATTGCGCTCTGCAATGATCCTTAGTCAGTTGTTGTGCAAGTATTACATGCATGCATTCCAGATGATTACACCCGACATCAAATACAATCATTCATACATTGGTATTGTTCTAGTACAGTTGCAGAAAAATCCGCGAAATACACTGGTTTCACAATATTGTCATTACTTTACTGATTAGTTTCAGAATCATGGCTGTATTCTAGTTTACACTATATGCATTTTTATTAATTTTATGAACCGGATCGTCAATTTGTTTCTAATATCCTACAATACCTATAGATTCTTGTCTCCTTAAGCTCAATCAGCAGAAAGGAGGGGGGTTGAATCGGATAGTAGATGTATGTACACATGTATGTGCACATGTATGTACACATGCGTGTGTGGACTCACCAAACACACTGCCTGTGTCCTCCAGGTCTTCAGACATGTCTCAGATGAAACTGCTCACACACACAAAAGGACAGAACGTATTTGTTTACTTCCGGTTTAAACGGGAAGTTGACCACAGAAACGTCGGCGAGCTGCAGTCAGTTACAAGACGGAGCGATCTGAGGCAACAAACAAACAAACAAACAGAGGCGCGACACGCAGCAGAGTCAGAGAGCATCATGGCCGCAATGAGCTGCTTCGGTTGCCGTAGAATGTTTTGATTCTTGATGGATTTTGCGTGTGCGTTTTTAAAGAAAAAGGACCCGTGTGTGCGGGAGAGCAAATCCCGCCTCCGTCACCGTCTCTGGCTCAAAAAGTCCACTCACCCATCGATAGATTCGATTGGGTGGAGGACGACGACAAGAGAACCACCCACGTGTTTTTAAGGCTCGACTCGAACTTGCTGACAGCGTCGACCAGCACGGCGAAAACATTAAGAGGTCACTGATAATAAGTATGAATTATTTTGAGCTATTTAACTAGCTAGCTAACGTTAGCCAGAGTGCAGTGTGCACTGATTCTATGTTTCCTGTTTGTTTTGGTTAAAATCTAAGAAAAACACTACTGCCTAATAGTCTTGTTGCTGCATATAGACTAAGCCAATAAGTTAAATGTCACAAGTTTCAAAAAATTCTTATAAAATGCCCCTGGTTTTCAGTCAGTGGGGGCAACAATTGCCCCCTAAATAAGTTGTAAATTTTCTACCACTGTGCTACTGGATCACTTAAAGCACTGCTATGCTAAGCTAGCTGCTAGGCTGCTTCCATCTCAACATCTAACGTTAGTCTGCAGAGGACCACCACTGTGTCCCTAAAAGACGGTGGCTTGAAAACGTCCTGCTAAACGTGGGACATTGTTGTCACTTCACATCCGTTAAATGATGAGAGTTGAGAGCAAAGAGCACGAGGACGACAGGAAGAGTCGCTGGTTCAACATGTTCCACCAGGTGGAATTCTGCCTCCAACATGATCACATGTGTGTAGGTTTGTGTTTAAAATAACTAACAATTAAACAACAGTGTCTAAAATACACACTTTGTACAGTGATTACTTATTACTTGTAAGATTTAGTCTTTAGAAGAAATACAGACATTCATTATAAACATTGTAACAACAATGACATTGGACATAAAACATCTGTATATCTGAACATACAGATGTTCAGTGACCTCGTCACTGACTGGAGTTTCTCCATGTAGATCAATGCGCTGATGAAAATAGTCCCCATCTCCTGTTTAATAGTAGGCGACGGTTGAAGTTGGACTTTCTATTTGTGGGTCAGCTGAGTCTGGTTGTCTCACTTCCTGCAAGTCTCTGTCCTTAGACCTCAGTCTAGGATTTCTCCTTCATTCTTAATGCTGCTCGGAGAGGAAGAGGACGGGGGGACGTACAGGGAGTGGAGTCAGGGTGTCGCCGTTACTTTGTAGTTTGGCTTTCTTGAAGAAATTGTACTTTCTTGATTGATGTTTTTCTAGTTCTGTTCCCTCTTGGTTGAATGCACTTATTGTAAGTTGCTTTGGATTTACAAAGATTTACATTTTGTATCTTGTTACATTTTGTGTCTCTTTACATTGTGCGTCTCTTTACATTGAGTGAGTCATAATCTGGCTCAATGGCCAATGACAAAAGAGGGAATGAAGCAGCGTAAATGATGATGAAGTGATTCATTTAACAAACAAACTAAACATATCTTTTTGAAATATAAGGTGTGTCTCTGTAACTTAAATACACCCCAAACAAGATGTGCTAATGAGGGTAGTCAGAGACAGATCTGCCATCAAGACCAGAGAGGCCTCACTGAACCACACAGAGGCCGTCAAAAGTGTCTCGTTACATCTTGTGTCTCTCTTTAGTGTCTTCTTATGTCATTTTCTGATACATCCATTCATTTTTTATGTGTTGTCTTAACAAGACGTACTTCATTATATATTATGATGTGACTTGTGTCTTTTTGCTGCATAGAGAAACATCACGTCTCCGTGGGTGGAGAAAGACTAACACACACACACACACACACACACACACACACACACACACACGACAGGAAAATGCACCGTCAGGCCAAGAAGACGTTTGACACATGAAAAGATGGAGGATGAAAAACAGATTGATGACGGAGATGAACACAGAAAACAGAGAGGAGGAGAAGAGGGGAGGAAGCTGACGTCCAACCAGAGAGACTTAAAGGGGGAGAAGAGCTGAAACACCAGGAAGGGAGATTCACAAAAAACAGAAAACTCACCTTTCTCTCTCCCTGACGGTTGTCATGACACGTCTCCCCCTCGTTTCCTTCTCTCTCTGCCTCCTCCTCCGGCCATTTAGCCAGGACTCAAACTCCCAGGGTTCCACGAGGCTTTGCCCCAGGCTGTGCAATAATCTGGCTTGTGCTCCGAGTGTTGTGGGCTTTGTAGTTTTCTTTTCCGAGACGTTGAGAATGAATGCTGCTCACTGGAGAGAGAGAGAGAGAGGGAGAGGGAGGGAGGGAGAGAGAGAGGGAGAGAGAGAGAGGGAGAGGGAGAGAGAGGGAGGGAGGGAGAGAGAGGGAGAGAGAGGGAGAGAGAGGGAGAGAGAGAGAGAGAGAGAGAGAGAGGGAGGGAGGAGAGAGGGAGAGAGGGATTTTTTTTTGATTTTTAGAAAATCTTTATTTTACATAAAAAAACAATTACAGTCATTTCATCTCATTTGCCCGTCTTCTTGCTCAGGATCCTCCTCCGCCGGTCAGACGCCTCACTCAGCCCCATTTCCTCCATCCCTGGTGATCTTGAGGTTGATCTTCCGTAGTCTGAAGACCTCCCGCTGGGTGTAGTCTGCCCCACCCTTTTTCGTGCAGCTGTGTCGAACGGAGCGCGCGAACTTCTCCAAGTCGGAGAAGTAGTCCTCCAGCTCCACTCCTCTCTGGTTCTTGGTGGCCAGCAGGAACGATTTCATCCGCCCCACCCCGTGCCTGCTGGTGACCGTCCCCCCTGAGGAGACGCTGTCTTCAGAGGCCCACAGAGTCTCTTGCACTCTGTAAAAACATGATAAATAGTCTCTCGGAGGTCACAGAAGGGGCATTTGCTCAGAACAGTGGGATTAATAACAGAAATAAAAGCGTTGGAGGCGACAGCACCGTGTAAAATTCTCCACTGGAGGTCGGCAGTCCGTTTCTTAAGGGGAGGTTTGTATATAATCCTCCACTGTGGGCCCGGTCCATTTTGTCCCAGTCTGTTGGACCACACAGTGGGGAGCCTGTCACACAGTCCGGACCGGTTTATGCTCTTCACACAGTTAAAATACAGAGTCTTCTTGTCTGCTTCGTGCAATGTCAGCGCTTCGGGGCGTGTTGTGGCGAGCAGGGGGCCGGTGAGTTCCCCTAGTCCTGGGCTCAGGTAGATCTCGGGGAAGGGGTCTGCAGGGTCCGGCTCCACATCTTTCTGGCTGTAGTCTGTGAGGAGGCTCCTTTCCTCCTCAGTCAGCCTCTGGTTCCACAGCTCCAGGAGCCTCCTCGCCATCCGGACGGAGTGCAGCCCCAGCAGAGAGCCCAGGGCCGGGGCGTCGCTCAGCGTCGGCCCCACTGCGTCCACCAGCTGCTGCAGGCACAGGACTCGTGCTTTCAGCAGCGCCCCCATCAGGCCTGGGGTGCCACTGCTGCTGATGTCCAGCCTTGCTCTGTGGATCAAAGGTTCTCTCAACAACCAGTACAGAGAGAAAGACTGTGGGCACCTTTTATGATTAAAAAGGGCCCAAGACTTAAAAACACCCTGATAAAACGGAGGTAGCCCATTTAACTTTAAAAATTTAGAATCAATTAAAAACAGAGCAGTATCCAGCCCCAGGTTGTTTGCACGTCTAAAAATGCAGCTGGCCACGTCCCTCCATACTAAAAACTCCGGACCTGTGAGATATTTCTGTAAAAACTGGAGTCTAAAAGTGGTCGTCCGGCTGGCCAGGTGGACGAGGCCCTGTCCCCCCTCCTCTCTGGCTAAAAACAGCACCCCTTGTGGCACCCAGTGTAGACCCCCCCAAAAGAAATCCACCATTTTCTTCTGTAAGTTGGCAAGGAAGCCTGAGGGAGGGTCCAGGCAGGTAAGACGGTGCCACAGCTGGGATGCAATCAGGTTGTTTAAAACCAAAACTCTACCTTTAAAAGACATTTGAGGGAGCAGCCATTTCCATTTGGAAAGTTTCCCCTCTATCTTCTCTGTGACGCCCTCCCAGTTCTTCTGGACGATGCTCTCTTGTCCTAGATAAATCCCCAGATATTTAAACCATCTTTCCTCCATACTAGGCTTTGTGGAAGAACCGGGAGGCCGCCACGCCATTCACCGACAGCGAGGGCTTCACTTTTTCCAGTTCACCCTCGCTGCCGATGCCTTACTAAAACTTTTCACGATGTTATTTAAAAGGTCTGCATCCCTCTGGTCTTTAATAAAAACAACAACATCGTCGGCATACGCCCGATAAAATCATTCTTCTACTAAAACCAGGTAAAACCAGGCCCTCCAGGCTAGAGGCGTATTTTGCCGAGAAGGGGTTCCAGGGAGAGTGCATAGAGCATCCCGGACAGAGCACAACCCTGCCGGACCCCTCTATACACTCTAAAAGGAGCACACAGACTGCCGTTTATCTTCAGCACACTCTCAACCTCGCTGTACAACACTTTGATCTTAGCTTGATCTTAGCTGAACCCAAAACTCCCCATGACCTTGAAGCTGTGCTCAAACCGGTCAAATGCCTTTTCCAGAAATCAGACCAGCTGTGCTCAGCTGGCGACCTCCAAAACCGAATGAGGTTTCATTGTCTACCATGGACCTGCCGGGCACACAGTAGGTCTGGTCCCGATGGATGACCTGCTCCATAGCTTCCCTCAGCCTGGAGGCAAAGACCCTGGACAGAAGCTTGTAATCCACGCACAGTAGAGACACAGGGCGCCAGTTGCCGATGTCCTGCAGGTTCCCCTTCTTCGGCAGTAGCGTTATGACCGCTCTGCGGCAGGACATCGGCATGGAACCAGAGGCCAGACTCTCGTTAAAAACCTCCAGGACATCAGGTGCAAATATGTCCCAGAAAGCCTTAAAAAATTCTGCGGGGAGGCCGTCGATGCCAGGAGCACGCCGTCCCTGCATGCCCTGCAAGGCGGCCTTCAGCTCCTGCACCGTTATTGGTCTGTTGAGCGCTTTGTTGGTCTCCTCAGAGACTTGAGGTAGCCCGCTCACAAACTCCTCCGTCAGTGCTTCCTCCTCCCTGTACTCACTGGTGTAGAGGGAGGAGTAAAAGCTGACCGCTCGCCTCCTAATCTGGCATGGTTCCACCACCGGCAACCCTGTGTCTGCCAACAGCGCGTGGATCACCCTCCCCTGCCCACTCTTCCTCTCCAGGCCGAAGAAAAAACTAGAGGGAGTGTCCATCTCCGTGATGGTCTGGAATCGGGACCTGACCAGTGCACCCTGAGCTTTAACGTCTAACAGGTCGGCCAGAGCCATTTTTTGATCTTGAGGATTTCAAAATGTCCTCGCTCTCCTGTGGACTCGTTTAAACGCTCTAGTTCCACTATATCAGTCTCCAGGTCCTTCATAGATCTGGTGATGTCTCTGGTCACGTTGAGAGTGTGCTGCTGACAAAGAAGCCTAATCTCGATCTTACCGCGGTCCCACCACTGCCTAAGACTACTAAAATCACTCTTCCTCAGCCTAAAAACACTCCAAAAATATGAAAGGACCGCTCTAAAATTCCTATCAAATGTTAAACCGGAGTTAAAATGCCAGTACGCGCTTTTTGGCAAAATGTTCCTAATAAAAACATTACACACCAGCAGGGAATGATCTGAAAAAACAGCCCGGTACAATGGTACACATTTTGAAAATATTAAAATGGTGTTTAAAAACATAAAACCGATCAAGCCTGGCTGAGGAGATTCTACCTTCTCTGAGGTGGGACCACGTGTGCTGCCGGCAGTCTGCATGCATCCTTCTCCACACATCCACCAGGCCATGAGACCGGACCAGCTGCCTCAGAGCCTGCTGGGAAGCTGGATGTGGCTCTGCGTGGTTGCGGTCTATGGTCGCATCTTCTGTGCAGTTAAAATCCCCCCCCAAGAATAAAAAATCCTCCGGGGCACAGCCATCTAAAAGATCATTAACTTTTGTTAAAAAAAGCTTCCTCTCTGTACCGATTGTTGGAGCATACACATTGATAAAAACAACAGTAAAAAGGTGGAACCGTGCCTTGACTAAGAACAACCTCCCCTCGATGATGTGTTTGACCTCCAGGGAGACTGGCTTAAAGGACCTGGAGAAGAGGAAGCCCACTCCTCCACTGAGGTTGGTGTTGTGGCTCAGCAGGACTTCCCTCCTCCAGTCGGCCTCGTTGGTGCTGTCGCTGTGCGTCTCTTGCACGAAGAGAACATCAAGACGTTTCATTTTTTTAAATTCATAAATAGATGCCCTCTTCTTGGCATCTCTGGCTCCGTTCACATTCAGGCTTCCCACTTTTAAAGTATCCATGATAAAAATAAATAAAAATAAAACCAATAAATCAATTAAAACACACATTGGGGCTTTTTTCGTGATCATCGATTGCTCGTTTTGCTTTTAGCACAATTTTTTTTAGTCTAAAACCCTCTTGATCTGTGAAGCCAGACTCCTCTCGCTGGCTCATGCGGAGTCTGGCTGAGTTATAAAAACACACCAGGTCTGGGAAAAACTCCTCGATTTTAAGATTTCTCCTATTTTTGACTTTTTGTAAAAACATTTTGATTTGCTCTGCAGAGTAGAGCTTTTCCCGCTGGCTGTGTGTCAGACAGGCGCTGTGGATGTCGCTGCTGTCCGACACACAGCCGTCACTCTCACTGCCGTCAGATTGCCCCTGACCCCCCATGGCCTCCTCTTCCTCCCCCACCTTGCTGGCTTTTGCCTCGCTGCCTGTATCTTGCCTCTTTTTTTTTTTTTGTTGGAGCTTTTTGTTCTCCTGCTTCCTCCTCCACCATCTCAACCTCCTCTGCCTGTTCCACCCCCATTCAGTCCTCCCCCCAACTGTGCCTCTATGGCACCTGACTCCTGTTCCACACTAACCCCCCCCTCACCCTTTTCCTTTCCTTCCCCTCCATCCTCACCCTGTGCCACCTCACCCAAAGCTCCTCTCTCACCCACCAAAACACCCTCATTTACACTGTGCACATCTTCCATACTCACCCCGTGCAGGTCAGACACAGCAGCGCAACGGCCCGCGGAACCGGAAACGGCCTCACGGACGCCGCAGCCACCTCCGCGGCTGGGGACCTCAGCCGCGGCCGGAGACCCCCGCCAGAGCCCCCCGCGGCCGGAGGCGCAGAGGCGGTTCCCGCCAGAACGCGGCTGGGAGCCCCCGCCCCGCGGCTGGAGGATCCCCGCCGCAGCCCCGCCAGGCGGAGTCGGGTCCCCGCGCCTCGGGCAGGCACCCACGGTGTGCCCCTCCTCGCCGCAACCGAAACATTTCATCGCCGACGATGATGCAAAAATCACGTACTCGTAATCATCTATCTTAACATGGAAGCGGAGGTTGAGCTCCACATTCCGGTTGTTAAGTATCATATAGAGGTGTCTGCGGTGAGACACTACGTGCTTCAGTAACTGAGACCTGCATCCAGACAAGATCTTTTTGATCGGTGAAACCACCTTTCCGTGTCTGGAGAGTTCTCTGCTGAGGAACTCGTCGGTGATGAACGGAGGGACGTTCGATAGAACCACCTTCGTGGCCGGTTGCGTCAGTGGCAACACCTGCACAAACATTTCATTCACCGTGAGGCCGCCTCGACGACTCGGTTCACCTTCTCCACCTGGTCTAGAAAAATGACCACGGCCCCGTTCATCCGAGCGGCCGACTTAACGCTGCCGTGCCCGACTACTTCCCCCAAAGCCAACCCGATGTCCTCCACGCTGCACGGGAAGCCCGCGGTGATCTTAATGCCGTGCTTCCTCGTGAGCTGGGAGAACGTGTCTCCATTTACCGTCTAGAGACGCCGACCGGCGAGACACCGGCAGGAGAAAAGAAACCCAAAAAAAATAAACCCCACGACTAAACCCACAACTAAAGTGAAAAACAACCACTAAACCACATTAAATTAATATATATAACTAAGGAAAAAAAACAAATAGAGAAAACCGCTCAAAGACGCTCACACACACTCACTCCCAGCATGCACCGAGAGAGAGAGAGAGAGAGAGAGAGAGGAGAGAGAGAGAGAGAGAGAGAGGGAGAGGAGAGGGAGAGAGAGAGAGAGAGAGAGAGAGAGAGAGAGAGAGAGAGGGAGGGGGGAGAGGGAGGGAGGGGAGAGGGAGGGGGGAGGGAGGGAGGGAGGATGCTCGCTCACTGCTACTCAGCAGAATGCAGCAGCAGGAAAGGAGGCGAGGGGTGAAGATCTCTAGATCTCTCTGGTCCATAGAGAGCAAAGGGGCGTGGCCTCACCTGGAGCTACAAAAAAATAATATTAAAAATACATTTTACATGTCAATATGTGTCTATTTGTCTTCTTGAAACATGGAATAGACCCAGTAATGTTTGTAAATGAAGATATCTGTTCCTGCGCGTCCCAACGCGGCGGGTCTAAGAAGCAGTTTAGCCAATCGCTGCTAAAGATAAATGTTACTAAATGAATGAAGATATATATTTTGTTAATTTCCCAAATCTGCCTGAAAGAAAATGTGTTACGGGGTATCCATCACTATAAAACATGAGAAAACTAATCCTAGTCAAAGTTGTGGGCGCCATGTTTCACTTGAAGAGTGGCTTCAGTACAGAGAGTCCAAGTGAGCTTTCTAAAATGGACATTTGGGCCCATTTGGGCACCATTATATATATTTATAGGATTAAATACTATTACTACTATATATTACTAATGGTGTTCAATAGATCCAAATAAAACGTGTTGGGGCTTTTGTTGGAAAATAGGGTTAGACCCTAAGAGAAAGGCCAGGAATCAACTAATCGTTGAATCCAAATTTAATTAGACTAAAACAAATACAAAGTGTAAAAACAGGCAAAACCAATAAACCTTTTGTTGTTAGCATGTTGCTTTGATCGATCTTGGATGAAATGTGCACTTTGGTAGGGATTTTTGGAAAGAAATATGCGACGGATGTATTTCCTTCATTTATTTATTGCTTGATTTGTGTTTGGAGCATTTAAATCCTTGCAGCACGGGCTCTGATCTTTCCAGAGATATGTGGCATTATTATATTGTGTTTTTTCTTCATGGTATTTTTTAGAACTATAGGGTTTAATCCACTTCTGGATCCTAAACTCAATTTATAGCTTCTGAGGAATATGTTCATCTCTGTGGTGATGATGATCAGTCACTGCAGCCAGATGGCGCTGTCTGTCTTCTTCTGCTCAACAGGAAGTAGTGAGGCAGGAAGAGGACGGGGAGGGGACGAGGGGGAGGACAAGTTAAGACTGGCATGTCAGGGAGGGACAGAGAGGAACCTGTTTCAGTGATTTGACTCAACAGGAAAACTCAAAGAGCAGGATGGTTGGATCTGACATCTATTGCTGGTAAATGATTATTATAATTATTATATGTATACATAGAGAGAAAGGAAAACATATATATGTATATATATCTATATACATGTAAACGCTGGTCTGTCTGAGTTTCAGGTTTCAACTCTCGTCTTATTCTTGTTGGTTTCTCGTGTGTGTTGGATTCACTTCTGACTTTAAATCTGAAATCTTGTTTGTACTAAAAGCTGTATTAGTGGGGAAGGTGGGGGGTCTATCTGTTCTTTTAAGGGGCCTCTGTTTGGGTTATGGTTGTGTACACCTTTGTGTACGTGTGTCTGTGTGCGTTTGTGATTCACTCACTAGCAGAGTTTTATAATATAAATCATATATATAGATCAATTGATCTTCTTTATAATGGCCATGGAGAAGTTAAACATAAATGACCCCATTGGGTGCACGGTAGCAGATTATAGCGTCAGCTAATTTGAATCTGCAGTATCTTGACAGGTTATAACAAGAATAAAACAATAACAAACAATACATGATGAAAGACCAGAAACGCATTTGAAAATAGTCTTTAGTTCTTCCTCTAGTGCCCTACAGTGATGAAGGTCCAAACATCATGACAAAACAACATAAGAAAATATAAAAGTAGGCTGCCCGCATGAAACGGCCAGGCAGGCAAGTGTCGACCAGCCACAAAGGCTAAACTAAACTAAAGACATGACCCACTTTACTCTGGCTGTTTTAACTTGTCAGCAGTTGGGTGCTTTTATTACTAGTGCAACGCTAGCTAGCGCCACGTTAGCGTCATGCTATCGCCCACCGCCGTATCAATTCGAACCCGGATCCTCCACATCCAAAGCGTAATGCCTTACTACTGGTCCAACAGCCCTACCTTACACTGGTAGAGTAAACAGGGGTTTATCTAACACCCACACACATTGAACTCCATTTATTCCAATGGAGCTCGAAATGTGCTTATATTGGGAAAACCGTAAGTCATTTCTCTTATTCCCAGAATAGCACACGATTCCCGATGGGTACCGACAGTTTGAGACTATTTTGAGACAATTCCGATCAACGGTGCAGGAGGAGATGCGTGCCAAACTCCTGTACGGAAGGAGAATAATAGAGAAGAAGTATGTGAGATTACAAGGACTCACTAACGTAATATACTCTGTGATGGTGGTTCTATGTGATGGTGGTTCTGTCTGATGGTGGTTCTATGTGATGGTGGTTCTATGTGATGGTGGTTCTGTCTGATGGTGGTTCTATGTGATGGTGGTTCTGTCTGATGGTGGTTCTATGTGATGGTGGTTCTATGTGATGGTGGTTCTGTCTGATGGTGGTTGTATGTGATGGTGGTTCTGTCTGATGGTGGTTCTATGTGATGGCGGTTCCTTCTTGACCCACCAGTCAGGCTTCAAGGCCATTCAACAGAGACTGTTTTACACATGTTGTGAATTTAGCTTATTTGATGAAATCGCACTCTCTTGTTCTTCTGAGTTTGTATTCTTATGGTTGAAATGCACTTATTGTAAATCGCTTTTGATAAAAGCGTCAGATAAATGACATTTATACATCACATAGAGCGTTTCCTCCAATCAGAGGATTGGCATTTTGATCCCTGATAACCACTTTCCATGTGTCCTGTAGTTGCCTACAGGGTGTGAATGGGTGAATAAGCACTTTGAGTGGTCATAACGCTAGAAAAGCTCAAGCACAGTCCATTCACACACACACACACACACACACACACACACACACACAGGACAATAGCAGGAGGCTGGTCTCAGACCTGTTCTGTTTATGGAGGGAAGTGTCTGCTCTTCCTGTCTACTGTAAGCCCCGTCCACATGGCTGCATTGACTCCACCCCTCAAGGACATCACACGCTGGCATATGGGTGTGTGTGTGTGTGTTTCCTGTCTTTGTACAAGAACAATAGTCAGACTGAGCCGCTGCAGAATATTCCCTGCTGGTGTTGTTCTCAAGTTTCTTTGAAAAGATCAGATGAGAAGAAGATTTTGAAAAATATCCAAGGTAACATCTAACATCGTATGTTAAGGTCAGGCTACTGGCCCTTTAAAAGTCTCCATGACGGTAAACAGTCTCGGGCCGCACACACCTGAGGCAGGTGTGATTCATGAGAGAGAGAGCCTGACACACTGGAATGCAGAACCCCCCCTGATTCCCTCCTCTGTGTTTGTCTCTCCGCCACACCCACCCTACCAGGAATGTAAGACACACACACACACACACACACTCCTCCCTTCGATCACAGCACTAAACTGTCAATCATCAAGGTGAGGTTGAGGGTTTGTGGTGCGCTCCATCGACCAATTAGAAAGGGGGAAGAACTCAAAGGAGGAGTTTAAAAGAGAATATCTGAAGTGTTTTTGTTACTGATCCAGACCCATCACGTGACCTCAGAGAGCCAGCAGCCAATCAGGGATCAGTGAAGAGAGTTCAACCTTTACCCTTAGTGTGCACACACACTAACACAGACACACACTCACACTGTCACAATAAGGACACAAACACACAGTCATACTACACTATGCTATATAAGATCAATTTAATTGAATCCAATGTCCTCAAAGACCTCTTCACTTGTTCAATGACTGTTTTATAAGTGAGCTGTGTAACCTCCTTATTACCTCCTTCTACAGCTTCTTCAAGGACCTCTCTTACTAGTTGAAGTACATCTACCTACGGTTTGAAACTGGTTGCACACCTCAACAATCTATTCAATTATTCAAACAACCTGGAAAAGTTGCTCAGTTACCATTGTAACCGCAGGGACTTCCAACCTCAAATAACCTCAAGTATCTTTCTCATGGACCTCTGAATCCTCTTTAAAGGCCTTCACAGCTCTCTCAAGAATCTCATGTACCTCCTCAAGGACATTTACAACCTTCTCAAGGATCTCAGAGAAAATGAATAATATATAGTATAATGTTGTAATATAATAAAATATCATGTAAATGTGCAAATGTAGCTATTAATTAAAACTACTATGTGCAAAACATTGTATTACACAAATCTTCATTAGTATTAATACAATCTAAAAATAATGATGAGCATTTTTTAAGATTTCAATATATTTACATATTTGGATTTTGTTAAGAAAACTATTTTACTTTTTGTACTTTAAATGTATTTCTATGTAC
Source organism: Gasterosteus nipponicus (assembly GCA_014132575.2). NCBI lineage: Eukaryota > Metazoa > Chordata > Actinopteri > Perciformes > Gasterosteidae > Gasterosteus > Gasterosteus nipponicus. The sequence continues at coordinate 13,857 of BMAF01002732.1, forward strand.
TCGTAGAATCTGAGTACTGAGGACTTCTGTGTACTTCTTCCACCAATGCAATACTACATAATGAAAGTATACAACACGGACAGCCAATCACAAGGCAGATATTGAGACGTTCACACACCTGCAGGCCGGTTTGAGTCACCAGTTGACCTCTCCCGCATGTACTTAGACTTATGTTATTTTACATACTTCATCTTATATCACATTGTATAGTGTGGTACCAGAGACAACCGACTAGAACCACCATCACATAGAACCACCATCACATAGAACCACCATCAGATACAACCACCATCAGACAGAACCACCATCAGATACAACCACCATCACATAGAACCACCATCACATAGAACCACCATCACATAGAACCACCATCAGATACAACCACCATCAGATACAACCACATCACATAGAACCACCATCAGATAGAACCACCATCAGATACACCCACCATCAAATAGAACCACCATCAGATAGAACCACCATCACATACAACCACCATCACATAGAACCACCATCACATACAACCACCATCACATACAACCACCATCACATACAACCACCATCACATGCAACCACCATCACATACAACCACCATCACATGCAACCACCATCAGATAGAACCACAGAAGCCTGTGGATGGTGGGTTTGAAGCCTCAAAGCTAATACAGGAGTAATATGAACCCTTTTCTTAGTTCTTGTTAATACACGTGCTGCAGCATTCTGAATCAACTGGAGAGGCTTAAGAGATTTACAAGAGCAGCCTGATAACAAAGAATTACAGTAGTCCAGTCTAGAAGTAACAAACACATGAAGTAATTTTTCTGCATCACTTTGAGACAGGAAGTTCCTGATTTTCGATATATTATGTAGATGAAAATAGGCAGTCCTTGAAGTCTTCTTTATATGAGAGCTGAAGGACATATCCTGGTCCAAGAGAAGTCCAAGATTCTTCACGGTGCTGCTGGATACCAGAGCAACTCCAGCCATAAAAACACATTCAAGAGCTTTGGACAAAAAGGGAAGAAGAGAGACCGGTCTGTAGTAGAGGGTGGGTTTCTTCAGGAGAGGGTTAACTCTCCTTCAGAGAGTTGGGAAAACAGCCAGATAACAAAGCATTGTTAATGAGACAGGTGAGGAAAGGAAGAAGGTCAGGAGCGATAGATTGGGGCCAAGAGGGCAGGTGGTCGGATGGGCAGAGGTTACTTAGGTGAGAACTTGTACATGTACATTTTATGTAGTCTTTATTTAGGTGTTTACAATAGTCATTTACAGTTGAAAGGATTGTACATGTAGTTCTTCAAGTAAATTGTAGCAAACCGTAGTCAACTTTAATTAAATTAAACTCAATTTCCCAACAACAAAAATTGTGGCATATGGAATTGCTGAGTGGCTGGTAACTTTGGAAAACCACTAGCCACGGTGGCAAAAATGTTTTTATATATATATATATACTGATGAGTCAGTCTAGCCTGTGAAAAGAGGATCTGCATACTTCAGAGTAAAGTGCAGCAGAACCCTGATGCAAAGTCTGCAGGTTTCCACCTGTGCAGGTTATGTCAGAGTTAAGCCCGCCCTTCTACCTGGTGAGTGGGCGGAGTCTGAGGTGAGTGAGAAAGAGCCGGCAAGTGTCGTCTCTCTGAGGAGCCTCTCGAATATCCTCTTGATTTCCAGGAAGCCTTTTAAGCCTTGAACTTGAAACTTTGACGGCAGAAAGTGAGAAAAGTGTAACAGAAAGGTGAGTCCCTGCTATATGTTGTACTACTGGAGTAAGAGTTACGTACTGGTGTGTACTGCGTGTGTAATGCGTGTGTACTGCGCGTGTACTGCGTGTGCTGGGACACAGGTCTCTCATGTGTGAAAAAAATCCAATTGCGCAACATTTCAGTTATAAAACCTAATCTATAGAAGTGGTGGGGAATGAGCATTAGCTTTAGCGTTAGCTTTATCTGCGGGAGGAGCTCACTGTAGTTTGACTTGTTCTGACAGGAAGAAACCAAACTCTTATACTGTATGTCCCCGTCTCAAGTGGTCTTCTGTAACAACTCATTATAAACTATATTTAAACTATTATCTGTGTACAAACTGTAGTACTAGTGCAATGTTACCGAGTGCTGAACTGGAGTACTTGCACTTGTACACAATTTTTGTGCAGGATCACAGCTGATCAGCAGAAAATTATTCACGTTTTTCTTTAATAGAATGCTTTATTGTACTTTTGAGTATTTCCTTTCTGTGCTACTCTCTTTTTGTACTATCGCAGAGGTACATATTGTACTTTACTGTACTACACCAGTAGAGTGAACAAACGGCCTTAGGGAATGGTAAATGCCTATTGCTCAAGATCTTATTTGGACAATCAGTCCTCCCTGTTCAAGGAGGAAAACTATGAAACTGTCTACCAACACAATGCAACACAATTTTAATGTTTTTAAAAGAGGCATTAAATCATGGTTCAAAGAGAAGCAGCATTGTTCACAAACCTAGCAATCTGGGGGTGCACTTGTACTGTGTGTATGCGTTTATAGGTGTACTGGATGTATCTTCTTGTTCTGTTTAAAACCCCCAAAAATGTATTATTTTATATATATATATAATTTTTATTAGTATACACTGTGCATCTGGTTATCGTGCATAATTGTATGTCACAATTCTAATGCTACGTTCACACCAAACGCGATGCAAGTGTTTCTAGCTATAAGATTACATAGAAAGTCTATGCACAGATGGGATGGAGACTGGTTGGCAACAAAGTTGATGCAATTTCAGGCAAAGTCGAGTCAAACGCAGCAAACATAAAAAGTTGAAATATTTAAACTTCAGGGACAAATGGCGTGACGCAATGGTGCGCTAGCCTATCAGCGTCCTGCAGACAGCGGTACCCCGCGTTGTACGATACATCCTCATACCTAACGCTATATTGCCACCATTCCGGGAAAGACCAATATGTGCCTTTTTTACAACGTCCCATCACATATATAGAAAATTCACCCAGCTGTCTGCGCCTACGGATTAGTGTTGCACGGTGTACCGGTACTAGAAAGGCAGCGCGGTACCTTGACGTTGAAAACAATACGATTTTTAAGTTTTTGAGTACCGGTACTTCATTAAAAAGGTACGAAATCAGAGTGCACTCACTCACAGCGAGTCATCAGGGGAGACGTGTCCTCATGCAGCAGACTGCAGATAAATACATACATGTAATATGTACACGCAGCAGACTGTAGATAAATACATACATGTAACATGTACACGCAGCAGACTGTAGATAAATACACACATGTAACATGCACACGCAGCAGACTGCAGATAAATACATACATGTAACATGTACACGTAGCAGACTGCAGATAAATACATACATGTAACATGTACACGTAGCAGACTGCAGATAAATACATACATGTAACATGCACACGTAGCAGACTGCGATGGAAAGCTTTCCATCGACACACACACCCGTCTGTAAAACCGGCTACACACCTTTCAGACAGACACCGCAAACCTTCCAGAGAGTTCAAAGAACGACAGGTTGGCAAATGTGATTATAAGCATGAACACCCACATACAGCCCAACATGAGTAGCTTAGCCTGGTTTAGCTCGGCTGACCAGACGTCCTCTTTTACCCGGACACATTTTTTAGGTCTGGAAAAGAGGAAATGTCCGGGTAAAAGAGGACGTCTGCTTTGTCTGGTGTTGCACTTGCTTGATGTTTGACTGTGTTTGGAAAATTGTTGACTTGCTAGTTTGTTATAAACAAAGTAAGCGAACGGGTTTCGCTTAGTTAACCGCTAGCAAGACCTCTTGTTAGCGATGTTAGCTTGTTATAACACGCTTGGACATTGATGCTAGTATTGAGCGCTCTCGCGTCGGCTTCTTTGTAATGTTGTTGTGAGCTACAGAGCTGCCAACGTTTCACTAAACCTTGGAGTGAGATGTTGTTGGGGGTGATGCTACGGCCGACAGGGGGGTGTAAGTTACGCTACGTGCAGCGAATAGCGTTACAGATGTTGTACAGATGCACCGTTTACCGTCGGCGAGGTTGGAGATGAACCAGCACAGATTTTTTTTTGCGTAATAAATTGGATGTGTGGCGTGAGTGAACTTTCCTAACAGGCAAACATCAAGCAAGTGCAACACAAGACAAAGCAAGACCGCAAATAAGTTACTGAATAGTCCAGCAGAACTATAAACATGCAAAATAACCTACGACTTCACTCATGTGGGCCGATATGATCATGAGGTCAGAATGCACACAAATCTGTACCAAATAATACACACCTGATGCAATAGGCTACATGCTGGTGGATCTTGACCTTTTTAATTTTAGTTAAGGAAAAATAATGATTCCATGAATTGAGAAATATGAATGTGAGAATATCAAACTCTACAGTATATGCAAGTAAGTGAACCATTGTTTATCCCAGTCAAACAGATGTCAGGTAAAAAATGGAACCTTACAGATGTTTTATTTATTACATCACATTACATTACATTTAGCTGACGCTTTTATCCAAAGCGACTTACAATAAGTGCATTCAACCATAGGGACACAAACTCAGAAGAACAAGAAACAAGAAAGTGCAATTTCCTCAAATAAGCGAATTTACAATTTGCTATAGACGAGTGGCGTTATAAGTACAATTTAAGTGCTACAATTTGTTAGTCTTTTAGTCGAGGTAGAGTCTGCAGAGATTTGTGGTATTGTAAGTATCAAGTACCGTAATATTTTGGCAGGTATAATATCAAAGTCATAATTTTGGTATCGTGACAACCCTACTACGGATGCTATCTAGTACAAAATCACAACGCCCTTTGATGGGCCGACATGAGTAGAACTTCCACAACAGGTACAGAGTCGGTTTGTCTTTCGTGGTTGATGCAGAGGATAAACTATTACTACTAGTTCAACTGTTTCAGGATGATAAGCCACACTCCCTCTCTGGCGCGTTTAGCGCGAATGACGGGTTCACGTGACTTGACCAGAAATGATCCTCCGAGAATCCTGTGGCGTGTTTAGAGCGTTTGAGGCGACACAAAGCATTTGCTTAATGTGAACGCAGCATAATGCCGCTGTGATGTCCCAAAAAGTAGCCATAGTTATTTTACTGTACTACATGTGGTACACAGAGTACTTTGAATGTTCTACACCAGGGGTGTCAAACTCATTTTAGATTCATTAATCTCACGTGGCCCAGACCGTTAAAAATCAACAGCGCTGCAACGAATCGATATACAAAAAAACACAACATGTCTCCCGTCTGTCAGAAGCAATCACGCATGTGTGGGAACCTGACATGATTCTTTTTCTTTCTTCAATGATGGATCGACCGGCACTGCGTTGGTGAACAACCACGTCCCCCTGGTACGACCCCCAGTGGATTTTTTAGGAATAGCAGCTACTTTTATAGAAATGCAATTTATGTCTTTCTGTAATCCTCACAATAGCAAAGTCATCTGGCGGGCCACACTGAACCGCCCTAGCGGGCCTTGAGTTCGAGACTTGTGTTGTGTTTTACACTGTAGTAGTTTTTACCACTAACAAGATGCTAATATTACGTTACTCCAAATATTGAACTATTGACGCTATTTCGGACTTCCAGGAAGCTAATGATCTGATGAGACATTTGATCCCTCACCTTCAGAGTCACCTTTTCACCTACCAAAGGGGGGTTGGCCCTGAACCATCACCATGGCAACATCTCCCTCCATGCTCGGTAGAGGTGAGTCCTGTTTTTATTGTCGTTAGTATTGAGTTTGCATTAGCATTAGCATCTTGGACCCAATATGACCCTTTTATTTTATCATTCCCTCTGATCCTCCGGTCCAGGTTCTATTGGTCTGGGTCTGGTCTTGGTGGAGTTTGACTATGAGTACCAGGGGCGGGACGGTACCACAATCTCCATCAAACCCAACGAGCGCTACGTCCTGCTGGCTAAGACAAACAACCACTGGTGGCAGGTCCAGAGGGACCAGAGCTCCAAGTCATTTTACATCCCTGCCAAGTACGTCAAAGAGCTGCCAACTGAGTTCCACTCACCTCTAGACTTTGACCCACCTGGTTCTGAACCGGTGCTGCTTCCTGTGGCGGTTCCTGTAGCGGTTCCTGTGGCGGTTCCTGTGGCGGTTCCGGTCCCTGTGCCGAAGACTCTGGAGGAGTCCAGAACCCAACCGGGAGATGACGTGATGATCCGAGTCAGAACTGACGCCACCAAACGATACCGCAAGACTGAGAACCGCATGTCCACTTTTGGGTTCCCGCTCGACTCTCCTGACACGTCTTCTTTGTCAGCACCGCGGCATTCCAGCAACCCCCTTGCTGGTGCTGCCGAAACCGGGACTACAAACATGGCTGACAAGAAGCACCTTCCGGGGTTTGCAGAGGATCACAGAGACTCTGACAAACATCGAGCTCCCAGTTTCAGTCCAGCAGACCCTGTGTCCTCACCTAGAAACCAGACCCAGCCCATTGCCGTGGAGATGCCGGTAGTCCCGGTGACCCACCCACACTACGACTCCTCCTTGCCATCCACAGGTCGCCGTGACAACCGGGAGTCCTCGACAGAGGAGGAGCTTTGTGTGGAGGAGAGCAGCAGTGAAGAGGATCCTGTAAAGGAGGAGGATTCAAACCACATCTATGAATCCATACAGGACCTTAACCTGGACCTGGAGGCTCTGGTGGGAGGAAGTCCTGCAGCTCCTCATTCACCGGACCTGCCCCCTTCACACGTAGGTGTCCCATTTAGGCAACTATGGCTCTGATGCTTCGTTAAGAGTTTTCAGTAATGACGAGTGCATCATCATGGGACCAGCAGGTGCAGGTGTTCCATTGGACCTTCAGGGCCTTTTCTGCATCATGGGAGTTGGGAGTTTTTGTTCGACAGAATAGAGTAGAAAAATTAGTAAATTTAAATGTCATCAATTTTAAAAATCTAATTATTGACCTTTTTTTAAAACGGGGGGTGTCATGCTCTGTGGGTCTGGTGATGTCACAGCAGGATGTGTGACGTCAGGGTTGGACAGGAACACGATACATCAGGATCCAGAGCTGCAGCTAACAACATGAAACCGCTTCAGTTTCTGATGGATCACAAAATGTTGTGCTTGACGTTGGATAGAATTTGACACGGCAGACAAACAGAGAATGGCATTCTGGATCAGTCCTCAAGTCCTGATCTAAACTTTTGGTGGCTGGTATCAAAATAAATAATAAAGGTTGTGGATCCTTTAAATAGTGACGTGCTGAGGTTAGTTTGACCTCTGACCTTTGACCTCAGGCACTCAGAGGAGATTATCTCAATATGTATCTTATGCTGTATTGAAACAGGTTTAAAACAGAAACACTGATAATGATGTTCATGGGAATGATTCAGATGCAGGTGCACGGATCACGTTTGAGACTGAAATGTTCTAACTGTTACAATTAATATTAATCATAATGGTAATAATAATAATGTTGATAATAATAGTATTAATCACTTTATTAATAATAATAAGATTAATAATGGCCAGGACAATGATAATAATATTCATGTTGGTGACAATGTTTTTATAACTCCTTCTCGTCTCAGTTAATCTTCAGTGTCAAAGCATAAAATAATACTCAACATAAAGAAAAGAAAGAGAAAGTCTTTGTCCGCTTTTGTTTACTGCTGTCTATGTGTATGTTGGTGAATGTGTGTTCAAAAATGAAAGGAGGACGTCCTTCCTCAGAAATAGGCTGTTGTTCTTCACGAGGAGAGAGAAAATCATCACCATCATGATTCTGTTCAATTGATTTATTTATCAGTTGTATAATTGATTTTCTGATGCCTGCAAATTCTCTCTCTGAAGAATGTTGACTTGCACCCGAAGTCGCCCATCTACGCCAACATCTCCTCCATGAAGAAAACAAACCTCCCCCAGGTCTCCATATCTGGCCCCGTCCTGCCCTCGTCACCTCCTCCTGACCCGGCCCCCTCCATCCCCGGCCGCACCCCGTCCTCCTCCGCCTCCTCCGGTATGATAAGCCCCGCCTCCCCCCTCAGCCCACAGGACGGCTGGCAGGTAAAGTGACCTCTGCTAGCTTTAAAGAACGTATGTGAACTCAGGGTGTGTACAGCTAAAGGTGTCAAGTAATTAGTTCTGTCACATTGTCGTAGATTACATAAAGAAGACATTCAGGACTCATAAATTGAATTTAAGCGATAAATAGATTTATGAAATAAAGAGGGGAAAACTATACATATACAGTAGTACAGTATATATAAATATGTATACTGTATACTATTGATCATATATATATATATGACTAATAATAGTGTTGACATTTTGGGAAAGAAACTATCAACGTTACTCTGCGATGTTCCAACCAGGTCCACACCGACCGGGACAGTGGGCAAGAGTTCTACTTCCACCCAGTAACCAGACGGACCACCTGGTCCAACCCCCAAGGCCCCCCTCCCGCGCTGGATGAAGAGTTGGACCGGTCCAAGCCGAGCGACGGGGGTCAGCGAACCTCCCCTCTGCTCTCATCTCAGGTACCTCGTTGTTGTTATTAATATTGTATTACTGTTGTTGTGAAGTAACACCTGCTGCTTCCTGTCAGAGTTCTGCTGGTTGGCAGCAGCTGGTGGACAAAGCCTCCGGGAGGGTCTACTACCACGACCCCTCCTCAGGAACCACGTCGTGGGCCCCCCCGGAACCACCACCTGCCCCGCTTCCCAGGAGCCCCAGCTGACAGCCCGGTACGACTCTGCGTCCGCATTCTGTCCGGACTTAAATGACACAAAACGCGTTGTCATGACAATAATAATAACCAAATCAATACTAATGGAGAACAGTTGTGATTATAATATTACCATTTATCACTTCTTTCTTTATTTCGGCTGATAACTGAAGCCTCCGCTGCCTGACGAAGATTATCCACCTCAAGGACAGCATGACAACAACGAGGTCTTCACAACGGTGAAACACACATACACAGACACACACAGACCCACACAAAGACAGACAGACACGTTTTACAATGTGAAGCCATCACTAACATTGCGGGTGCCTGTTTTTCCCAGAATCCTCAGCAGCTCGTGTGTTTGATTCCCAGAGCTCAGCTGGACTCGAGAGATGAAATCAGCCCGCAGGAGGTAATGAACCAGCTCGTGCTGTTTGACTCTAATCAATATATTAATGCATTAATTCTTCTAGGTATCTCCTTTGCCCCAACGGATGATGGGAAATGGAGTTTCTGAGGAGGAAACAACTTTAGAGGGGAAATACTGGACACACACCGTCGTTGAAGAGGTGATTCCCACCGACATTACAACAGATAATAATCAGATGAATAGACTTCACAGATAATAACTTGATATTACTACATGATAACTTGGGCTAATAGATGATAACTTTTATTGATCGACAATGTACTATTATTTTAATAATAATAACTTGTGCTACAGACCTTTATTCACGGCCACAGGAGGAATGTCTCTGAGGTCATGGAGATGTCCAATAGGAAACCGTCCCCCGACAGTCCTCAGGTACGCGATGTGTTTAGGCCCCTTCCCTGTCCTTCATTCATTATTCATCCATTCGTTATACATTCATCATTCATTCACCCATGAATTCAATTTTTACCATTATTATTCATTCTTTTACCATTCATCATTGATTTATCCATGCATTATTCACCCAGTCATTATTTATTCATTCATCATCCATTCTTTATCATTGATTGATTGATCCATCCATCCAGTCATCCATTGATTCATCCTGTTCTCCATCAAGCTCTCCCATCGACACAAAGTGAAGAGGAACCTCTCAGACCGGAGTTCAGGTTCCCAGCAGTATCATGTAGGTCCTGCGTCCTGATTGGTTGCTGAAGTTGTTGCCGTTTGATTGGAGGGGGGATCAACTGAGATGGAAACGTGTTTTTTCCTGACTGGGACACAAAGGTTTAATTTCTAAAGAAACTAACTACACATTAATGATCAACATATTAACTACGTATTATTATCAACTACACATCGAGATGGATACGTACGTATTATTATCCTACACATGGGACATATTATTATCAAACAGGATGATTAACATACTCTATATTAGAAACGATGATCAAATATACACATATTATTATTACAATGATCAACATACTAACTACATATTATTATCAACTACACATCGATGATCAACATACTACATTATTATTACATCGATGATCAACATACTAACACATATTATTATCAACTACACGATGATCAACATATTATATCATATTATTATCAACTACACATCGATGATCAACATACTAACTACATATTATTATCAACTACACGCCGATGATCAACATACATATTATTATTCGGCGATCAAACATATTATTATTATCAACCACATCGATGATCAACATATCAACATATTATTACACCACATCGATGATCAAATATACTAATACATATTATTATCAATACACATCGCGATCAACATACTAACTACATATTATCAAATACTGACAACATACTAACACGTATTATTAATAACTACACATCGATGATCAACATACTAACTACATTATCACACTACACATCGGCGATTATACTAACCCCATATATTATCTATCGATGATCAACATACTAACTACATATTATCACATCGATGATCAACATACTAACTACATATTATTATCAGCTACATCGATGATCAACATACTAACTCATTATCATATCGATGATCAACATACTAACTACATATTATTATCAACTACACGCCGATGTATTATTATCAACATCGATGATCAACATACTAAATATTATTATCAACTACACATCGATGATCAACATACTAACTCATTATCATACGGCGATCAACTAACATATTATATTATTATCAACTACATCGATGATCAACATACTAACTACATATTATTATCAACTACACGTCGATGATCAACATACTAACTACATATTATTATCAACTACACGTCGATGATCAACATACTAACTACATATTATTATCAACTACACATCGATGATCAACATACTAACTATGTATTATTATCACTACACATCGATGATCAACATACTAACTACGTATTATTATCAACTACACATCGATGTACGTATTATTATATACACATCGATGATCAATATACTAACTCACGTATTATTATCAACTACACATCGATGATCAACATATCAACATACTATGATCAACATAACAACGTATTATTATCAACTACACATCGATGATCAACATACTAACTACGTATTATTATCAACTACACATCGATGATCAACATACTAACTACATATTATTATCAACTACACATCGATGATCAACATACTAACTACGTATTATTATCAACTACACATCGATGATCAACATACTAACTATGTATTATTATCAACTACACATCGATGATCAACATACTAACTACGTATTATTATCAACTACACATCGATGATCAACATACTAACTACGTATTATTATCAACTACACATCGATGATCAACATACTACCACGTATATTATCACTACACATCGATGATCAACATACTATGTATTATTATCAACTACACATCGATGATCAACATACTAACTATCACACATCGATGATCAACATACTAACTATTATTATCAATTCGCTACATCGATGATCAACATACTAACTATTATTATCAACTACACATCGATGATCAACATACAACTACATATTATTATCAACTACACATCGATGATCAACATACAACTACATATTATTATCAACTACACATCGATGATCAACATACTAACGCATATTATTATCACCCGCACATCGATGATCAATATACTAACTACATATTATTATCAACTACACATCGATGATCAACATACTAACTACGTATTATTATCAACTACACATGATCAACATTACTAACTACATATTATTATCACATCGATGATCAACATACTAACTATGTATTATTATCAACTACACATCGATGATCAACATACTAACTACATATTATTATCAACTACACATCGATGATCAACATACTAACTATGTATTATTATCACTTCTCACATCGTATTATTATCAACTACACATACGTATTATTATCAACTACACATCGATGATCAACATACTAACTATGTATTATTATCAACTACACATCGATGATCAACATACTAACTACGTATTATTATCAACTACACATCGATGATCAACATACTAACTATATATTATTATCAACTACACATCGATGATCAACATACTAACTACATATTATTATCAACTACACATCGATGATCAACATACTAACTACGTATTATTATCAACTACACATCGATGATCAACATTAACTACGTATTATTTATCACATCTATCAACATACTAACTACGTATTATTATCAACTACACATCGATGATCAACATACTAACTACATATTATTATCAACTACACATCGATGATCAACATACTAACTACATATTATTATCAACTACACATCGATGATCAACATACTAACTACGTATTATTATCAACTACACATCGATGATCAACATACTAACTACATATTATTATCAACTACACATCGATGATCAACATACTAACTACATATTATTATCAACTACACATCGATGATCAACATACTAACTACGTATTATTATCAACTACACATTAATGATCAACATACTAACTACGTATTATTATCAACTACACATCGATGATCAACATACTAACCACATATTATTATCAACTACACATTAATGAGCAACATACTAACTACATATTATTATCAACTACACATTAATGATCAACATACTAACTACATATTATTATCAACATACTAATCAGATGTCTATGATGAACATAGTAACTACACACTATGATCATCTCTATCTTAATGTCCATGTTTGGGATCACTGCTGAAGGTGCTTCTGATCATTTGTCAGTATAACAAGTTAAGTTTACATCATCAGAATTAACACCTCACCACGAGGAAGGGTTCTCATGATCGTCATGGTTCCTATAGTTCTAATGGTTCTGATGGTGCTCTTGGTTGTCGTGGTTCTAGTTCTGATGTTTCTCATGGTACTCATGGTTCTGATGGTCCTGATGGCTGTCATGGTTCCCCTGGTTGTTCTTTGTTGGTTCTGCTGATAGTTCTGTTAGTGGTTCCTAACGTGAATCCCTTTCCCGTTTATCCCTTAAAGAAGAAAGTTGCCACAATGACACAAACACACACACACACACACACACACACAATCACCACTCCCATGTTTACACAGGAGATACATTTCCAAGTGGACCTGCAGGTTTAAAGAAACCTGAAGACTCTCGTGTCTCTCTCTTTCCGTGTGTCTCTGTGTGTCTGTCTCTCTGTCCCTCTCTGTCTACAGGGCCATCTTTTGGAGAAAGCAGGAATCATGAATAAGACCAAAGTAGTCGATCACGGTAAAAAGATCAGGTGAGATCTTTTAATTTCAACTCCTACCTTTACACTCTTCATATGTAAAACAAATTCTATATACAGTATTTATAAATATATACATTTTTATCTGCATTGCAAAGGTTTGTGGCTCGTAATAATCTGATGCAGCAGAACATCCTGGTACTTGTAATCAGACACAACGTTTCCATCATATCATTGACATTATAGATGTGATCCCTGTTGTTGTTGTTGTTGTTGTTGTTGTGTTGTCAGGAAGAACTGGAGTCAGTCCTGGACCGTCCTCCACGGTGGGATTCTCACCTTTCACAAAGACCCCAAGTCGGCTCCAACTGTGAACGCAGTACGAACCAGTAGCAATGCAATCATATACATCATTAAATTCTTCTTCTTAGGGGCAACGGATGATGATGCTGAACTGTCATAACTTTGTGTGTTCGACATGAGACATCAGCTATGTTTAGCATCATCAGTTAATGTTAGCATGCTAACACTCTAATCTCATACTTTAGCATGTTGGCATTCATTAGAAAAAGAAATTCAACCTTATGGTCTCATGAACCAAGTCAGAGTCCCCCACGGACCCAGACACTACATCCCCAGGACATTCTCACGTGGATCCATCTCAATGCATATGTGTCTTGACGCACTTATCTCTTTATATTGCAAATTTTTTAACATTTCTGACTTCCTTTTCTTTTAATTATTTAATTATTTTTATTCTATTCTCCTTTTATTGCATCACCCTCGGAGAAAAATTCCTGTATGTGCAACATACGTGGCAATAAACAGCTTCTGATTCTGATAACTTCCTGTCTTCAGAGTAAAACATCACAGATTGTTCCAGAGTACACCGTGGAGCTGAGAGGAGCCTCGGTGAGCCGGGCAGCCAGGGACAAGTCCTCCAAGAAGAACGTCCTCGAGGTGCGCCGCTCGCCTTGTCAACTTGCCCTTTGGTTACTCTGGTTACTATGGTTTCCAGAGTCCTCTGTGGCCTCTGCTCTCAAGTCCTCAACCTTAGTCTGGGTCCTGATCAATCATAACTTCATCATCGTCTAGCTCCTAACTTCTTGATTTGTCTTTTTATACACACATCCACGACGTCTTTGGTTTAATGTCTTCAAACGGTTGCTAAGCAACGCAGCGCAGGATCCTGATTGGATTAAAAACACTGGAAACAAGTGTTAATGTTTGATGTTTCAAGAAATGTCTTTTTTCATTTGGCCGAACGTTGTCAAGTCATGTGACTCATGTCCAGTCCTCTGGTTGCCGTAGTAACGGCTGTGTGTTTGTGTTCCCATAAAGCTGAAGACTCGTCAGGGCTGCGAGTATCTGATGCAGTACGACACAGAGAGCATCATCAGTGATTGGCTGAAGGCGATGCAGGACACCATCAGACAGCTGGTAACCACAACACTGTGACATCACATGTCTGACTAATCTGGGTTCCTCAGCTGATGAGGGTGGTGTCATGTTTCTGGAGCAGGATCATGTGTCAGAGGATGAGGACGAAGCTACTTCAGACAAAGAGGACAAAGACAGGAAGAGGACAAGTGAGTCCACAGAGTAGACCTCATAGAAACATATTCAGGCTTTGTTAAGATGTTTTTACAATATTTACTATGAGAGACACTGAAAACACGCTGTCTTCGAACCGAATCTCACATTTGAGGAATTCCAACACAGCAGAATAAAAGCTTCTGTCCATGTGGTTCATGGTCCATACATTTAGGTTTTTCAAAACATTATGAGGAAAAAGTTTACAGATTTTTTTGATGAATCTTCTTCTGTGGTGTCTTAGCGAGCAGGACATCGCCTGGGATGGTTGACTCGGAGCAACGGCATGTTCGGACCAAACTCCTGCGTTTCCTCCAGCGGAGGCCAACGTTACAGAGCGTCAAGGAGAAGGGATACATCCGAGGTAACCTGACGCTAAGAGGCTAGTGCCATGGTAACACGCCCCGGCAACATGAAATCCTCAAAGCCGTCTCTCACTTGTTGTCC
Source organism: Gasterosteus nipponicus (assembly GCA_014132575.2). Lineage (NCBI taxonomy): Eukaryota > Metazoa > Chordata > Actinopteri > Perciformes > Gasterosteidae > Gasterosteus > Gasterosteus nipponicus. Next base: position 29,265 of record BMAF01002732.1, read on the forward strand.
AGACAGCGTCTTTGGCTGTCACCTGGATACTCTCTGTCAACGGGAGAACAACACCACCCCGAAGTTCATGGAGAAGTGTATCAGGACTGTGGAGAGGAGAGGTACACAGATACACACACACACACATACACACACACACACACACACACACACACACACACACAGACACACTGATCAGGTGTAACTGTGTGTTTTCAGGTCTGGATGTGGACGGGATCTACAGAGTTAGTGGAAACCTGGCTGTGATCCAGAAACTGAGACATAAAGCTGATCATGGTAACTGTCTGCCCGTCTCTCCTTCTGTTTGTTCTTCTGTCCATTCTTCTCTCAATCTCTTTTTATCTGTTGACCAGTTGCCCTTGTTGTTCCTGGTGACCTTGATGACCCTGTTGACCCGCTGACATCTTCACCTTGTTGTCCTTGTTGACCTGTTTGTGGCATGTTTAAATGGTGATCTTGTTTCCATGTTTTTGTCCCTTGTTTTGATCTGTTGCCCTTGTCAACCCTGCAGAGGAGGAGCTGGACCTGGAGGACGGACAGTGGGAGGAGATCCATGTGATCACTGGAGCTCTGAAGCTTTTCTTGAGGGAGCTTCCAGAACCACTGTTTCCCTTCAGCTGCTTTGACAAGTTCATCGCAGCCATCCGTCAGTATACATGTGGTCCATCCAAGACTACTAAGGCCTGGGGACATCTAGACCTCTAAGACCAATAAGATATGTGGACGTTTAGATCCCTAATGCTGCGTTCACACCAAAAGCGAGGCAAATTATTTGCGAAAGTAGATTCCATGCAAAGTCAATGCACAGATGCAAATGGTTGCGAAGGATACAAACATTTTCAACGGGCAGCGCAGAAGACACATAAGACGCTTTGCAAAAGAAGCAAAAAGGAATTGAGCGAAAATTCCCCCGACCCTGACTTGCAGGGTTGAGTTGCTCCACTGCTCATCACCGGCATCCTGCTGTCAAACCACAACTACTTCATGAAAAGAAGACAGGGGACGCGAATGAAGGCAAATGAACTATAACTAGTCTGGCGAGTAAACCTGCGTGAATAAAGCGCTACAAAATGTTGCTTTTGGTGTGAACGCAGCATAAGACCATCAAGGCCTTCGGACCAGTGGTCCGCAACCTTTTTTGCCTCACGGACCGTTTTTATGTTAGACAATATTTCGCAAAAAAAAGTATTACGACAAAGAGAAAAGGATTTTTTTTGTGTTGTGCTACCGGTCCACGGCCCGATGGTTGGGGACCTCTGATCTAGACCACTAAGACCTGTAAGACCAGTGAACATCTAGACCAGTAAGACCACTAAGACCAGGGGACATTTAAACAAGTAACACCAGTAAGACCAGTACGACCAGTGATATCAGTAAGACCAATTGCTTGTGTCCCTGCAGAGGTCCAGGACTACAGCCTGAGAGTCTCTTACATGAAGGACCTGGTCCGATCCCTACCGCTGCCAAACCACGACACCATGGAGCTGCTGTTCAAACACCTGCGCAGGTGAGCAGCGCTGACATCTCACCTGCAGACGTGTTGATGATGACCTGGGGTGTTTTGGAGTGGGAGCCTTTCACTCATGTACCCCGGTTCTTCTGATCTGGACCAGGTCTCCTGATACTGAGAGTCTAACAGGTATCTCTCTCTCTCTCTCTCTTCAGGGTGGTCGAGCATAAAGAGTCCAACAGGATGTCTGTTCAGAGTCTCGCTATTGTATTTGGCCCCACGTTGCTCCGCCCCCAGACCGAGTCCTCCAGCATGACAATCCACATGGTGTTCCAGAGTCAGATAGTTGAGCTCATGCTCAACGAGTTCCAAACTGTCTTTTCAGAGAGCTAGGGTAAGCTCCTCTGGAACATCCTGGAACTTTTCTGAACCTCCTGGGGCTCCTTTGGAGCCTTCTGGAGCTCTTCTGGAAATTCCTGGATGTCCGGTGGAACCCTCCTCTTAACCATTTGAACCGTCCTGCAAGCCCCCCAAATATCAAGACATTTGCTGAGATTTTCCAAAGATTTTGAAGCTGGTGATCACCTCCTTTCAGACCCAGTACTCCGAGGATGGAACTTGAAACCCTGCTGACTACATGAGGCCTCTTTCTAACGGCTGTGCCTTAAATTATTAAAACGTAAAACTTGAGTGGAACCACCTAGAACCCTGATGTTCTGAAAGCAGTCTGGCTCCTGTTTTTAAACCCAGTAAAACATATTTACATTTCACTTTGTTGGAAGATCTTCCAAGAATGTTTTAGATCTTTGGGACCTAAATTCAAGACGGGGTTCACCAGGTTCCTCTCTCCCTACCTTCTGCACCTGAAACGGTCCTAGTAGGACCTGAGCGGAACCATCTACATTGGACTCATTTTGGACACTTTAACCAGAACAAACAAAACTCACTAACTTGAACCTTGAAGCTCTGAACAGAATCTCCTACTTTGAGGATAAGCTGTAAAAGCTGTAAAATCTTATAAAACCTTCAAAAACTATGTTAAGGACTTTTCGGAAACATCACCTCCTCCTTTTTTAAATGGTGTTGATATGTAAATTCAAATGGTAAGCTGTAGAGGAAAGTAGGATCTCATTACAGGACCACCAGGACCTCTACACTTTCTCCATGATAACAACAATTCAATCAACGTGTCGCCTTGCCATAAATCTGCTTTATGGACTGGTAGAGACCTGTCAATCAGCGTGTACCCCCGAATGTGAATGATTCATATTATAGACATGATAATTTATGTTGTCATATGAATAAATAAAAAAACACAGGATGGAGATCAGCACGTCTTTGTGCTAAGCTAGGCTGAACACATCCTGGATCTAACTGTTTGAGAGAACTGGAGGTTTAATCGAAGTGTTTCATTAAATTTTATAAAGAATATTAATTTGGTATACTGACGTTGGAGACATAATGCAGGTTTTGTTGTTTTTTGTTCATCTTGAGGGAAACATGCAGTTCCTACATTTGAACTTAGTTGGGCACATTACCAATAAAATGCATATGAATAAGTGCTAATGAGAACAGGTGTGGATGGGAAACAGACACTTTTTGACCGTGTCGCAGGTGTCAACGAGATGGCATCTTATGCTGTGTGGTGCCTGTAAACCAACAAATGTGATGTATTGCAAGGAGGTTTATATTGGTAATTGTATGTGCAGCACAGATTTAAATGTATAAAAGACACACAGCGCACTGGACAGTGAATTTTGTTTATTACATTACATGCCGGCAGTTTAACATTACTTGTAAACACATAACTACGCTCACATCTGTAACGCGCATGCGCAAGTTCTCAGACGCTCGCAGAGCTTCGACCAGATGCAGCACAAGGCGAAGTTTGTACGCAGCAGAGCGACATGAACGACTGATAGAACCACGACTACCGGCTCCAATGCTCTGTAAGTATGGGAGGGTTTGAATGAAGCACACCTGGAACTATAACCAGATGTTTTACTTGTGCTGCCCACTCGATACAGAAAGATTGCTATTTTTTCAAGCTAGTTAGCGTACGTTAATATACCTGGAAATGTTACTCCAGAAGTGCAATAAGTTGCAGATCAAATGTTATCTTGTTTATAATGTAATGATTAAACAATATTTACTCAACAATATTAAGACTTAAAGATGCAGGGGAAAAAATCATTGCTGTAGCTACTTTGAAAACAGCTGATGATGACCAGGGTCTCAGAACCAGGGTTCTGAGACGTCTATAAATGAGGGTTCTAACACCTGCTGCTGTTACCATCATTATTATTAGTCACTTTATTATTACTGTCATCATAAACCTAAATGACCAACTTTTCCCATAAGTCTTACATTGGATGGAGGTTACATCAGGTGGTGGTTACATTGGATGGAGGTTACATCATTACATCGCGTGGTGGTTACATTGGATGGAGGTTACATCAGGTGGTGGTTACATTGGGTGGTGGTTACATCGGGTGGAGGTTGCATCATTACATTGCGTGGTGGTTACATTGGGTGGAGGTTACATCGGGTGGAGGTTACATCAGGTGGTGGTTACATTGGATGGAGGTTACATCGGGTGGAGGTTACATCAGGTGGTGGTTACATCGCGTGGTGGTTACATCGGGTGGAGGTTACATCAGGTGGTGGTTACATTGGATGGAGGTTACATCATTACATCGCGTGGTGGTTACATTGGATGGAGGTTGCATTATTACATCGCGTGGTGGTTACATTGGGTGGAGGTTACATCAGGTGGTGGTTACATTGGATGGAGGTTACATCGGGTGGTGGTGACATTGGATGGAGGTTACATCGGGTGGTGGTTACATTGGATGGAGGTTACATTGGATGGAGGTTACATCGGGTGGTGGTTACATTGGATGGAGGTTACATCAGGTGGTGGTTACATTGGATGTAGGTTACATCATTACATCGCGTGGTGGTTACATTGGGTGGTGGTTACATCAGGTGGTGGTTACATTGGATGGAGGTTGCATCATTACATTGCGTGGTGGTTACATTGGGTGGAGGTTACATCGGGTGGAGGTTACATTGGATGGAGGTTACATCGGGTGGTGGTTACATTGGATGAAGGTTACATCATTACATCGCGTGGTGGTTACATTGGGTGGTGGTTCCATCAGGTGGTGGTTCCATTGGATGGAGGTTACATCATTACATCGCGTGGTGGTTACATTGGGTGGTGGTTACATTGGGTGGAGGTTACATCGGGTGGAGGTTACATTGGATGGAGGTTACATCGGGTGGTGGTTACATTGGATGGAGGTTACATCGGGTGGTGGTTACATTGGATGGAGGTTACATCAGGTGGTGGTTACATTGGATGGAGGTTACATCATTACATCGCGTGGTGGTTACATTGGGTGGTGGTTACATCAGGTGGTGGTTACATTGGATGGAGGTTGCATCATTACATCGCGTGGTGGTTACATTGGATGGAGGTTACATTGGGTGGAGGTTACATCGGGTGGAGGTTACATTGGATGGAGGTTACATCGGGTGGTGGTTACATTGGATGGAGGTTACATCGGGTGGTGGTTACATTGGATGGAGGTTACATCAGGTGGTGGTTACATTGGATGGAGGTTACATCATTACATCGTGGTGGTTACATTGGGTGGTGTTACATCAGGTGGTGGTTACATTACATCGGTGGTGGTTACATTGGATGGAGGTTACATCAGGTTACATTGGATGGAGGTTACATTGGATGGGAGGTTACATCGGTGGTGGTTACATTGGGTGGTGGTTACATCAGGTGGTGGTTCCATTGGATGGAGGTTACATCATTACATCGCGTGGTGGTTACATTGGGTGGTGGTTACATCAGGTGGTGGTTCCATTGGATGGAGGTTACATTGGGTGGAGGTTACATCGGGTGGAGGTTACATTGGATGGAGGTTACATCGGGTGGTGGTTACATTGGATGGTGGTTACATCGCGTGGTGGTTCCATTGGGTGGTGGTTACATCAGGTGGTGGTTACATTGGATGGAGGTTACATCATTACATCGCGTGGTGGTTACATTGGGTGGTGGTTACATCAGGTGGTGGTTCCATTGGATGGAGGTTACATTGGTGGTGGTTACATTGGGTGGTGGTTACATTGGATGGAGGTTACATCGGGTGGTGGTTACATTGGATGGAGGTTACATCATTACATCGCGTGGTGGTTACATTGGATGGAGGTTACATCAGGTGGTGGTTACATTGGATGGAGGTTACATCATTACATCGCGTGGTGGTTCCATTGGGTGGTGGTTACATCAGGTGGTGGTTACATTGGATGGAGGTTTTGGGTGGAGGTTCGGGTGGTGGTTACATTGGATGGTTACATTGGGTTACATCATTACATCGCGTGGTGGTTCCATTGGGTGGTGGTTACATCAGGTGGTGGTTACATTGGATGGAGTTACATCATTACAGTGGTTACGCATTGGGTGGTGGTTACATCAGGTGGTGGTTCCATTGGATGTAGGTTCCATTGGATGGAGGTTACATCGCGTGGTGGTTACATTGGGTGGTGGTTACATCGGGTGGAGGTTACATCGGGTGGAGGGATGTTACATGTTTACAGAGTGTAAAGCTCCCTGAGGCTTATTTTGGATTTTGGGCGTAACAAAATAAAATGAATTGAACGAAGCCGTTTATAATCGAGGGGTGTTCTGCACATGTAGCTGATTTCAGGTATAAAATCCCAATTCAAGTCACTCAAAGCCAGATCTTGTTACAGAATCTAAAGAGGAAGCTACAAACACAGAATTCTAAAGTAACTTGTCCATATTTTTCTGCACTTTTAATTGCATTTTTTCCCCTGAAATATTATTTTTGTATTCTGTTTTTGTTTATCAAAGTGTTCTGTATAGTGTTATATTTATATTAATAAATACAAATGAATAAAACAATGTGTTTGTTTCTGGTTAGGGGTTGTTAACATGCCAATTGTGACTAAGATTGTAACTTGTAAGTTTCCATAGAGCGATTTATCCGTTGAAAAGACCTTTACGTTTAGACCCGTTTTCAACGTGGATTATAA
>BMAF01002733.1:0-15622 GCA_014132575.2 Gasterosteus nipponicus
GTTCTGAGCAAACAGGAAACATTGTTTTAATAACTGCAGGATTTTATGTGATTAAAAGCAATTAATCACATGCACAAGATTTAATAATACATTAAAAACTAGTGTATTGCACGCTCTTATATATTTAAGTAATGTCATCAGAACAATATAACAGCTCAGAGCAACAGCAGGTTACTTCAGGCTCGTAGTACTTCAGGCTCGTAGTACTTTAGCCTCGTAGTACTTCAGGCTTGTAGTACTTCAGGCTCGTAGTACTTCAGACTCGTAGTTCTTTAGGCTTGTAGTACTTCAGGCTCTTGTACTTCAGACTCGTAGTACTTCAGGCTCGTAGTACTTCAGGCTCGTAGTACTTCAGGCTCGTAGTACTTCAGGCTCGTAGTACTTCAGGCTCGCAGTACTTCAGGCTCGCAGTACTCAGGCTCGTAGTTTAGGCTCAGGCTAGTACTTCAGAGGCCTCGCAGTACTTTAGGCTCGTAGTACTTCAGGCTCGCAGTACTTCAGGCTCATAGTACTTCAGGCTCGCAGTACTTCAGACTCAAGGACAAAAAGGAAAAAGCGTTAAAAGTACAGTAAAAGGTATTAAAACAGAAGAAAATGAGGGTTTATTAGTTAGGTTGGTTGATATGGACACAAAGTTAGTACCTGTTCAAGTTCATTCTTTGTAAAATATTATGTTAGGTTGTTTTTTCTGTTTTGTTAATGGAGAAAAGCAGTCACAGTTTCATCTTTCTCACAATTGGTTTGATTGATATGTTAGATATACATATATGTTCTTATTGAAGAAGAAAATGTCAAACCCACCAATATTTGCTGTGAAATGATCCGGTCACGTCGACCTCGCTGTGATCTCATTGGTCAGGTCGATGGTTGAATCAAGCGGTGAAATATCACGGCTCAATCCCCACAATCCTCTCTGTCTCTGTGTCTCAGACCTGAACGAGGTCCCAGAGACGGAGCTGCTGGACAACAGCATCCAGAAGGGCCGCGCCCAGCTGTCCATCAAAGCCCGGAGGCCCCGGCCCTCCATGTCCCGTTACCGTGACAGCGTGAGCTCCACGGAGGGCGACGACAGCATGGAGACAAAGGTGGGTCTTATGGTACGTTAATACAAAAGAGAAGCCATTTATTCACGCGAGAAGATTCCATGCAAAATCAAAATCAATGCACAGACGCAGATTATTGCGGATGAAGCAAATTGTCAACGGGCGGCACAAATCACGTGAAAGACGCGGTGCGAAAGATGCGCAGAGCGAAGAAATAAATTGCCTCATCGAAATATTTCAACTTTGACGCTTTTCTTGCGAAAGCGAATCAGCATTGAGATGCTCCGCTGGTCATCATCTCCATCCTGCTGCCAAAGCTTGAATATATTTCATGGAAAGGAGACAGATAGACAGGCGCTCTGCAGCTGGGATTGAAGTAAGTTGGTGTCTAACCGAGAGACGCCGGCACCGATCCGAGCCAACAGGTCAAACCAGCCGTCATCCAGGAGGAGTCTGTGAAATACACCCAGACGTTTGCGGCGACAGATGAAGTCATTAACCCAATTTACATTACATTACATTACATGTCATTTAGCTGACGCTTTTATCCAAAGCGACGTACAGTAAGTGCATTCAACCAAAGGGTACAAACTCAGGAGAACAATTTACACAAATACAGAGCAGAAATAGTGGTTTCCACGGTGGTCAGCAGGACTGGTAATTGTTTTTTAAGGAGACAAGCCACAGAGATAAGCCACTGTGTGTGTGTCTGCGTCATCAAGACACTCCGTTACCCTCCATCCGCTCACCTCTCCACGCCGCCATGCAAGGCTCCTCCTGAAGCCCCGCCTTCTCCTTCAACGCCTCCCTGGTGAGACCAATCAGAGCTCTGAGAATGATCCAATCAGACTTCAGACACATTACCACAGATTTAAAACCAGGCTGCCACCTTTATCCCCTTATCATTAACGTTTTCCTAATAAAAGTGTGTGTTAATACTTCAGATGGTCGTTAAGCTGCAGCTTTTCCACTCACAGGTGCGTCACTCTCCAGTGGACAAAGGTGCTTCATTGGCTGCCCTCCCCAGGGGGCGCTACCATCAGCTGACCAACGCCACCTCTCAGGAGCCCCTGGTGACTCCCAGCAGTTCGCCCTCACGCTACTGCCCCTCCTCCGACTGCTCACGGGTCTACATGAGGAGGAGCAGGAGGCCCGACAGCGAAGGTACACACCTGAAACACTTGAGACACACCAGGGACACACCTGAGAGAATAATGTTGTTGAACTCTACTGTGTGTTAGTGTTGGTTTCTGACTCGAGTCGGGACACCAGTCCAGCTGATCCCGACAGTCCGACCGTTGTCTTCGACAAGAAAACCAAGAGATGTTTCCTGGACATTGGGTGAGACAAACATACATACACATAAACACACACACACACACACACACACACACACTGCCTGTTTTGGTGTCACATGACAATTGCCCCGCCCCTTCGGGGGCACTCGGCCCTGGTGGGGAGCTCATAGACATATATAAAGGCTAGATGCCTTGTCTGCCTTGCCAGCCAATGGAGTTGAACGTCCGCAAAGGGCGGCCATCTTGCTACAGTCATCTCGCTCACCCATAACATTGTGTTGGTAGTGGTATATGTACTTTTCAAAAACCATAACCATTTTTATATGGTTTGGATTTGTTATAAATGTCAGAGGTGTAGTTATGACACTGCATACTTATGAATAATTATATTTACAACCATATTTTCATACATAAATAAAATTGAACAGAACATTATTCATAAGTATGTTGTGTCATAACTACATCTATGACGTTTATAACAAACCACACCATTTAAAAATCGGTTGTTATCATTATTTAAAGTAGCCTACATATACCGCTACCAACACAATGTTATGGGTGAGCATGCTGACCGTAGCAAGATGGCCGCCATCTAGCTTTATATATATATATATATATATCTATGGGAGAGCTAGCCTAGCTGCAGAGTTAAAAACCACCCATAATGCAGTGTCTGTAGCTACAGAGTTAAAAACCACCACACATAGTGACTCAGCTGAAGGAGATATCTTTGTTTATTGCAGATGATCAATCGCATTCTCGTTATCAATAACGTCTCACTCTCTCGCAGGGTGACTCTCAGACGTTCATACATCAGAGTGAGGAAGGATAAATCCAACAGGCTCTCTGTGGGCAGCCGGTGGGTTTTTCAACCATCAACAACAACAAAAAAAGGCCACGTTGTTGGTGTCCTCACTTCTTCTTCTGTCCGCAGAGAGACGTCTGAGAGTCCGCCTCGCTCCTCCGGATCGTTCGTCCCCTTTTCCTGGTTCACTGAGGGACGAGGATCCGCCTCCTCCTTCAGGACTCCCCCTCCTTCTCCTAAGGTCTCCACGGCGACCAGAGGCCTGACCCCTCCCAGGTCCCACTCCCAGGTACAAACAACTGGAGTTTAGTTTGTGTGTCCTTAATCGTTACGTCTATTAATAAATAGATCAGTTGTTCAATAACTACTGTGTTGGTCCTTCAGGAGTCGGCTCTCAGTGAAGAGTTCTCTCCTCCTCCTGACTCCTCCTCTTCCTGTCCTCCTGTTGACTCCTCCTCCTCCTCCAGATCCTCCCACCCGTACCACACACTGTCTCAGTCCTCTGACGAGGTAACACACACAGTGACCACCGTAATATGACTGGCCACAATGGTTGTAGGGTAAAGTTTGTTTGTTAGAAACAAAAATGAGGCACAGATGGCACAGCAGGGGTCAGTTTGTTAACACTGAAAGGGAGGTAACCAAAGCTCAGGCTCAGTCACCATGGTAACCAAAGCTCAGGCTCAGTCACCATGGTAACCAAAGCTCAGGCTCAGTCACCATGTTAACTAAAGCTCAGGCTCAGTCACCATGGTAACTAAAGCTCAGGCTCAGTCATCATGGTAACTAAAGCTCAGGCTCAGTCACCATGGTAACTAAAGCTCAGGCTCAGTCACCGTGGTAACTAAAGCTCAGGCTCAGTCATAACGTGCTCAGTCACCATGGTAACTAAAGCTCAGGCTCAGTCACCATGGTAACTAAAGCTCAGGCTCAGTCATCATGGTAACTAAAGCTCAGGCTCAATCACCATGGTAACTAAAGCTCAGGCTCAGTCACCATGGTAACTAAAGCTCAGGCTCAGTCACCGTGGTAACTAAAGCTCAGGCTCAGTCATCGTGGTAACTAAAGCTCAGGCTCAGTCACCATGGTAACCAAAGCTCAGGCTCAGTCACCATGGTAACCAAAGCTCAGGCTCAGTCACCATGTTAACTAAAGCTCAGGCTCAGTCACCATGGTAACTAAAGCTCAGGCTCAGTCACCGTGGTAACTAAAGCTCAGGCTCAGTCATCGTGGTAACTAAAGCTCAGGCTCAGTCACCGTGTTAACTAAAGCTCAGGCTCAGTCACCATGAACATCACCTGGTCGGGAGCAGGTTTTCTTTCTCCTTCCACAGGCTCCTCCCTCTGACAGCAGCCCAGCCAATCACACAGCTGCTTACGTTAAAGACTAAAGTGTTTTCTGGAACATGACACATTCTTTACATTCCATCACATGTCATTTATCTGACGCTTTTATCCAAAGCGACTTACAATAAGAACATTTCAACCAGAAGGAAACAAACTAAGAAGAACAAGAAACAAGAAAGTGTGATTTCATCAAATAAGCCGATGTACAACTCACTGTAGATAAGAACCATTATAAGTCCAATGTAAGTGCTACAGTTAGTTAGTGTGTTAGTGGAGGTAGAGTCTGAAGAGGTGTGTCTTTAGTCTGAAGATGTGAAGGCTCTCTGTGGTCCTGATGTCTTCAGAGACCTCCTTCCACCATTTAGGAGCAGGACAGCAAAGAGTGGAGATCTAGTCGAGTGTTTTGCTCTCATTCTTTTCTGGACGATCCTGTTGACGAAGAAGCGCTTTTACTTCGTTAAACACGTTAAGAGGGGGCGGCACGGTGGCGTGGTGGTTAGCACTGTTGCCTCACAGCAAGAAGGTCCTGGGTTCGATTCTGCCCAGTGGCCTTTCTGTGTGGAGTCTGCATGTTCTCCCCGTGTCTGCGTGGGTTCTCTCCGGGTTCTCCAGCTTCCTCCCACAGTCCAAAGACATGCTCTGGGGATCAGGTTAATTGGGGACTTTAAATTGCCCGTAGATGTGTGAATGTGAGTGTGAATGGTTGTGTGTCTCTGTGTAGCCCTGCGATTGGCTGGCGACCAATCCAGGATGTACCCTGTCTATCGCCTGAAGTTGGCTGGGATGGACTCCAGCCCCCCCGCGATCCTGTGTGCAGGATAAGCGGTTTGACAATGGATGGATGGATGGAACACGTTAAGAGAGAATATTGAGGCCCCGATTAGATGTATTGTCGTTTCCAGATGACTGCTTGTTTCATCGTTTTTCTTCACAGTCCATCAAATATGTCCATGACCTCACGTCCCCCATCTTGGACGTGCTCTCACATACGAGCACATTCTTTGTGTAGTACTACGTGTTTCTGTGTTTGCATTAATATTTGCAGCTCAATAGGGGTGAATATACTGTTTGTGGTGGTTGTCATGGTAACTCGTGGTATCGTGGCTCCATTCATGCTGCCGTCATACTGTGGTGCTGCACGCGCTCAACTCTGAGTCAACCTACTCCGAGTTGATTGAACCGACTCTAAACAGCTGTTCAGAAACTGAAACCAGAAACTCAGAGTTTGTTAAACCTCTTACTTGAAACGGCCCCCAGGTGGTGTAAACTCTTCCTCCTTCTCCACAGGCCTTTGAGGACTCATCCTGTCCAGTGTCGTCATGGACAACCCAGCAGGTCTGTCATTGGCTTCGAGGACTCAACATGGAGCGATATGTCCAAGAATTCAGTGCAAGAGACATTGACGGAAAAGAGCTGCTACAGATGGACGGCAACAAGCTAAAGGTGAAGAATGGGGGAAGGGACGAAGACGGGTAAACTGTTCTGCAAAGTCAAACCTTTGTTCACCTCTGTCCCCTTCAGGCTGTGGGCGTGGTCAGCTCGTCCGATCGAAGCACTTTGAAACGTTGCATCAAAGATTTTCAATCTGTTGTGGAGAAAGAAAGAAAAGTTCTGAGACAGAAAGAAAAACAAAGAAGAGACAACGAACATCGTAGGAACTGACCTCCACAACTTGACTGTGTCTCCGTCCTTCTGGATTCTGTACAAAGGAGGGGACATTGTTCAACCTCGAACCTCTAAAGGAAAAAGATGAGTCCAGAAGACACATCATTTGATGACAGGGGTCTTCGTTTTCCAAGCCAAGGTCCCCCCCAAACTGATGGCGAGGTGGAGCAGGGAGTTTGGTCCGCCATCTTTTATTTTTGAGCTTCACGCTCTTTACATTACAGGTCATTTAGCTGACGCTTGTATCCAAAGCGACTTACATTACACTTTAAACCCATGGCTTTTTTTACAGGGAGCAATTAGGGGTTAAGTGTCTTGCTCAGGGACACTTCTACTTGAGACATGGGACAGCCGGGACTCGAACCACCAACCTTGCGGTTCCCAGTGCACCAGCTCTACCCCCTGCGCCCCTCTTTAGACTGATACGCGGTCGTATCAGCATGAAAGGAGCAGCGAGTGAACCGGTGAGCAGCTTGAGAGCTGCTGAGGGAAGCTGAGTGTGTGTGTTGACAGATGACGTCTTCTCCATCAATTTATTTATATACCCTTCAATATGTTGGATTCATGTTAATGTGTATTTAAAGACCATAAATAAAATTCTGATTCTGATTCTGAAGACCGATTTCGCGATCCCCCTGCAGTACCTTCGCGGACCCCTTGGGGGTCGCGGACCCCCTGCTGAAGACCTCTGATTTGAAATATTCCAAATTCAGTTTCACCTCTGATGAACATATTCTGCATTAAGCCCCTTCCCCTTTGACCACTCCCTCACCTGATGTCACTTCAAGGAGGCGGGGCCTCATCGCTTGGAAGAAGCTGGCTGGATTCAAATAGTCCAAAAAATGACCTCCTTACGTCTACATTATTACATTACATTACATGTCATTTAGCTGACGCTTTTATCCAAAGCGACGTACAATAAGTGCATTCAACCAAAGGGTACAAACTCAGGAGAACAAGAAACAAAGAAAGTGTGATTTCCTCAAATAAGCCAATTTACAATTTGCTATAGATGAGTGACGTTACAAGTACAATTTAAGTGCTACAGTTTGTTAGTCTTTAGTCGGTAGAGTCTGCAGAGGTGTGTCTTTAGTTTGCGGCGGAAGATGTGAAGGCTCTCTGTGGTCCTGATGTCTTCACAGAGCTCCTTCCACCATTTGGCGCAAGGTGGCGAAGAGTCGAGACCTAGTTGAGTGTTTTGCTCTCAGTGAGGGAGGGACGAGTAGTTTTGCAGATGCAGAGCAGAGAGTGCGGGTTGGGATGTAGGGTTTGACCATGTCCTGGATGTAAGCTGGACCCGATCCGTTCACAGCGTGGTACCTGAGCACCATGTTTAGAACTGGATGAGCCACCGGTACCAGTGAAGAGAGCGGAGGAGTGGAGGAGTGAGGGAGAACTTAGGAAGGTTAAAGACCAGTGGAGCTGCTGCATTCTGGGTGAGCTGCAGAGGTCGAATGGTGGTAGCAGGAGACCTGCAGGAGACAGTTACAGTAGTCCAGGAGGAGACGACAAGAGCCTGAATCAGTACCTTCTGAGTGAGAAGAGGACGTGTTCTCCTGATGTTGTAGAGCGAGTATCTACAGGATGGTGTTGTCGTGGTGATGTTGGGAGTCAGGGACAGTTGGCTGTTGAGTGTGACGCTGAGGTTCTTAGCGGTCAAAGTGGGCGTTAGTACGGAGTTTATAATGAATAGACATTACATTACGTCTATTCCTAACTGCTATTGCTTCACCTGTGGAACACGCGATGGGGTCAAGGAAAGATGGGAGAGTTCATAAGGAGTGTTTAGGGAATCCAACCCCACTTCAACAAAGATACGTAGTCCTGATGCACGGTGAAGGATGGCTCAGTGGTTCCTATGCTAAAGGAGCTAAGTAAGGAACCATTGAAGCTCCTTTCCTTAGCATTAGATAATTCCAACAGCTCTCACCATGGCGACCACTTACACCCCTTCTGGGTCATTTCATTCAGGTAGGAACCTTACCAAGCAAAAAGGAATATTCCAATCCAGCTGCCGTTGTTGTTACTGCAGCAGAAGTGATTTAATGTAAAAAGAAGTGAAGAAACCAGACATTCTGCAGACAGATGGAAACTAAACAATTCTGATTGTTTCAGAAGTGACCTTTGACCTCCACATTCAAAGCATTTCAATAAACACTTCTGTAGAGAAACTCGGTTGGTTTTCTTTTAACTCCATAAAACGTTTGAGTTACTTTAAATCATTAAGTGATGAGCAGTTAGTAAATGATTTCTAAAACGCTGGTTACATACAACAAGCAGGTCAAGTGGCTCCGCCCCTTTGTAGTTCTGGAGATCTACAAGCTAGCTAGTCCAAAAAAGTTTGTTCTTTCCATCAAAAAGCTTGATTTCTATTTCGTCACATGACATGATGTCATAAGTCATCTCTGAAGCTGAATAGAATGCACCCCTAGATAAACAACCAACAATATTAGAAAAATATGTTTATTGTAAAATATTATGAACAAACATAAATCGATAAAATGAGTTTCTTGGTCTGACAAATACAGTAAATAATCTATAACGATAATACGAATATCTTTCACACACAACATGACATCATCGCTGCTATGAAATCATCAAATATTTCAGACAAACATTTAAACGGAATACACTCAAAAGTTAAATAAATATTTCAACATAAATAATGAGAAAGTCAATAAATATTGAATAATATTAATAACGATCAATAAATATAAATGACTAAATAAGTATTTATAAATATATGTATATAAACAGTCATTATCACCTTTACACACACTTGTGTATAGTATTGTTATCCATTTTCCTGTGCACTTTATTTGTATTTAATTTGATATATTTATTTATACATTGTTAAGTTAATTAAAATCTAATATATATATATATATATATATATATTTTTTAGATATGTATATTGATATATATATATATATATACACATGATTTGTGGTGTTAATCTGAGTCTGGTGACTCTGGTGGTTTTGGTGACTGAACAGGGTGTGAAGGTCTGCAGTGATCTGCGTTGAGTCCCCAGAGAACTTCAGGAGTTTGACCTTTGGGTCCAATGGGTTTGTTGCTGATTGATTACTGATCAATGTCTGTCGTTCCCCTGAACGTGGAGTTGAAAATAGCAGGACGAGTTCAGACCTGCAGACCTCAGATCAGTTCGTTCATCTCTACATTCCTGTCTTCGTTTACACAAAGCTCACAGGAGTCTTTCACAATAAAAGTCCTTGGTTTGAAAAGAAACATCCAAAAATAAAAGTCTGAAAGATGGTCTCTGAAGAAAGGCCCAACACTCAGAGTCGGGCTGTGCGTATGGCCAAAAATCCATATCACGGTATTTAGAAAGATTCTGACAATTCAATTAATTGACGCAAAAAGGACTCCAGCTACCCGAACAGCTGTTCACCAGCAAGTTAGCGTGTTAGCTTGTTGTGGCTGCTAGTGTTGCCACCAGAGGCTCGACAGACTGTCATCCAGTCCAGAACATGATCATCATCTTGCTATGAAATGTCTCCTATGATGCAGTGAAGCCTTCACAGAGGTGCGATCTTTAGATGCTGGCCGTGTCCCCTTACAGCGCCTTGTTCCCGTGTGGTGGGCGTGGCTTAGTCCGTACCTGCAGGGCGCGGCTTGTAAATGCCGACGCCCCTCAGGCTGCGGATCAAGTCGTGACAGAAGGAGCGGAGATGAGTCAACGTCAGGTGAGTCGCAATCTGCACCTTGTAGTTACCATGGAGACGGGAGGCCAGGTCCGGCCTCTGGTTCTGGTTCTCATCCAGCTCAGGGTCCCTGAGTTGAGCCACCTCTCTCACCTGTAACTCAGAAACACAGTCAGCTGATGAAGTGCGTCACGTGCGTTTTGTGCCTTAACTTGGCGACGTGTGTCAGGTGTGTGTGCGTTACCGTGGCGACGTGTGTCTGTAGGTCCCTCAGGTCGGCCTGCAGGTCGCTCAAGCCGCTCACTTGATCAGATAAAACTCCCAGCAGCCTTTGGTACAGCTGGATGCCCGATGACATGCGGCTCACACAGACGTCCTGCGGGGGGCACATTATGTTCTGTTCATTCCTTCATTAGAACTTCTGAAGGGACTAAAGCAACCTGAAGAACCCCAAAAACAGAGAACCTAAAGAACCCAAAGAGCCCAGAGAGCCCAGAGAATCCCAAGAACCCAAAGAACCTGGAGAACATAAAGAACTCGGAGAACTCGGAGAACCCAGAGAACCAAAATAACTCTGACCAACCAGTGTAAAGTGCTCTGACAGCGGTTTGAGGACGGGGGCGGGGGGGATGCCCAGTGATGTCACCATCATCTGCAGGTTAGTTGGGTGGGCGGAGTCAAGGGTCAAACCCTGAGGAGAACGGGAATAAGTTAACCACAAATGAAGAAGAACAAACAGCGATAAGAGTCGAGCTACAGCAGCATCGGTCGTCTTGGTTACCTCCATGGTGACGGTGGCGCTGTGCACAATGGAGACGTCTCTCAGAATTTTATCCACTAGAGTCTTTGCTCGCTCAACCGCCTCTCTGAGCGGCTCAGGGTCGGAGGGAGAGACGACTGGAGCTGATTGGAGGAAATCTGCCAACAGGAAGCAGTGCAGCAGAGTGGAGACTAGAGGGACATCACCATCGTCATCATCATCATCACTATTACCATCATCACCACCACCTTACTGCACTAATAACCATACACATATACAGTAGTAAAGCCTAGTCTATGGTTGTGCGTTTTCAGAGAGACGCATGGACACGCAAGGGACACTTGTCCCTTGCGTGTATTTTCACACCTCCTTGCGTGCGTCGACCCATTTTTCTAGACTAACGTCTAAAGCGACGCAGCGTCCCGCAGCACCAGGCTGCGATCGGTCCGCTGACTTACGGAGTCTCACGTCTCCGTTTCACAGCCCGATGCCGCCATTATTAAAACAATGAATGTTTACGAGAGAACGGATCAGATTGAAGAACTTTTGTCTGAAGAAATGCGTAAATATGAGCGCTTCTACAAGCCGTCATTGGCGGGTTTGGAAGCGGGTTGGATTCACGGAGGGAGACCGCCGCAACAAAGTTGTGGAGGACAAATGTGTCCTTGATGAAAAGCAGCAGTGTGGATAAACGGGGCAATAACGTCTATGATAAATAAATAAACAAATAAATAAATAGACGTGACTCACTAGGTCGTCTTCAACAAAACACGTCACTCCACCTGTTGTTCTGGAGGTGAACTGCCATTTTAGAACCAGAAATTGAAACTAGTGCGTCGACGCGACGCTGCGTAAAGACGCAGAAACACGCCAGCGCCTTAACCCTCCATGCAGGCACTAACAACCCTGCATACAGGCACTAATTACATACGGGCACTAATTGCCCTCCATACACCACTCTTCATTCAGTACCTTAATAACAATAACGTTGTGTGCGAATCAGA
This sequence comes from Gasterosteus nipponicus, assembly GCA_014132575.2. Lineage (NCBI taxonomy): Eukaryota > Metazoa > Chordata > Actinopteri > Perciformes > Gasterosteidae > Gasterosteus > Gasterosteus nipponicus. Next base: position 11,587 of record BMAF01002733.1, read on the forward strand.
GACGCTTCAACCAGACTCCATCAAGCTTTCTGCTGATTTAAGAATCGTGCATTTCCGTGATAGACAGTAAAAGTTGCTTCTCACCAATTGCTGGGTTCATGTCTGTCAGGGTCGCTGGCGGTGTCCCGGTGTCTGTCCGCCGGTAAACTCGCTAAAGTCTCTTTCAGCTTCCATTTGCAGCCGTTTGGACTTTTTATCTGCAGGCGCTCGCGCGGGGTTTTCCATTATGGTCCCGATGACGCAGAGTGTTGCCTCACTAGAGGTGTCAAAAGTCTTCACATGCATTACTCAACAAGAAGTGTAGATACTCCGGTTTAAAAAGACTTCTGTGGAAGTTGAAGTATCAACTCAAGCTTTTTACTTCAAAGTGTAAAAGTACTGGTTTCAAAACTACTTAAAGTATAAAGCATTTGCAGTGGCGGCTAAATAACAGGACGTCCACGCGTTGTTCCCATTGATCAGGTACGTCAGGTACGTCATGGTGGGAGGGGTCGGACTTCTTCCGGCTCTTAGAATGATGGGAAACACTGAACTGACATTGGCCGAATAACCCATTTTTTCAGGCTTTATGAGTCATTAAGACACACGTCACTTGCTTCTTGCAAGTCGCTGAGCGCCACATTCTCAATAAAGTTAGAAAACAAATATTTACAGAAAACCCCACGTTTAGCGTTCCGGGCTGTGCATGAGGAGGAGGGTCCATGCCGCTAAATACCCACTGAGAGCAGCTCCGACCACCGAGCGCTTCCCACCGGCTCCGGTCTGCAGGCGCAGCGCGGAGAACCAACCGGGCGCCTGGATGCTGAATGTTTACACTCCTCATCCAACCACAATCACACTCACTCGATCCGGGTGGCGCGATTTATCAGGACGGGTTATTTTGTGTGCGTGTTTTTGAACGATGACAAGCCGGAAGTAACGAGGCTATTTTGTAAATGTACCGGGTAGAAGTAAAAAGTCGTCTGAAAAATTAATACTCCAGTAAAATATAGATACACCAAATGTCTACTTAAGTAAGGTAACGAAGTATTTGTACTTCGTTACTTGACACCTCTGTGCCTCGCAGCGGGACGGGACTCACCGGAAGCCTCACCTGCGACGGTGACACACGTGACTCACGTGACTCCACACCTTTACTTCTCCGGCACTTCCGGATCCTTCCAGCAGCTTGAGACGCTTTGAGTCACTTTATCTTAAGTCACAACAATTGACGTTATTATTAATGACGCTGACTTTAATATCACAGTTTTTATTCTTCTTAAAAATAAGAATGTTATTATAGGTTTTTAATGCCTTATACTTATTATTAATCCTCATTACTCACATTCACTTCCTGTATGACGTTGTGTGTTTTACAATTTAGGAAATCCTGGAAAAAAAAAAGTGAGTCAGCACAAAAACTCTTCATGTGAGGTACTTGTACTTCACCGATTCATGCAACTTCGTATTTCCGTCGACGTTAAATATGATGCATTCATTACATCACAGGTCATTTAGCTGACGCTTCATTACACTTTACACCCGCGGAGCAATCAGGGGTTAGATGTCCTGCTCAGGGACACATCAGCTTGAGACATGGGGCAGCCAGGACTCGAACCACCAACCTTACAGTCCCGAGCGCACCCTCTCTACCCCCTGCGCCACGACGACCCCCATTCATTTAGTTGCACGTGCATTAAATGTTAAAGTACCTCAATAATGTGAATCTGAGGCACAAACTAATCTACTTTACAGTCTCTAAAAAGAAAGACTTATTTTATTTATAATCATTTATTATATTTAATGAGTTATGTTCATTAACTGTCCTTTTTCCATAGCTTTGACCTTTGACCTACATATCCCCTTCATCAAAAGACAGCGGTTCACAACCGGTCACATGAAGATGACGAGGTCAAAAGCTCCAGGAGAACAAAACAGACGAATATTCACGTTTACTTCCTTAATGAGATCTAATTATTAAATGAATAAAACCAGTAAGGATACTTTTTTCCAGTCGTAGTAAAGTTTGAAGAGTAGATCTTCGGTGAGTTTAGACTGTTTGATAAAACCTGAAGCAAACTGATCCAGGAGCAGTTTCCCAGAAGCATCTTGGGTCAGGGCCCCTCCAGGTGTGACAGAAATGTTTCATCAGAGCAGAACATCATGGCCCTTAAAACTATTACAAGTGGACGAAAGTGTACACACATGTGTATGTAGTACATTATATACACACATATACACACACACGTACAGTGGGTACAGAAAGTATTCAGCCCCCTTTAAATTATTCACTCTTTGTTTCATTACAGCCATTTGCTAAAAGTGAAAAGTTCATTTTATTTCTCATTAATGTTCACTCAGCACCCCATCTTGACAGAATAAAAACAGAAATGTAGAATGTTTTTGCAAATTTATAAAAAAAAAATCACATGGTCATAAGTATTGAGATCCTTTGCTCAGTATTGAGTAGAAGCACCTGTTGAGCTCGTACAGCCACGAGTCTTCTTGGGAGCGATGCAGTTTTTCACACCTGGATTTGGGGATCCGGCAGGTTGGATGGTGAACGTTGGTGGAGAGCCAGTCAGGTCTCTCCAGAGATGCTCCATTGGGTTTAGGTCAGTGCTCTGACTGGGCCAGTCAATATATATATATATATACATACATATATTTATATACATACACATTATATATATACACATATATTTATATACATACACATTATATATATATACACATATATTTATATACATACACATTATATATATATATACACATATATTTATATACATACACATTATATATATACATACATATATTTATATACATACACATTATATATATATACACATATATTTATATACATACACATTATATATATATACATATATTTATATACATACACATTATATATATATACACATATATTTATATACATACACATTATATATATATATACATATATTTATATACATACACATTATATATATATATACATATATTTATATACATACACATTATATATATATACATATATTTATATACATACATTATATATATATATACATATATTTATATACATACATTATATATATACACACATATATTTATATACATACACATTATATATATATACACACATATATTTATATACACATATATTTATATACATACATTATATATATATACACATATATTTATATACATACACATTATATATATACACATATATTTATATACATACACATTATATATATATACACATATATTTATATACATACACATTATATATATATACACATATATTTATATACATACACATTATATATATATATATATACACATATATTTATATACATACACATTATATATATACACATATATTTATATACATACACATTATATATACACATTATATATATATTATATATATACATACATACATAAATACATATATATATATACACACATATATATATACACACACATATATACACACACACATATATATATATATATACACACACACACATATATACACACACATATATACATATATATACACACATATATATATATACACACATATATATACACACATATATATATACACACACATACATATATACATACATATATATACACACATATATATATATATACACACATATATATATATATATATACACACACATATATATATATATATATATACACACATATATAAACACATATATATACATACACATATATAAACACATATATACATACACACATATATACACACATATATACATATATATATACACACACATATATACACATATATATATATATATACACACATGTGCAAACAATGTAATGTCGCGATTCTTGTCCCAAATACGTCGGCTTCATTCAGTGATTGAAACTGAAGGTTCTAGAGTACCGACATCGAACGCTCCGAGCGAGCGGAGCTGTAAACACGGAACGTTTCCTTGGCGTGAAACAGCAAATAATCAAAGCATGAAGCTGTTGTAGAAGATCTAGTCTGAGCAATACGTAACTGAACGGTAGCACA
>BMAF01002734.1:0-161385 GCA_014132575.2 Gasterosteus nipponicus
CACTAACGGGTTCTTCTCCACTAACAGTTCTTCTCCACTAACGGGTTCTTCTCCACTACGGTTCTTCTCTACTAACGACTTCTTCTCTACTAACGTTTTCTTCTCCACTAACGGTTCTTCTCCACTAACGGGTTCTTCTCCACTAACGGTTCTTCTCCACTAACTTGGGTTCTTCTCCACTAACGGTTCTTCTCCACTAACGGGTTCTTCTCTACTAACGGAGTTCACTAACGGGTTCTTCTCCACTAACGGGTTCTTCTCCACTAACGGGTTCTTCTCTACTAACGGGTTTCTTCTCCACTTGGGGGTTCTTCTCTACTAACGGGTTCTCTCTAACGGGTTCTTCTCCACTAACGGGTTCTTCTCTACTAACGGTTCTTCTCCACTAACGGGGTTCTTCTCCACCGGGTTCTTCTCTACTAAGGGTTCTTTCTCGGGTTCTCACTAACGGGTTCTTCTCTACTAACGGGTTCTTCTCTACTAACGGGTTCTTCTCCACTAACGAGTTCTTCTCTACTAACGGGTTCTTCTCCACTAACGGGTTCTTCTCCACTAACGGGTTCTTCTCCACTAACGGGTTCTTCTCTACTAACGGTTCTTCTAACGGGTTCCTCTTAACGAGTTCTTCTCCACTAACGGGTTCTTCTTCTTCTCCACTAACGGGTTCTTCTCCACTAACGGGTAACAGGTTCTTCTCTACTAACGGGTTCTTTCCACTAACGGGTTCTTCTCTACTAACGGGTTCTTCTCCACTCACGGGTTCTTCTCCACTAACGGGTTCTTCTCCACTAACGGGTTCTTCTAACGGGTTCTTCTCCACTAACGGGTTCTTCTCTACTAACGGGTTCTTCTCTACTAACGGGTTCTTCTCTACTAACGGGTTCTTCTAACGGTTCTTCTCCACTAACGGGTTCTTCTCCACTAACGGGTTCTTCTCTACTAAACTCAGGGGGGTTCTTCTCCACTAACGGTTCTTCTCTACTAACGGGTTCTCTCCACTAACGGTTCTTCTCACTAACGGTTCTATTACGGGTTCTTCTCCACTAACGGGTTAACGGGTTTCTCCACTAACGGGTTCTTCTCCACTAACGGGTTCTTCTCTCCACTAACGGGTTCTTCTCTTAACGGGTTCTTCTCTACTAACGGGTTCTTCTCCACTAACGGGTTCTTCTCCACTAACGGTTCTTCTCTCACTAACGGGTTCTTCTCTACTAACGGGTTCTTCTCTACTAACGGGTTCCTCTCCACTCATGGGTTCTTCTCCACTAACGGGTTCTTCTCCACTAACGGGTTCTTCTCTACTAACGGGTTCTTCTCCACAACGGGTTCTTCTCCACCAACGGGTTCTTCTCCACTAACGGTTCTTCTCCACTAACGGGTTCTTCTCTACTAACTACTAACGGGTTCTTCTCTACTAACGGGTTCTTCTCCACTAACGAGTTCTTCTCTACTAACGGGTTCTTCTAACGGGGGTTCTTCTCCACCAACGGTTCTTCTCCACTAACAGGGTTCTTCTCTACTAACGGGTTCTTCTCCACTAACGAGTTTCTTCTCTACTAACGGGTTCTTCTCCACAACGGGTTCTTCTCCACTAACGAGTTCTTCTCTACTAACGGGTTCTTCTCTACTAACGGGTTCTTCTCCACTAACGAGTTCTTCTCTACTAACGGGTTCTTCTAAAAGGTTCTTCTCCACTAACGGGTTCCTCTCCACTAACGGTTCTTCTCTACTAACGGGTTCTTCTAACGGGTTCTTCTCCACTCATGGGTTCTCTCTCCAGACGGTGGAGAATCACAAGGAGAAGGTTTCCAGGAGGGAGATCGGCGTCTTCACGGCCGTGAGACGAGTTCCTCGCAGCCACAAGATTATCCATCCTCAGCAGCCCCCTTCTGGCTCGCAGTCCCGGCCCCCTTATAGCCGTCAACCAATCAGCTACCAGCTGCTGGACAGCCTCGGCCACGGCGTGAAGGTACTTCACTCGCAGATACAGTATATATACATATAAATACGTACAAATACTACACATGAAGGTACCTCACCCACGGAAGTCGATATATAAATATGTACAACGAGTTAATATTATGTTACCACATTATTTCATTAATGGCAAAAACAATTTAAATGTGCGTTAACTTATTTTGAAAGTCTTTTGCCCACAGGCTCTGAATACACATACAGATACAACATGGGTAGCAGTGAAGATCTTCTGATAAAATTCTACTTATGGTGAAGTAGTCACCGTAGATCCTCGTAGTATTTCGAGAAGCAGAAGTGAGGCTCAGTCTGTTAGATGCTAACAGGAAGAGGTGGTGGCTGCAGAACAACCACAGAAACAGAAGAGTTCCTCGTTCACGCTGTGACCATTTTAAGTTTATATCACATCCTCTTCCAGAGAGTCTCAGACCTACAGCTCTTCTACGGTACGTGGTAAAGTACTGTAAACTACAGTGGAATACTACAAACTACTGTAAGTTATGGTAAAATACTATAAACTAGCCACTAGAGAATAGTCAAGGACATTCGCTCTGCGGAGAGGGTGATCAGCCGCAAGTTTTTTTAATCTTTTTTTACTTTAATTTATTATACTCATATAATTCTTTTTTATTCTTCTATTTGTCTCCCTATATCGCTCCAATTCTGATTCTGAAACTACCGTAAAATACTGCAAACTACTATAAACTACAATACAATATTCTACTATTATAAACTACAGTAAAATACTACAAACCTACAAACTACAGTATGTATGTATGTATGTATTTATATATACCAAATAATATATATAATATAATATAGACTATATGTTGAAACGTGATGGAGGATGAACTGAATATTCCACCAAGAAGAAAACAAATAAGGAAAATTTATCCTCAACTCATGAGTGTGTTTCTCTGTTTGTATGTTACTGCTGCTGGTGTAGATACACGCACACACACACACACACACGCACACACATACACTCACACACACACACACACACACAAACACACACACACACACTCACACACACATAAACACACAAACACCCACTCACACACATAAACACACACGCACACACATACACTCACACACACATAAACACACACGCACACACATACACTCACACACACACACACACACACACATAAACACACACTCACACACACACACACATAAACACACTCACACACTCACACACACATAAACACACAAACACCCACTCACACACATAGACACACACACGCACACACACAGTCTTTGTAGAGCGTGAGAACATGTTTAGAGGGACCAATCAGAGCTGCCTGAGAGACTCTTTTGAAGCTCTCTCACAAACACGAACACACACATTAACACAATCACGTGTCTCATCAGGTCTCTGGGAAACAGTCCGAACAAACCGGAACCATCCGCAGACACGGCGCCTCCACCAGGTTCAGTTCTGCTGTCTCTGTTAATGACCACTTCCTCTTTCATCTGAAGCACCTCTAACAAGGACAGTGTGTGTGTGTTTGTGTGTGTGTGTGTGTGTGTGTGTGTGTGTGTCGCAGGTCCACGAACCCTCCAGAGCCTGTGCAGTGTCCGGTGGCGCCCCCTGTCAGCGGGTAATAACACAGTGTGAGCTCTTGTACATCTTAGTGAGTGGGAGATCTTTCACAATAAAGCATGCTAAAATCAATTTACTATATATCATTTTATTATCATAATCATCATAATCATTTATTAAGTTATTACATTATTAAATAAATCCTTCAGGCGGCAAAAATATCAAACGTCTTTTGAAGATAAAATGCTTTCATTTTGTTTTTCATCAAGAGGGGTCAAAGTGGAACACATTGGTAAACTTCTTTAGACTAAGGCCGCATTTACACACAGCCGGGTATTTACAGAAACGAATATTTCTGCCCCTGCGTTTTCAAAAAAGTTTCTGTTTATATGAACCTGCATAAATACGTCCCCGGACGCCATCGTAACTACGCCCAACCTGTAGTCGGCAGTGTAACGAGAAGGATAAAGACATGCAAACCAATCAGAATTCTCAAAACCAACAACAAGTCGCATACTGTGACGTTTGACAACCTGAAACCGAGTTCACGCGCAAACACAAAAACAGAGTTTTCAGAAATCTCCACTTCAGCCGGAGTTTTTAGAATTGATCGTTTTTTCCGTGATAAAAGCTCCGTTTCTGTGTAAATGAAAGGCCAAAACGCATGAAAATGGCAAAATGCGTTTTCCCATCGTGTAAACGGGGTCTAACTAATATCTTTTTCAGCTCTAGTTTTGGGAAACCCGTAGCTCCACCCACCGTCCCCCCTGCCTGCCATGCTCCACCTGATGGTGACATCATTACCATGCTGCTGAACGAAGCCCCGCCTCTTCCTGCAGTGAATGAGTTTACAGCTCAGGATGATGAGGTTACTACTACCTCGACCCCCCCCCCTCCACCTCCACCTGATTTGTCAGGAGTACTGTCTGCTCTGCTCCCCCCACCACCTCCCCCACCTCCTTCAGAGGCTGTAATCGATTACAGCGCTCCTCCACCCGCTCCTTCCCTCAGCCTTGAGACAGGTGAGTTTTAAACCGATATCAATGGATGTTAACAGGACAATTATTTACACTCATCATCATGGTAACATAATCTTGACATAAGCCACGAGTCATTTCAAAAACCTCTTCATTATTATTTGTGGTGAAATGTAGAAATCCTTCATTGGTCAAATTCAGTGACATCACAATGACACCCGTCTGTCTCCTTAGTGGTGGAAGAGAGCAGCTTGCCACCTCCATCCCCCCCTCCTCCATCTGATGATGTCGGCTTCCCTCCAATGCCCGATGAGGCCTTAGAGCTGCCAGCTCCGCCCCTTTCCCCTCAACCCAACCAAGAAGTAGAAGGTACCTGTCCGTCTCGCCGGCCAACAGAATCCAGCATCATGCACATGGCGGCCATCTTGCTACATTCAGCTCGCTCACCCACTACATTGTGTTGGTAGTGGTAGGCTTACATGTACTTTTTAAATAACCATAACTTTCTCAATTCTCAACCGGTTTGGTTTGTTATGTTCTAAAATAGGTACAAGATTTCCCTTTACAAACATATTGAGAAATGTTGCATGTTGAAATCCCCACCGTGTACAGAGATGTATTTTTGACACTGCATACTTATGAATAATTATAATGACAGCCTTATTCATAAGTATGTAGTGTCATAACTAAATCTCTTACAAACTACTATAAGAAAACCAAATAGTTTAAAAAACGGTTGAAAATGTATCAAGTTATTATTATTTAAAGTACATGTACCAACACAATGTGATGGGTGAGCGAGCTGACTGTACCAAGATGGCTGCCATGTGCGGACGTTCTAGACATCTAGCCAAGGGCGTAACCACGCATTCTTTGTGGGGGGTCATGAGAAAATACCAATCTGTCCCCCCTTTCTGCTGCATCAAACTTTGTAGTATTCTGGGTGTCTTGTCTTCGTGCTCAAAGGCCTTTCAGTTTCTCACAGTGGAGGAAACACTGTATTGCTCTATTCTTTTGTTTTGCACTTTGTGTGTAACCAGCGCTCGACCTAAGGGTGTCTGGAGCGGTAACATGTGATTCACAGGCTAACCAACACTGTGGATCTGTGGTACAAACAAGGTTACAGTATGTATCAAGCCAACGTCATTTTAATCTGCCTATTCTCCGTTTTCAAGAAAACACAAAATGGCGGACGGCTGAACAGAAATATAAAAATAACGTTAAATAGCGTTTCATAGTGAAACAAAGCTGAACGCCGTGACGTTTTAAATAAACTAGAAACACGTAAACATTCACACAACATCACTTGACGTTACACACAGTGGTGGCTGCTGGATTTTATTTTTGGGTTTGGGTCAGTTTCAGTAATCATGATTCTATGTAAAAAAAAAAAGGTATCAAACACGTATTATTACTTTTCAGGTAAATATTTAATTTATATCTTATTCAAACAATTCAGTATATCAATGAATACATATAACCATATAAAACAATATTCAGTTCATTATATGATATAACTACCATATCGTAACTATTATAAATATCATCAAATATATTATATTAAAGCATACAAAAGTTTATCCTTACAAAATAAATATATTTATATAAAATCTTTTAGATGGTGACGCCAATATACGGCGTTAGCATGTAGCTAACCAGTAAGCTAAACATCCCGGAGTCTCTACAGAAGCGTGATATGCGCGGCTTCCCTTTCTCGCCGGTCCGTGGTCTGATCGTTACAGGCCGATCTGGGTTCAGCGGTTTTTCCTTTAGTTCCTCCGACAATGTTTTTCTCTCGTACTGAGTTCAGGTCGGGTCTTCTTGCAGGACACTGCCGGTGGTCGCTCTTAGGGCGGCGAAGGGCCCAAATCTCAATGTATTTTAGGACACTGAAATTATAATGTCACTCTTTATCAGTGATGTGCTTCTTAGACCCTTTGCGACCGGCCTGAGCTGAGACAAGCAGAGAGGACGTGCAGGAAAAGCATATATTTTGCATAGATATCTTGATTTACAAATACTACCAGGGATATAATCCACGCTTCAAAAACACAAATACACAAATATTGACCAATGGTAAAAATGTATTTTTAATATAATAAACAACAACAAATATATATATATATATATATATATATTTCTTTTTGTTTCGTCGCTCATGGTGGGGCCACGGCCCATTGCCCTCTAGGGACTAGCAACAAAACATGGAACAGCGTTTTCAACCTATTACATGTGTCTGACCAGTCCTGGTATTGCTGAGCACTTGCTCATTTGTTACTTCATGGTACTTCTCCACTTGTTTCTGAGTTTGAAAGAAGTTCTTTTTTTGTCTTCATTCAATCACACAATACAGGAGGTTGCAGATGAACTTGATGGAGATTTAAGCCATTTTTTCTCTCTCCTCCTTTTGTGGTATTTTTTGTGTCATTTTCTTCCCTGGTGTTTTCCTCTCAGTTCCCTTTTACTCTCAGTTTTTTTTCAAGTTTCTCTATCTGTCGTGTTTTCTTCAGTGAGCCTTCTGCCCAAGAGAAGCCGCCGCCGTCGCTCGCCCCCTACCACTCGTTCTCTCTCTTTGAGGGTTCGCTCCGGCGCTGCCTCCCGCTGCAGTTACACTCGCTCTCTTTTCCTACCTGCTGTCCAATCACGTAAGCCGACAGAGGGATGTCACTTTGATCTATACTAGAAACTAGGTGCAGATCGAAAAATACCAATACCACTGCAAATAATAAATAAACTTAAAATAAAATGATTCATTTACTTTTATCTGTTATTGTGTCTGAGATATTTGGACTCCTAATGCTGCATTCACACCAAAGGTATGAAATTCTTCGTGCCCCAGGATTACATAAAAATCTATGCACAGTCGACATGATTTAGTTCAAGTTGCGTTAAAATGCAGAAAACGCAAAATTTGAAATATTTGATATATAAACTTTAGCAACAATATGACGTGGATAAAAGGATAAATGAACGGTACTGTCAGCTGTGTGTAGGTACCCCGAGCTGTACGTACCCAACGTTATATTGGGACTGGTCCAGGAACCACCGTACACAGTGCCTTGCCACCTTGCCAGGGGACAGTTCGTGGCAACAATTAAATGGGCTAACGTTAACCTTTAGAGCGTTTACGTTTGATGTGTATGCAGCATATAAGGAAATGAGTAATTGTTACGGCTTGTTGAGGACGTCCTAAAGGTAATCTAGGTCCTTGAGGAAGTTCTAATAGTACTTGAGGAGGAGAGGGGTTTTATGGGGAGGTTTTCTGTTTTCCTAATAGGTATAAGGGTTTCTTGAGGATGTTGAACATTTTTTGAGGATGTTGGGGTACTAGGGTACTAGGTGTTCTCCGGGATGTTGGGGTACTAGGAGTTATTCAGGGCGTTAGGGCACCAGGAGCACTTGAAGAGGTTGGGGTACTAGGAGCTCTTGAGGATGTATAGGTACTAGGTCTACTAGGAGTTCTTCAGGATGTTGCAGATGAGGATCCATAAATGTTTTGTCAATGCAGATGATCACTCTTCCTATTCTCTCTGTCAGTGATGATCCCCCGCCTCCCCCCTACCCCCCCCCCCATGCTCCTCCATCCTTCTCTTCTTCCTCCACACTGCTCCCGCGCTCCTCTTCCTCATCTCAACTTTGCTTCACTACTTGCCACGAACACGTCGGTAAGAATACCAACATATCTAGTTGTAGTGTAGTTAGTATATGGTTACTGGTAGTATCAGTAGTAGTTTTAGTAGCAGTACAATTACAGTAGTAGGGCTGTAGTAGTGTACATCAGTAGTTACATACATCAGTAGCAGTAGTACTACACAATGTAGCAGTTGTAATGAACATTAATAACAGTGGTATGGGTTGATGTGGTGCAGCGCTGGGAACCGCAAGGTTAGTGGTTTGAGTCCTGGCTGCCCCATGTCCCATGTCGAAGTGTCCCTGAGCAGAACACCTAACCCCTAAATACTCCCGGACAAAGCCATGGGTTAAACATGTTTTGCTTTGGATAAAAGCGTCAGCTATATGACCCGTAATGTGATGTAATGGTACTGTACATCAGAAGCAGTGGTAACAAACATACACACAACTGAAAATATAAAGTTTGACTTTTCTGCTTTTTGTCAAAGCACTGCCTCCAGAGACCTTATTGGCCAATCCCTGCTGTCACTCACAGCACCTCTGTCCTCTTAGATCTCCAGCTCCCAGCCACGCCCCCTCCTCTCCTATTGGACGATCTGGGTGGTTTCAATGACCTTATGTCGCCCCTCCCTCCACCAGTGGACCTCCACACAGACGCTCCTGACCAATACCTGGAGAAAGGTATACCCACACATGGTATACCCAGAGGGTATACCAAACACATATGGATAGATATCTCTAGTAGAGATAGATCTCTACTAGATTGTATACTAGTTTGTAGGGGTGTAACGATTCATTTTAACAACGATTCGATTCAAATCACAATTCATGGTTGCCGATTCGATTCATGGACGATCTGGGTTAATTTAGAGCGATTCGATTCGATTCAGTGACTTGAAATTGATTCAGTAACTTTACTGGACAGTGCAGGCAAAGTTTCTGAGATCCCTGTTGTTTCTTGTAAGGAAATCAGGTTTAAATTAATTATGGATATTATAAACAAGCAAACAACAGTTAATGGCAAATGTATTAACCTTTTATTTGAATCAAGTGCCATTTTCAATGTAAACATGACACAATAATTACACAATGTTTGGATCAATTCACAGAACCCTGGATGTTCCACCACATTGTCGGGTCGCATGTCTTTACAGATAAACTTGTTACTGTGATGGTGAGTTTGGTGCTGGAGGCCTGAGGCGTCTGCAGAGCTGCAGTTACCTGCTGCTGCTGCAGCGGTGACGCTGCTGGACGTCCTGACTGTCGCCGTTGTTTAATCCCACGGCGCCTTAGTAGACGGCCGGAAAGATTCATTGTGTTTCTGTGGTTTTTTATTTGGCTTCTGCATATTCTACAAACAGCGAGCGACTTATTTAGAACACCTCCGTGTTTGCAAAAGCCAAAATGTTTCCACACGCTGAATCTATAAGTCTGTAAATGTCTCGCTCGCAGTCGTCTCCTCCACGCTGTGTTTTGTTGTTGTTCAGAGTTTCGCGCGGCTGCCGCTGCGTACTGATGAAGTGCTAAAAAACAAACTAACAAACACACATCCACACCGTTTTTGTGCTTAAATCCAATGTGCAGTTTCCAAGTATCGATACAATCGATTGTGCACCATTTCAATCGATTTGTAATCGTCCGGAATGCCGATTTGCGGAGCACAGATTGATTCAGTCGCAGGAATATAAATCGATTAATCGATTCAGTGAATGAATCGTTACACCCCTACTAGTTTGTGTATATATATATATATATATATATATATATGTATATATATAATATACATATATATATATATATATCAATAGATATATAATGCAACTGTCCTGTGTGTCCAGTGGAGGCGCTGTACAGCTACGAGGCCTCCAAACCTGACGACCTTTCGCTCAAGGAGGGCGACGTCGTCTACCTGCTCCTTCGTCGTGACGACGGCTGGTGTGAGGGCTGTCTCCGCGGCAACAGGGGATTTTTCCCGGGAAACTACGTCCAGTCGTGTGATAAGAATGGAGCCCCAGTTTGAAATATGATTTGAAATTATAACGTATGTTGTACAACATATATACAGTAAGATAGTAAAATAGACACATATCCTAATAAATAGAGAAAACCACTGGGTTCAAACCTAAAAGCTTAAAAACTTCTTGTTCCTGTGAATTACATCATGTTCTTGATCTAAATAAATACATAACTGTGGGTTATTTTACTCTAAAAATAATTGTTAGTTTCAGCTTTAATCTTATTAAACTGTTAAATAATGGATGAGAGTCAGACACGTTGCTCAGGTGTCCATAGTGTCGGAGCCAGCCGTGTTTTGGAAAATTAAGAGTGTATTTTAAATCTCCAGTTGTTAACTGTAATAGAAATACTTCCTGTGATATTTGTCTGTTATACCTGTCTCTTCACGTTTGTAATCATTTGATCAGCTGACACGTTGAAATCAAGCCCCGTCCACCTCCAAACATGTTTCTGAAATCATCACTTAGTGTGTAGCACAGAGGTCTTCAACAGGGGGTCAACCGGAGGTACTGCAGGGGGATCGCGACATTTTGGGTTGATCATTCTTTCTGAGTGCTTCTCTGCTTCTCTGCCTGACTTTCCAAAGTGACCAACTTGTGCTTCCGAACTTCAGTCCCTTTGGGATATTCCTGGTCGATGTTTGGAGCATGGAGTGAGCTGAAGTGGCGCTGAAGATTTGAAGCTTTGAAACGCTCTAATGACGGCTGACATAGAAGGCGAATGGCTTGCCTTTACGTCCAACAAAGGAATATAAACTCTCCCACTCTGTTAAAAGCGTCCTGTGTTCATCTTCATATTTTCCTTTTGCTGTGCATTTTTTCCATGTCATATTGAGAGCCAACGGGACACAAATTGTTTACTCAAATGATCTTGCCCCATACTGGGAAACCGTTTCATCTCACGCACATGCGCGTTTGACAAAAATACCGTATTGAACTCAAGCGAAGCGAACACGCTCACGGTGTCAGTAAATGTAAGGTCATTTAAAAAGTGAATGAACTAATTATTAATGAAACACATTTTTTATTTCTGTCACAAGGATTCATAATTTGTAGAAGCACTTTTGTTTTTATTTTATCAGCATCTTCTCTTTGTTCAGAGAATCCTCCTGCATCACATTACTTGATCATCACATCGTTAGCCCTCCTCTAGATCTGTTCATTGGCAACCAAGATCTAACGTTACGTCCCTGCCTGCTCAGTTGGCTCTGCATCAATCTGCTTGTTACATTACATGTCATGTCATTTAGCTGACACTTTTATCCAAGCTCCCCGTTGCTTGCTGTTGCTCCCTCACAGAGAGCTAAACACTCAACAACATCCCAACTGTTTGATGTCCTAGTTCCTAAATGACATCGGGACCGCAGAAAAGCCGCTACAGCTAAAAACACAATTCTACCCACGATACCTAGATGAGGTCGTCGTGGCGCAGGGGTTAGAGAAGGTGTGCTGGAAGCACAAGGTTGGTGGTTTGAGTCCAGGCTGCCCCATCTTCCATGTCGAAGTGTCCCTGAACAAGACACCTAACCCCTAATTGCTCCCCAGGTGAAAAAGCCATGGGTTTAAAGTGTAATGTTTTCGCTTTGGATAAAAGCGTCTGCTAAATGACCTGTAATGTAATGTAATGTAATGAGGTATACCTTTACCCACTATACCTGAACTAGATAGCACTTTATCAGCACGTATGATTGCTCTTATGCATATCACTTTGTAGTTTGGCTCATAAATAGAAAATAAATATAGATAAATAAATAAATAAATAAATAGCATAAAGATGTATCAGTGTTGCGGTCGATTGGCTTTAGATCGCCCCCTGCTGGCTGAAGCTGATTCCACCATGAAGCCCCACAGCTGGTTCAACTGATCCAGATGCAGTTTACTCTCCTTCCTTATCAGCTCCCAGGATGCAGGACTACCCCCCTGTTCACAAAGTAACAGTTAGTATTAGTACACTTACCACCCTGTACCCACAGAACTACAGTCAGTTCTGGTAAGTGTACGAACCTGTACAGTGCTTGTACTTACAGTGCTGTACAGAGTTTTCTTCTCCAGTCTGCGGTAGTACCTCCTCAGGCGGGTGTTTCTTCGGATTTGAGTTGACACCTGACAACAAAAACAAGTGTCAGTACTGAAAGTAGTTGGAGTGAGCCGCTTGAATTAGCTAAAGTGAGCAGCTTAAAGGAGTTGAGTCTCTGTACTCACACAATGGTTCAGTCCGTCTATTTGTCTGTGGATGATCATCAGGAAGTGTTCCATCTTGTTTGCATCCCAGGTAACAGAGGAGCGGTTGTCATGGCGATAGAGCTTAGCCATCAACTCCAGACTGTCTCTGATGAAAACCAACTGGTTGTCTTCCTGGTGGTGTAAGTGTCACCTTGCAGTTAAGATTGATCGATTGACTGGTTCATTGATAAATGATTGATTGATTGATGGATGGATGGATGGGTAGTTTGATTAGTTGCATTGATTGGTTGGTCAGTTGATTGATTTATTGATTACCTTATCGTTCATTATGCGTTCGTAGAGTCGGTACGGGAAGGAGACTGGACTCTCCTCATCAGTCAGCTGATTGCCCTAAAACATACAAACACAATAACAGATGAAATTTCACTTTGTTAAATTTGTATGAATGTTATCTTCATATATATAAACATCAACAAAATAGTTTGTCTCTAGATGGTTCAACTTAATAGCAGCTTTAAAGACGCAAGTCAGTTCATTTAAACAATTAATCAGGAAACATTTATTGCCAAAATATGTCAAACATACAAGGAATTTGTCTTGGCGGTTGGTGCGTGACAGCAGACAGACAATAGACAACTTCACAATTAAAGTGTTATTCTTAAATTAAATGTAAAACTTAGCATTGCTTTTTTTATGAACTTTAGAATCACTAAGACTTTACAAACTTTACGAACATCTGATAAGCCAGCCAGCCCACTGGACCTCGATGAACCCCTAACTCTTTCAACATACTCACCATGGTTTGGACGAGAGTCAGAGACACGTTGCTCAGGTGTCCATAGTGTTGGAGCCAGTCACAGCAGAGTCCAGGGGTCCCGGCGCTGCAGAGGAGGGTTAGGGTTAACACAAGCATGCTGGTCCAGCTGGTCATGATAAAGATGAGGAGGAGGATGAAGATGCGTCTGCAGAATGATTGTGTTTGTGTCCGACATGCTGCGGATCTGACACTTTTATTTCAGAGGAAAGAGAAAACTGAAAACTGGGAATTTCGTTCCTTCTTTCGCTTTCTATACACAAATGCACACACTATGTGCATAATCAATATGTAATACACAAATTATTTATATTCTTATATATAGTATACATTCTACTGCAGCAATAAAGGATGTATTCATTATATTTAGATTTAGTTGATTTATGTTCAACTGTTACCAGTAAACTAAGAGATGCGGTCAATCAGAATTGGTGTTTAACAATTAGATAAATATATATATAATATCTATTTATAGATTATCCTGTTATTTTATAGTTATAAAATACTCTGAACATAAATTATAATATTTACTTAACGTTTTGTTTTTGTTTGTTTCTGTTGATGTGGGAAGATTCCTACTTGTTTGCTTTCATTTTCCAAACCAGCTGCCTCAGGTTGCACATGTCATACACAGGCTGGATTTGAATTGTCAAATTCTCTCTCATTGAGGATTCCTGACGTAGTGAAATGACCCCGAAGTAGTGGCGCCATGACAAGAGCTGTTTTCTCCTAACCATCTTTCCTTGACCCTGTGACGTTTTCCACAGAGGTCAAGGAATAGCGGCTAGTAATAGACGTTAGGGGGTATTCTTTTTGACAGCTCAAATCACAGAGACAGATTTACAAAATAATAATAATAAGAGTGTGAGAGAGAAAAGTAAATACACCCGAGTGTGATTAAAATGTAATGAAGACACATTACAGATCTTTAAAAAAAATCTTCTACTTTCCAGTCTTATGTGAATGATATGCTTTTGCTCTGAAAGAAGCATCACACATGTTTCCGGTTTCTCTTGAATTTGATGGTTTGACATGCAACTGACGTCACGTCGCGTTTTCACTTTCTGGTTGCTGATGATGTAACGCAGTGATGCCACACCTGCTGAAGTCACGAGTGAGTAGGGTCTGTGTTGATTGAGAGGATGTCATTTCAGAAGGGACAATTATAGGTCATCTACAAAAAAAATGATGGAGAAAAACATCAATGAATAGATCATTTGATCAATATAAATTACACTGTTCATTAATATAATTAATATAGACAACACACTGATAGATAGATATGTCATCAATGAATTAAAAAGTCGACCAATAACAGTGTTTATCCAGGTGGTAACAAACAAATAACAACCATACTCTTTATCTACTAAATAATAAAAAACAATATTTTAAAACTCGAAGAAAAGTAAATAAAACGATGTAAATGGCGAATGAATTTCTGTCAGGACATTTGTAACTGACGGAAATGTCGTCACTTTCTTCTGCGTGGTCATTGGTTGCTAGATTAGGCCCCGCCTCTCCGCGGAAGAGTGGGAAACTTTGTTCGCTGCGAGATGAAAGAAAGAGAAAGAGAAAGAGAAAGCAGAAGCTGCAAGTACCAGTAAAATCAACTTTACCGGGAAATAAAAATACAACCAGAGACTAAAGGACTGACTGTTTGTTGTAGCTGTCATGCTAACGGTTAACCGACAGTAAACGGGGTTTGTTGTAGCTGTCATGCTAACGGTTAACGAACAGGAGACGGGGTTTGTTGTAGCTGTCATGCTAACGGTTAACGAACAGGAGACGGGGTTTGTTGTAGCTGTCAAATTAATTAAACACATCTTAAATCATGAGATTTCTGAGTGAACTTTAGATAAAGGCTGTAAATGTCACGTGTCCCTTTTGTTCTCAGGTGAGATGGACGTGGACATCCTGGAGTTCAGAGTCCCTGCGGATAACAACAAGACCCTCTTTGTGTGGGACATCCAGCCATCTCACTCTGAGGCTCAGATCTACGTGAGTCCACCTGGGCTCAGGTTCCTGTGTGAGTCCTGTGAGTCCACCTGGGCTCAGGTTTCTGTGTGAGTCCACCTGGGCTCAGGTTCCTGTGTGAGTCCACCTGGGCTCAGGCTCAGGTTCTGTGTGAGTCCACCTGGGCTCAGGTTCCTGTGTGAGTCCAGGTTTGGGCTCAGGTTTCCCTGTGTGAGTCCACCTGGGCTCAGGTTTCTGTGTGAGTCCACTGGTTGTTAAGGTTTCTGTGTGAGTCCACCTGGGCTCAGGTTTCTGTGTGAGTCCACCTGGGCTCAGGTTTCTGTGTGAGTCCACCTGGGCTCAGGTTTCTGTGTGAGTCCACCTGGGCTCAGGTTCCTGTGTGAGTCCACCTGGGCTCAGGTTTCTGTGTGAGTCCACTGGTTGTTAAGGTTTCTGTGTGAGTCCACCTGGGCTCAGGTTTCTGTGTGAGTCCACCTGGGCTCAGGTTTCTGTGTGAGTCCACCTGGGCTCAGGTTTCTGTGTGAGTCCACCTGGGCTCAGGTTCCTGTGTGAGTCCACCTGGGCTCAGGTTTCTGTGTGAGTCCACTGGTTGTTAAGGTTTCTGTGTGAGTCCACCTGGGCTCAGGTTTCTGTGTGAGTCCACCTGGGCTCAGGTTTCTGTGTGAGTCCACTGGTTGTTAAGGTTTCTGTGTGAGTCCACCTGGGTTCAGGTCTCTGTGCGGTTCCTCAGGTGGGTCTACATGGCGTCTTCTCGTCCTTCGGGCCTCTCTACCTGCTCAAGGTGTGTCAGAATTCTGCTCTTAACCCGCCGGGGTTCTACGCCCTCATCAAGTTCTACTCTGCTGCTCAGGCCTCAAAGGCACAACGGCAGACTGACGGACGCCCGCTGCTCCAAAGCTGTCCGCTCAAGGCAAGTCTTCTGATACACTAATCTTTGATTTTACAACATGTGATTTGCAGAACCATAGCATTGAACACGATGACTTATTTCATTTATTTTTCATTCCTGCTGAACTTGCTTTTATTGTGAATGTGAGCCGGGAAAAGGAAGTGATGATGGTGCTACGTGGTTAGAGGGTGTAGTTGTGTTATTGAGCAGAAGGTGGCAGCCTTTTACTGTCATTAACAGTGCAGTTCAACATGAGGCTACACGTCAACAGAGGAGAATAAGAGTCCCTTAAGCATTTGAACATATCCTTTTATCTTTAAGACATGCTGTTGCTGTACAACCACATAGGCTGAACTGAGCGCTCTCTGAAATGGGTCGGTCTGGTCTACCTGGGCACTTCCTGCTTGTCATCAGCTTTACCTCCACTGCTCCCGTTGCCTAGCAACCTGCTGCGCTTGGCAGTAAAAGCCTTACAACTAGTGCTGGGCAAAACATTTAATGCAATTATTTGCATGATTTTCTGTCATTAATTACATTATGCGCAAAGCTCAATAATACATTCAAAACTAGTGTGTTGCACGCTTTTATTTTAAAGTGTTATCAGAACCATATAACAGGCACTCTTGGAGCAACAGCAAGTTAACATACATGATATAAATCTGTTTAAAAAGAACACTAGTAGGTAGTGATGCAGGTTGAGCAGTTACACAATGACTAAATTAACTTCTTTATTTTTATCCAGTCCTGCGATTTGTCATGTTCTTTCTCCTCTGCACTGAGCCAGCTGCTAAGACACACCAGGTCATTTACATTTCAGATGATGACAATCTTTTCTTGACCAGCAGGAGAGAACCACCTTTCACATGTTGTAACATCTCCGCACAAAACAATGTTTACGATGACTACGGACGTCTGCCTGTGTTAGGGCAATACCAGTGCATTAACTTGCATAATTCAAACAGTATTTGGCTTGAAAGGGAAGGAGCTAACGCTTATTTTAACAGTTAAATCACCTGAATACATTACACCATCATTTTGATCAATAGTTTTACTGAAGTTGACTAAAGCTTGCCCGGATTAAGACACCGTTACGTTACTTCATGCTGCTTGTCGTCAGTGAGAACAGTTGGTGCTCGTTGTAACGCTGTGTTCTCCTCACGGCGTGCGTGTTTGGAGGCGCCTCATTCGCCGTGTTTAGAAGGACGCTTCAGTCTTCTTCGTTGGGTTTGTCCACAGTTCTCGCACGCCGCATCAGCGTAGTCTTCACAAGTCTTGCTCCACTGGCTGTTTGTAGCCAGTGGGCTCCTTTAAGGATGATACTCTTTTCCTCCATATGATATATTTCAGGCTGAGAGAAAAACATTTTCCGGTTATCTTAAATTCCAATGAAATCAGTGAAGCCATTGTAGTGTCACGGGGGTCCCTCCCCCTATATAATTATATATATATATATATATATATATATATATTACAGACTATGCAGCATGATGCTGCTTCCTCCTGGCTCCATAATACACAACTAAATGTGAAGTTTATAATCACACAACAAAGTAACACAATTCTGTTTCTTTGTGTATTTATTCTCAAAGTTTGTAACGTTACTGATTTGGTTCTTAAACCAAACTTATAAACTATATATAAACCCGTCAGTGGATAAGATATCGGTCAACCAAAATTGAGGAATTAGAGGAAAGAGCAGCAGCATCACAGCAGTACAGGGTTGTTATTGTCATTATTTAGCCTGGGATGATTTATTGTAGAGTGTTGTTGCACTGGGCAGCAATGACCTCCTGTATCGGTCCTTGTGACAGCGGAGCTGAAGGAGTCTGATGGAGAACGTGCTCCGCTGTCCCTGTAGCAGGTGGTCAGGATTATCCAATATGGATAACAGTTTCTTCAGTGACCTCCCCTCCAACACCTTTTCCAAGCTGTCTTCCAAGACAAGCAGCCGGTAGCAGCGCAGCGGCTCCCGGTAACGTGAGCTGCTTGTGTATTTGTTATAAATGTGTGTTGGTACATTGATGTTCATAAGAAGCAGTACATGGACCCATGGGGGGGGTAGGTAAGGGGGGCGGTCTGGGTCAAGGGCTGTAAGACTGTTCTCACGTCTTATGTGTATTTTAAAACAAGACATTGGTTACCAATGTTGTATAACTTCAGTGATTTCTGTTGTATATTATATCATGTATATCGGCCGAGTTGCTGCCAAAGCGACGACTGCGTCCTAATGAAGGCAGTCACGGAATTGAGACATGCTCTATGCGTGCAGGTGAAGCTGAGCTCCAAACACACGTCTTACTTCCGGTCTGACAGCAGCAGACCTCTAAGCCACGCCCGCTGCCTGGACCTGGCCAATCACTGCCTAGGATTCAACGGCTGGACCTCTGACATCATCACAGTAAGAAAACTTACTTACTTTAGATCTTCACATCAACATAAAAGTGAGTTTGTGTGACTTCCTGTCTCTGTCTTCCTCAGCTAAAGGAGCTCACAAACACTGAAGAAGAGCATGAAGGTGGAGGCCGATGGAGGAGGCTAAAGTTTGGCTGTTTGCTGCAGCTCTCCTTCCCTCATCACAGGCAGACGACCAGAGCAGCAGCAGTGGTGGAGGACTGCTTCACCTGCACAGGTGGTGTGTGTGTGTGTGTGTGTGTGTGTGTGTGTGTGTGTGTGTGTGTGCGCGCATACACACTCACCGGCCACTTTATTAGCTTCACCTTGCTGGTAAAAGGTTGCACCCCTCTTAGCCTTAATTCTTGGTGGCATCAACAAGGTGCTGGAAACAGAGGTTTTAGTCTATATTAACCTGAGTGCATCACGCTGTTGCTGCAGGTTTGTCCGCTGCACGTCTGATCCTCCGTTCCAACACATCCCAAAGGTGATGTGGAGGCCATTGCCGTAGCGGGAACTCATGTTAAAGAAAACCAGTTTATGATATGATAGGGATGATGGACATGGTCGGCAACAATACTGAGGTAGGATGTAGCATTTGGCCAGATACAGCCAGAGCTAGAATGGAATGGTTTGAATCAAAGCATGTCCATGTTTTAAAATGGCCCAGTTAAAGCCCACATCTCAATCCAATTGAGAATCGATGGCAAGATTTTAAAATGACTGCATGAAAATGCAAAAATGAGGGTTGTACCAAGTATTGACTCGGGGGTGAATACTTTGTAGAACCCACCCCTGATCCCCATCCAGCAGATATGACCTTCCCAGCTGGCCATGCTGGGAACACGCTCCTTACCAGATGCTCAAACCACCTTAACTGGCTCCTTTCAACGCAAAGGACCAGCGGCTCAACTCCAAGCTCACAAATGGCTGAGCTTCTCGTCCTATCTCTAAGCGAGACGCCAGCCACTCTCCTGGGGAAACCCATTTTGGCCGCTTGTACCCGTGACCTAGTTCTTTCGGTCATGACCGATCCTTCATGACCAGAGGTGAGGGTAGGAACAAAGATTGACCGGTAGATTCAGAGCTTTGCCTTCCGGGTCAGCTCTTTTTGTTACAATGATGCAGTAAAGCGAGTGCAATACCACCCCTGCTTCTCCGATTCTCCAGCTGAACTCACACTCTATCTTCCCCTCACTCGCGAACAAGACCCTGAAGTACTTCACTTGGGGTAAGGGCACATTCCCTACCTGGAGTAGGCAATCCATCGGTTTCCTGCTGAGAACCATGGCCTCAGATTTAGAAGTGCAAATCCCAACCGCTTCACACTCTGCTGCCAAACGCTCCAGTGAGAGTTGGAGGTCACAGACAGAAGATGCCATTAGGACCACATCATGTACAAAAAGCAGCGATGAAATCCGCAGCTCCCCGAACTGTAGACCCTCCTCCCCCCGACTACGCCTCGATATCCGGTCCATGAAAACCACAAACAGGATTATGACAAGGTGCAGCCCTGGCGAAGGCCGACCCCCACCCACTGATCCACTCACCACTGAGAGATGTCAGTCAGACAGGCAGAGATCCGAGTGAGGGAAGGAGAGAATTAGTTGGGTGTCAGGTGCGCCCATCAAGGTAGGACGAGAGGGAGAGCGCAGAGCCTGAGACACCAAGTTCCTGAAGGGAGGAGATAAGGATCTGCTGGTTGACTGTGCAGCAGAGAGGTCCAGAAGGACGAGGACAGAGGAGAGAGAGGAGCTCTAGCAGTGTGGCGTTGCTCTGAGACAGCAAGGAGAGCAGTCTCTGTGGAATGGCCTTGAAGCCTGACTGGTGTGGGTCAAGGAGGTTGTTACGGTGGAGATAGGAAGAGAGTTGGTTAAAGATCACACGTTCAAGGGTTTTGGACTTTAAAGGAAATAGAGAGACCGGTCTGTAGTTGTTTTCTTCAGATGGGTTGAGGGTGGGTTTCTTCGGGAGAGGGTTAACTCTTGCCTCCTTCAGAGAAATTAACAGGTGAGGAAAGGAAGTGGCGGTTAACAGGTTCTTGGATGGTTCCCCGTTCCCCCCTCCTGAGGTGCCGTATGGTCTTCCAGAAGCACTTTGGTGCCAACTGAAAATCCTTCTTCATAGTTACCCCAAAACCCTCCCACACTCGCTGCTTTGCCTCCATCATGGCAGAAGCTGCTGCCTTTAGAGCCTCTCGGTACACTGCAACTGCCTCCGGAGTCCCTTTTGTCCACCGGGGGTAACTCCAATGTACCAGCACTCAGCCGAGGACCTGGCGCCTCACACCATAGGCCATTCTAGAGTAGAAAAGAGTCCATCCCCTATCACAGGTGGCGAGAGTAGAGTTCTAGGGTGCAGCGCTACATTCCTCGAGCTGCGGCAAGCCCGGCCACCAGAAGCTGGGGCCTGGCTGGCTCCTGACACATGTTGTGTGGATCAAATAGGAAAAATTCCAAGGGGCTGAAGACTTTTATGCAAGGCACTGTGTAACAGCTCCCGGGATCCGTCTGCTCTATGCGGGCTGAGATGAAGCTGACCGCCCAGGGCTGGAGAGGTCTGACGGTCCTGTTAACTACACCTAAATCTCCGAAATCCTGGAGCTCATTGTTTAAGACTGTTGACAAACTGACTAAATAAATATTGCGTAAACAACTAAGAAAATATTATTATATTCTGTGACTTAACAAGAGGGTTTTTTACAACGTTTAACCTACATTTGTGTTTATTTTCCTCTGCCATTGTTGTTGTTGAGGTGAAATGCATTCTGGGTTATTTGGCTCTCACAACAATGGACAAGTCTACGGTGGCCCTGAAGTGCAAAACACAACGACAAATAGGAAAACACAACGACAGTAACTTCTTACGTCTGTCCAATCAGAAGGGTCCGTCCTCTGCTATAAGGTCCCACCCATTCCGTAAGGAGTTAATTTCGTTGTGTTTTCCTATTTGCCGCTGTGCTTTTCTATTTGCGTTGTGCGTTCCTATTTGCCGTTGTGTTTTGCTCTTCAGGGCCACCGTACAAGTCTGCTCTGATGCATTCCGGTTAAAATGGGAGGGGTGAGTCAGATCCGGAAATTTTAACTGTTCTCGGCAAGATGCAGACCTTTCAATTGAAACGTACTTGGGTCGTAACGTTTAAGGGGTCCGCCAGAACACAAGTCCATGAGGACACAAAGACAGAAGGACACAACTACACAAGCCAACAAGTTCACGAGGACACAAGCCCAAAAGGACACTAGTATGGACAATAATAATTGAAAATAGAACCATAACCGAAGCAAATTTCTTTGTCTTTAGATCCAGATCTTCTGATACAGAAGCGGTGTAAACTCCATCGGCTGGTCCGAGAGCAAGCGCTGGTCAACGCCTTCTCTCCAGTACTACTCCTCCTACTAGGTATAAATACTACTATTACTAGCACTGTTGGGGAGGGGGTCCTCTATATGTACAGAGCTGATCTATGACCCGTTGATGATGACCTGGCTCTTTATCTCTGTAGGTAGCGGTAAGGTGATGGTGGAATTGAAACAGACCTCAGATGAGTTTCTACCTAATGAGACAGAAGGACTTTTACAGGTAAACTCAACTGGGGTTTCTATAGCTAATGGAATCAGTAGCGCTCTCCTTTGACCGTATCCGTTGCCTCTGCTGCATTTGACACAGTGAACCACCAGACCCTCATATCCTCCCTTCAGGACCTTATGGTCTCAGACTCGGCCCCTCCACTTATCCCACCTCCTCTTACTACTGGGGTCCCTCCTCTTCCGTCACATGGCTTTTCCTATTATTGCTATGCTGTTGACACCCAACTGATAGCAGCACAGTAAGAGTAACGTTCACCAACTCGACTGCTGGGAACCTTAATGTAACACCCGATGGTCAGCGTTCCTCACTGCCAACATCCTGTAAACAATCAATCAGTGTTAAGATCAAAAGGGATGTAAGCAGCACCGCTAACGGCGAAACATCAGAGGTTTGCTATAGTTACGTGATGGTGCGTTTTGTGATACATGTACAGGATAGCATGTTGTTAAAAGGGCTTCGTTGTCGTTTTTATACAGGTTAATATGTAATCTTCCCTCATTATGAACATATATACAGATCTACATACAATTACATTTTATTTTTAAATCAATTTCAGATTTGCCTCAGATATCTTTCAGTCTGTGCACATGCAACATCCGTCTCGAAACCTTCCCATCGGCACAGGAAAAACTCCCCAAACTATAACAAACCATTCAATGGGGAGAGACCTTAGGCGGAGAGGGGAGAGAGGAGGATCCCTCTCCCGGGATGACTGACTGCGACAACGGATGTCATGTGTACAGAATGAATGACGTAAAAGATGTACAATACATTCAACAGTTGTAAGTGTATCAGTTATCTCTCTGTCTTTCAGGTAGAAGAGTTTTCCTGGAGTGAGTTTGCTGCTGATGAAGAGGCTGTCGAAGAAGAGTGGGATCTGACTGTATCTTAGACTCCCAGCAGACTACCAAACATTTGCATTATGGGAAATATCAAGGTTCACTGAAACATTTTCATGTTGATAAATGTTAGTCAATAAATGTTTTATTAATTGTTTTGGCTCAGATTGTTTGTTTCACAATAAATAAATAATGTTTATTAGGAAGACTATGTTAATGAGGTAGTAAAGGTCAATAGTGAGGTAGTACATGTTTCGGAGGAGTTGGTGTATGCTGATATTGAGGTAGTGTATGTTAATGGCGAATGTTTTAAACATGCTAGTGTCAAGTATTTCAAGTATAGCCGAAAATCGCTGCGGGCTTTACAGTCTGTACACATGCAACATCCTCCGTCCCGAAGCCCTCACATCGGCACAGGAAAAACCCCAAAAATGAAAAGGGAAGAAATCTTAAGGAGAACGTCAGAGGAGGATCCCTCTTCCGGGATGGACAGACTACAATGGATGCCATGTGTACAGAATGAACAATGTATAATACATGCAATTCCTATGACTGAAATGAGTCAAGTAATTGTCAGTAGTAAGCCAGGCGCACAGAAGGACCACTGCAGGGACAACCACCATCACATAGAACCACCATCACATAGAACCGCCATCAGATAGAACCACCATCACATAGAACCGCCATCAGATAGAACCACCATCACATAGAACCACCACCACATAGAACCACCATCCACAGAAGCCTGTGGGGAGGGAGAGCACAGAGACTTTAGGAGAGGGTAATGTTGGTTTACGAGTACAGTAATATGATTAATATCTAAAATAATGATGATGATGATGATGGCAGCAGCAGGCGTCAGCAGGGCCACGGCAGGTGTCAGGACCAGGGTCCAGAAGGAACTACGATCTACGGAGACCTGCTAAGGGAGAAAGCACAAAAAAACTCCCGTAAAGAAGCTGAATTAGTCATGTGCATTAATAAAATGTGAATTATGGTAGAACGAGAGCGTG
Source organism: Gasterosteus nipponicus (assembly GCA_014132575.2). Taxonomy (NCBI): domain Eukaryota; kingdom Metazoa; phylum Chordata; class Actinopteri; order Perciformes; family Gasterosteidae; genus Gasterosteus; species Gasterosteus nipponicus. The sequence continues at coordinate 23,841 of BMAF01002734.1, forward strand.
AGAGAGGAGCTCGGTGTGTCCTAAGAAGGCTAAGCCTATAGCAGCTTAACTAAGGGCTGGTCCGGGCTAACCTGAGCCAGCCCTAACAATAGGCAGAATCAAAGAGGAAAGTTTTACTTTAAAAGAGCTGACCGAATCTGCCCCCCGGACTGAAAGTGGAAGCTGGTTCCACTAAAGAGGAGCTTGATAACTGAAGGCTCTGACCCCCAGCCTACTTTTTAAAACCATAGGAACAACAAGTAACCCTGTTCTGTGTATAGGTTTATGTATGTGTTCTGTTTGGTGTGTGTGTTCATACAGTTGGTACTGATCATCCATGATCTCCATTCATCTTGGCTCCACCCCCGCTTGTTACCCGGTTCAGCTGTTTCCACTCATCTCCAATCCCATCATGCCCTTCTGTCGGTATATGTACCCCTGTGTTTGTTTCACCCGTGTGGGTGTCACTCTGGTTGTGTGTATGTGAGTGCTGGTGTATGGTGGGGTAGTTATTAGTTCTGGTGATTTGCTGTACTGTGTTTTCAATTAATTGTTTTTTCTTTGTTCTTTTTCTTACAGGGGCATGAGGAGTAGTTTAGCCCTGCTCCGGAGTTTACATACCTGCACGTAGGGTTACTCTCCTGTCTAACAACACTAGCTACACCTGGCTGGGCCACCTACTGTAAGTTTGGGTAGGGCGCCTTGTTAATGGGCCAGTTAGTTTTTGGCTTTGGCTGTAAGGACAGAAGTTCCATATTTTATTAACCAGATTCTGACGCTGCCCCACACTCTAGCCCTCGAGGTCTCCCTCTAAGAAACGCAATACACACTCATGTAAAACTCAGAAACGGAGCAAAGAACTAGTGAAACATAATCAGTGATTGTGAAAAAAGTACAATAGATATCAACAAGCAGTTTTTTCATAAAACAGTTGAGACTTGTATCAACATTTGAAAGTTGAAATGGTGTCTGTAGCTGAAAGATTGGCGAAGCTGAAAAATTTGAAAGTTGAAGAATTTAAAGAGGATTTGAACACGATCTCCATAGGAAAACCATTAGAAGAAATATTCATGATTTATTGATTTATATAAATTCAAGCTTAAGAGCTAGAAAGCTGAAAAGTCATAGCACCCCTTCCGGGAAAGAGCTTAATATTTTATTATTTGAATGGTTTTAATAGCTGAAAGTGTGAAGCAGTTGAAAGGTGGCGCGGAAGAAATACAATAACTAGAAAATGCATTTCCTGCTGAAAACGCGTTGGAATGCAAAAAGCTGAAAGCTGAACTGAATTTTTAAAAATAGCTGAAAATACAGAAAAGTTGAAGGGAATTTGAATACATTTGCTGAAATTACAGATATTAGAAAAGCTGAAATGAATTTGAAATTGCTGAAAATACAGAAATGGGAGAAGCTGAAAGGATTTTATATTTTTGCTGAAAAAGCAGAAATGAAAACAGCTGAAATAAATGTAAAATCTTGCAAAAAAATACAGAAATGAATATTAAAACATTGCTGTAAATAGAGGCATAAGAAAAGCTGTAATTGTGGTATTAGTAGTACTAGCAGTAGTCTGTTTAGTATCAATAGCAGTAGAAACAGCTGTAATACTAATACTATTAGCCATAGCAGTATTTGTAATACTATTAGTAGTAGTTGTAGTATTAATAGCAGTAGAAATACTAGTAGTATGGTAGTAGAAGTATAAGTTGTAGTAGTAGTACTAGTAATATTTGTAGTGGTTGTAGTAGTATTTGAAAGCAATACGTATTTCAACGAAACCGCTTCATTCTGAGCTTCATGGTTAAGGTACAGATAATCATTGAGGCTTTTATTTTGTAATGATGGAATTGGGTGAGGGGGGGTTGGGAGACAGAATGTTTGTTATTCAAACTAAGACGTTTTTAATTAATAGGCCTCATCACAAACATTACAGTAAGAATTCCCTCCACGGGGCTTTTATTTTGAAATGGGTGGGGTGGGGGGGTGTAGATAGAGGGAGGGAGGGAGGGTGAGGGGTGAGGAAGGGAGTCAGGATCAGGAATCAGGAAACATTTATTTGCCAAAATATGCCAAACATACAAGGAATTTGTCTTGGCGGTTAGTGCGCGACAGTAGACAGACAAGACAACAGTGCACAAGTAATAAAATGCTAATGCAATGGGTTAGTAGAATAAGGCTATGGGTTAGTATAAAACAAGGGAATAAAGTTAAACATTTTAAATATTAAAAAAAAGTTAAAAAGAAAAATATTAAGCATAAAGTGCACTAACAAACAAGTAACAAAGTGACGAGTGACGACAAAGTGATGAATTGCAGTTAAAGTGGCGTGTGCAGTGTGAAGGGGAGTGACCGGTGGAATGTTAGTCAGTCAGTGGGGGACCGGCTCTGTTGATGAGCCCGACTGCCGACGGGAAGAAACTGTTGGTGTGGCGGGAGGTCTTAGTCCTGATGGACCTCAGCCTCCTGCCAGATGGAAGGGGCACAAACAGGTTTTGTCCGGGGTGAGAGGGGTCGGCTACCATCTTTTTAGCTCGCTTCAGAGACCTGGAAGCGAACAAGTCCTGCAGGGACGGCAGATTGCAGCCGATCAGCCTCTCTGCAGAGCGGATGACACGCTGCAGCCTGCCCTTGTCCTTGGCTGTGGCTGCAGCGTACCAGACGGTGATGGAGGAGCAGAGGATGGACTCCATGATGGCCGTGTAGAAGTGGACCATCATCGTCTTTGGCAGGTTGAATTTCTTCAGCTGCCTCAGGAAGAACAACCTCTGCTGAGCCTTCTTGGTGATGGAGCTGATCTTCAGCTCCCACTTGAGGTCCTGGGTGATGATGGAGCCCAGGAAACGGAAGGAATCCACAATAGTGACGGGGGAGTCACACAGGGTGATGGGGGAGGGTGGGGCTCTGTTCCGCCGGAAATCCACAACCATCTCCACTGTCCTCAGAGCGTTGAGCTCCAGGTTGTTCTGGCTGCACCACGACACCAGATGGTCAGAGTCCACCTGTAGGCGGACTCGTTCCCACCAGAGATCAGTCCAATGAGGGTGGTGTCATCCGCAAACTTCAGGAGCTTGATGGACTGGTGGCTGGAGATGCAGCTGTTGGTCTACAGGGAGAAGAGCAGAGGGGAAAGAACGCAGCCTTGGGGGGAACCGGTGCTGATGGTCCGAGAGGCTGAGACATGTTTCCCCAGCTTCACGTGCTGCTTCCTGTCAGACAGGAAGTCTGTGATCCACTTGCAGGTGGAGTCGGGCACGTGCAGCTGGGAGAGTTTGTCCTGCAGCAGAGACGGGATGATGGTGTTGAAGGCAGAGCTGAAGTCCACAAACAGGATCCTGGCGTAGGTTCCTGGGGAGTCCAGATGCTGGAGGATGTAGTGGAGGGCCATGTTGACAGCATCGTCCACAGACCTGTTGGCTCTGTAGGCGAACTGCAGGGGTCCAGGAGGGGGTCGGTGAGGGACTTCAGGTGGGTCAGGACTAGCCGTTCAAAAGACTTCATGACTACTGTAAGAATACGTGTTCAAGATTTGGAGCCTGGTCGGGGTTATCAAAAATTCAGCCGAGCGACTTCTCTCGTTCTGGGAAATTTATTTGTCAGATCACAGGTCAAGTATCAGCGCTGCGTTTGCAAAGGCAGGAGCAGTTCAGGCAGCACACAGGCCGTAAGAACAACTAACATACATCAGCAAGAACATCATGTTTTATAACCCTTGAAAGACAGAGAAGGAAAGATTTCTATTGGCCCTAAACTGGTGTAGAGGAGGACCTTCCACCTCCCGCATCTAAGATCCGGTCACATCCAATGTCCAGACTCCTGACTTAACGTAAACATCAGCGAACAGAGTGTGTATGTTGAATAGTGTTGGTGTGTCTCTAACCCCCCTTTGGCTGGTAAATCTGCTAGTTGACCCGCAGACCTTGCATTCCTCAGCCAGGACATAAACTGACTCCCCATTCTGTCAGACTCGTGTCTGCCTGCTCCTTACCTAACTCTTAAATCAAGACAAGACAGCAAACCCCCAACTAAGCCCATGAAAAGAACTTTTGATTATCACTACAGAGGTCATGGCGACGGGCCTGTAGTCATTGAGTCCTGTGATCCTGGGCTTCTTGGGAACAGGGATGATGGTGGAGGCCTTGAAGCAGGCTGGTACGTGGCATGTCTCCAGGGAGGTGTTGAAGATGTCAGTGAACACCGGAGACAGCTGGTCAGCACAATGCTTCAGGGTGTGAGGGGAGACGGAGTCCGGACAGGGGTGGTGAGGAAGAGATAGAGGGAGAGAGAGAGGAGGAGAAATAGACAGACCGACTGACTGACTAACAGTGAGAAGAGGTCAGGGTGGAGGGGGGAGGGGGGGCGAGTGTCTTCATCATGTTGGTCTGTTGACAGAAAGCATAGCTGCGTCATGTGACTCCACTAATGAGGTCATAGGAGCAGCTGTGAGTCACAGAGATACTGTTTGTTTTGGCTTGATGCAATGCAACATGTGAACCTGTATCGAGAGCGCCTTCTGCACAGTTTAGACAGTAACAAACTTTTACCGTTCAATATAAGACGTATTGGGGTCATTATTAGAAGCTCCACTTCACAACAGCATACAATACTCACGCTTTGTTCCTTATGTTTACATTAATGTCAGGAGACCACACATTGCATGTGATTGGATCTTTTATTGCAGTGTGAGGACCTGCTCCTCCTAAACGCCAGTTTAGGGCCAATAGAAATCTTTTCTTCTATATCTAACAAGTACAAAACCCGCTGATACTTGACATGTGATCTGACAAATAAATCTACCAGAACCAGAGAAGTTGTTCGGCTGAATTTGTGCAAAATAACCCCGACCAGGCTTCCAATTCTGATGTTGATGTTTTGATACTGATGTTGAATGTATTAGTTATAGGAGTGTCACTATGAGGTAATATATGTTAAGGAACCGTTGTACATTAGTGAGATATGTGTTGATAAGAATGTGGTGTATGTTAATGTGGTAGCGTTGGTTAATTATTAGGTAGTGTAATAATATGAGGGAATATATATATTAGTAATGAGTAACTAAAGGGTGAAGAGGTAGTAAATGTTACTAACTACATGGTACTCTTAACAAGGTAGCATCTCCCAATAACGACGTAGCATTTGTTAACAATGAGGTAGTTTGTCAACGAGGCTGTAGATGTCAATGAGAAACAATAATATATGTTAATAATGAGGCTCATAGCTCTTTGAAGTTTCTGCATCTGGCCAGTTGACAGAAAATCTCAAAATTCTTTAATTTTATCAGCATAAAAGAATCACACATTACGTCCATCACAACGACTAACCCTAACCCTATGACACACAACATATGCTGCTTTTGCGGGCTGGTAGAATTATCACAATTAAAAAAGGCAGTGAGAACACACAGAAAACTGTTCCGTGGAGATATTTATGTAGTAAAAACATAACAAGATCTATCAGCCACCTGAAAGCAACAAAAGCACGAGGACATCATCAAAACATTTACAGGATCAGATGCTTCATCATAACAGTGTGGCACATGTGACTCCTGTTTAAAGGATCATTCCACCTATTTCACGAGTTATGAGTCCTTTAACTTTTAAAGCTGTAATTAAAGCTTGGTGTATGTCTTCATTTATTTCATCTTACCAAGATGATTCTGTTAATGTAATCTATACATTCATGTATAGAAAAACGACAGTGTTTGTTATGTTCAGTGGATGATATCTGGTTTGGGACGGTTCATGTGTTTCCATGGAATCTGTGTCTCAGTTCGTCTCAGTCCAGGAGGTGACCCAGTTTTTGGTTGACTTCCTGGATGAGGAGACCTGGTCTTGAATTAGGAAGTCTTGAAACTGAAGCTGCTGCTGCTGGCGCTCATGTTTACTCATAATCCGTCCCTGGTGGAGCGCTGTGGTCCGCCAGGCACTCTGATGCACAAAGAAACCACACTGCAGACAAAACACGGGAAATATCCATAACTCATTAAACTGGAGTTCATGAAGTCATAAATAAGGAAGTTTAATAACATTGCGCAGCATATGGGGTAAAAGAGAGCCACTAAAGGTAATGAGGTAGTATTTCTTTATGGTAATAGTGTAAAATAAAGGGTTGCTAATGGGGTAGTCTTTGTTCATATTGAGGCAGGGTACGTCAACAATGAGGTGGTTTAATAATAAAAGAAAGAATATGTCAACATTGCACTAAAGGGCAATGAGGTAGTATCTGATCAAATATGAGGAGGTATGTGTTAATAATAAAGACATTATGGGCACTCTTGGTTCAGACCTAGCTTTTCTGGTCTTAACTTGAAGCTCCTAAGTGGACTTTGGTTGGCAATAGATCTTAATCTGTTTACCTTCCAGAGCAGCAAGCAGATCAAAGCCATCAGTGAGACCCCCGCAAGGACCGAGACCACCAGGATCCACATCGGGGCTCGGGAAACCCACTGCTGCCCCGGGTCTGGATGGATGTGGACCTCAATCTGCAGAGGAACAACACCAATTTAGGAGCTGGATCCTGTTAGAGGAGCGCTGGAGTCACGTGCATTCCTCTCAAAGTTCTCAGTGGAATAAAAAACAGAGAATGTACAGAATGAAACCACGAGGTCATCATCATCAATAGCCTCTCTTTAGCTCCGCTTCCAGCCTCCTTCTCAATCACGACCGCAGGAAGAATAACTTTATACTTGGATATTATCATTTTTTTATAGCTGATGATTTAAAAAATACACTTTTTGTCTTACATACAGAAAGTACAAATAGTTATAGATGTCTCTTATCAATATTTAAGTAAATATAAATTAAACTCAGGCAGGAAGAGGTAAAGTCAGATACCTCGGTGCTTTGAGGCTTCATATTGATGGTTGGTTTGCTCGTCTGCAGCTTCAGAGTTGCTCTGCCTCGAACCAACACACTGTGTGCGTCGCTGTAGTCCTGAAATAAACACAAGAAAACATCTGATGTAAAGCACCTGAGCAGGTGAATAAAAGAGGATCTAAACACGTAGAGAAGAGAGTACTTCAGCAGCTGGGGAATAAATAACCTGAGCAGGTAGTGAAGAGAGTAGCTGAGCCGGTAGTATACAAAGCTCTTACCTCCATCATGGTGGAGTTCCACAGTCGAGCTTTGAGGGTCACAGTAGCTGTGTTCTTCATGTTGGTCAGAGGACAAACGAAGGTCACACATTTTGCCCCGTGAAAACAGTCCTGAACAAAAACAAACACTCTTACACCGGAAAGTAAAGACAAGAATACAACTCCCCTTGATGTACATACTGTATCTGTTTTTGAAATTAATGAAAAATGAATGACTTGCTCCACCAAAAGTCACTTTTCCAATGTTTACCAGAATGTAAGAAATCTTCATCTGGTGGAAGAGAGGTAGAATTCTTCCTCTCTGCTTCTTGTTTTTATCCACTTGATCCTCTAAACTCCTCCTTCTCCTCTCCTCCTTTGGCAGCTGATCAAACAGAAACACACAAGTATAAACAGAAACAGTATAATATTTTAATAATCTTCCTGCTTTTGGTGGAGTCTGTGAATCCAGTCTATGGACACGCTTATGGTGATAATTTCAATCTAACACAATAATCTAGTTGACACTTTTTCACAATTTGTAAAAACAACAGATCAATCAGTAGGTTGAGGGGATTGATAATGTTGTCATAGTTACCAGTAGGTTGAGGGGATTGATAATGTTGTCATAGTTACCAGTAGGTTGAGGGGGTTGATAATGTTGTCATAGTTACCAGTAGGTTGAGGGGATTGATAATGTTGCCGGGCGGAGTACAGCGACTCTCTAACGTGTCGTTCACTTTGATCTCTGTGAGGTACAGCAGCCACTTCCCATTGGTCACCTCTGTTGGCCAATCAAACTCTACCTCCAGGTTGCCTAGGCGACCCAACGGCTTCCCACTGAGATGCACCTATTAGAGGAGGTTGTGGATTATCACCTAGCCTGTTTACACTTTGTAAGTCAGACTAGTTTTATACAAACCTGAAAGGTAAAGAGCAGCAAACTGCCGACATCCGGCGTCTCCTCCATGGCCGACTCACCGGTCACATGACCCCTGAAGGAAGCAGGACCCGGAGGGTTGATTCTGCCAGGACACAATCAACCAATCAGAGAGCGGATGGCAACAGGGTCAACAGGTCAACATTAAAGCTTTCATACTGAGGACTTACAGTGTGAGAGATGTTTGCAGAGAATACTCCACCAGCATGGAGAGAAAGACAGGAGACAGATCCGTCTGCTCACTGAACCTGAAGAGACAGGAGAAGACACCTGAGACAGGTGTCTGTGTGTGTGAGTGTGTGTGTTTGTGTGTGTGTGTGTGTGTGTGTGTGCATCTCCTACGTGGATAGCTGCAGCAGAGACTCAATCTTTCTGGTGTCTAAACTGATTCCAGATGCCTGAAATATGATCAACACCTGAACCTAAAACACAGAGAGAGACGCAAAATCACATCTGTTTGAACTGCCGAGGGACAGACGATGTATCAGATGTTCTCTAGTGGATCCAGTGAAAGGCTCTCAGGAGACGATGTACCTGCCGGTTGCTTTTGAACGGGTTCCCCAGCTCACACAGAAGAACAGAATCCTCAACAGAACACTCCATTACCGCCTGGAGGTCACCCTGAAACATAAACAGGGATGAGTCTAGGCCTCTCAAATCCCAGGTCCTTTAGGGACCTTCAGGGTCCTTTGGGGTCCAGTCCTTCAGGGTTAATTATTCCTTCATCAGCCCTTCAGGGTGTTTCAAGTCTGTCAGTCAAATCCTTCAGGGTCCATCAAGTTCAATCAGTTGAGTCCTCCAGGGTCCCACAGGTTCAATCAGTCAAGTAGTTAAGGGGTCGACGGTGGCGCATGGGTAGAGAGGGTGTCCCTACCTTTGTTCGTACCCCAGAATAGAGGAGCGATGAAGGGATGCTGATGTTAAGAGCAGCATTGTGAGCGTCCTCTGCCTCGCGACCCAGAGACGGTTTGTTAGTAACATTGACTTCCAAAAGCAGTCTGTCAAGGCCATCGTTGTAGTTCAACAGCTGATGGCCCTTCTGTCTGGAAAAAGACAGCAGGATATCATTGCCAGCTGCGATAGATGCTGGTTACTTGTTGTTCCTATGGTTTTAAAAAGTAGGATGGGAGCCAGAGCCTTCAGTTATCAAGCTCCTCTTTTGTGGAACCAGCTTCCACTTTCAGTCCGGGGGGCAGATTCGGTCAGCTCTTTTAAAGTAAAACTTAAAACTTTCCTCTTTGATTTTGCTTATAGTTAGGGCTGGCTCAGGTTAGCCTGGACCAGCCCTTAGTTAAGCTGCTATAGGCTAAGACTGCCGGGGGACTTCTTAGGACACACCGAGCTCCTCTCTCACGCTCTCGTTCTACAATAATTCACGTTTTATTAATGCACATCACTAATTCAGCTTCTTTCTGGGAGTTTTTGGTGCTTTCTCCCCTAGCAGGTCTCCGTAGATCGTAGTTCCTTCTAGACCCTGGTCATGACACCTGCGGCTGCCGTCATCAACATTATTAATATTTTAAATATTTATTTAAATATTTAAAATATTAAATACCACTGTGGATGGTGGTTCTATCTGATGGTGGTTGTCCCTGCAGTGGTCCTGCTGTACGCCTGGCTTACTACTCGCAATAATTTGAATCATTTCTGTTATAGGAATTGAATGTATTATGCATCTTTTACACTGTTCATTCTGTACACATGACATCCATTGTGGTCTGTCCATCCTGGAAGAGTTTTTCATTTATTGGAGAGTTTTTCCCGCGCCCATGTGAGGGTTTCGGGACAGAGGACGTTGCATGTGTACAGAATGTAAAGCCCTCTGAGGCAAATCTGTAATTTGGGGCCATACAAAATAAAACTAATTGAATTGAATTGGTTAAGAGATGACACAGTGGCCTAGTGACGACAAGTTTCAGTGATGAGAGACAGATGCTGAGCTCCATAGTCCACTCTCACTGATATCCTCAGAGTTGCCTTAATGGTCCAAATTGCACGACCCGAGAACTTGAGGCAAACTGGTAACGTCTCGCTTCCTTTAGGCAAATTTTCTCAAACGCTTTACTCGCCTAACGCCTCATTCGCGCCTCAAAGGGGGCGTGGCTTATCTCTGTGGTTTGTCTCCATAAAGACAGTTATCACTTCCGCTATCCACCATGGAAATAAATAACCACTATTTCTGCTCTTTATTTGTTGTGTGAATTACACAAACGTCAGAACCGCAAACGGTGTTGTGTTTGGATTCATGACATCATACGTAGCCACACACAGCTTGAATTTCACCGACTCCTCCATGAAGTGCGTCTGGATGACTGCCGCTATTTCAGGCTGACAATCAGCCAATGTTGTGTTGGGTCAGTGCCAGCGTCTCTCAGTTAGACACCAACTAACTTACAGGAGTTCAGTCTCAGCTGTGTGTGCGTCCGGTGAGCGGAAGTTTCATAAAGTGTATTGACGCTTTGGCAGCAGGATGGCGGTGATGACAAGCCGAACATCTCAACGTTGATTGGCTTTCGCAAGACAGCAAATAAATCGCTCGAATATTTCAACTTTGGCAAAAAAAGGATTTATTCGCTTCGCTGCTTTTGCTTTTTCGTGTCCCCCGCGCCACCCGTTCAATATTTGCTTCCTCTGCAACAAGTTGCGTCTGTGCATTGTCATTGCATGGAATCTCACGCAAATAATTTGGTTTCACTTTTGGAGTGAACGCAGCATGAATTTGGGTTTCTGCTTCAAACTCCCATCTTCAAGGGAAGAACTAAATCCAAATCTTAAGTGAGGCGCTGGAGGATCTTCGGGCGTGCTTTGACTGCACAGACTGGGATGTTTTCAGGACGGCTACTGACAGTCTGGATGAGTTCACAGAGGCTGTAACTTCCTACATCGGCTTCTGTGAGAACAGCTGGTACCATCATGCACCAGGGTGAGTTACAACAACAACAAACCCTGGTTCACAGCGGAACTCAGAACACTACGCCTGCAGAAGGATCAGGCATTTAGGAGCGGGGACAAAGACGTGTTTGACAGAAAGCAGCGTGTGAAGCTGGGGAAACACTCTCTGCCTGTTGGACCATCAGCACTGGTTCCCACCAAAGCTGCGTTCTTTTCCCCTCTGCTCTTCTCCCTGTACACCAGTCCGTCAGGCTCCTGAAGTTTGGCGTTGACACGTTTCCTGGGCTCCATCATCACCGAGGACCTCAAGCTCCATCACCAAGAAGGCTCAGCAGAGGTTGTTCTTCCTGAGGCAGCTGAAGAAATTCAACCTGCCAAAGACGATGATGGTTCACTTCTACACGGCCATCATGGAGTCCATCCTCTGCTCCTCCATCACCGTCTGGTAGGCTGCAGCCACAGTCAAGGACAAAGGCAGGCTGCAGCGTGTCCTCCGCTCTGCAGAGAGGCTGATCGGCTGCAATCTGCCGTCCCTGCAGGACTTGTTCGCTTCCAGGTCTCTGAAGCAGCTAAAAAGATGGTAGCCGACCCCTCTGACCCCGGACAAAACCTGTTTGTGCCCCTTCCATCTGGCAGGAGGCTGAGGTCCATCAGGACTAAGACCTCCCGCCACACCAACAGTTTCTTCCCGTCAGCAGTCCCCCCGACTGACTCTGACATCCCACCGGTCACTCCCTTTACACATTTTTACACATGCACATACACCCACAACACAGTTGTGTAGAGTATGACTATCTGTTTGCTGGTGCACTTTATCTTTTTTATTTTTATTCTTTTTTTTTTTTTTTTTAACTAACCCATAGCCTTACATTCTAACACATAGCCTATATATTTTTGTTTTATCTGTCTTGTTGTCCATTGTCTTGCACCAACCGCCAAGTCAAATTCCTTGTATGTCTGACATATTTTGGGAATAAATGTGCTAGAATTATGGAATGGGAATTAGTTAGAAGCCTTCATTTTGTTATCTCCTTTGGTTCACTCACACTGGGAAGGGGTTCTGGTTCTGATCTGTGAACTGGGCTGTCATCTGCAGATTGCTGTGGCAACGGTTATCAGAACCACAGTACTTCTGGATGTGAATCTGATGGATGAAGAAATGTTCAGTCAGTGCCGCTGTGATTCACGGTTGTCGGTTTGTGATCAGGATTCCTTTTAGTTCTGACCTGGGTTCTGATGGGTTGGGGAGACTCGCTCAGTACAGGGAGGAGCTTCAGGTCCTGTACGGCGTTCTTCTTCTTTGGAAACTTTTGATACAGAGAGACGTTCAGGGAGAAAACCAGTGGTCTCACTTTGTCCCGGATCGGACTCTGAGGGGCACAAGAACTTATCATACAGGGACATCAAGTGTGAGGGTGTGATGGTCTTCATTCCCTACTGCTCACAGCTTCAATTCACTGAGAAGGGGAACAATGTGAGATTCTGTTGCCTGCACGTAGCTCTCAACATGGCAACAACTGAGTCAGCGGCTAGTAGGTAGTAGTAGTAGTGTCCACTAAAATGTAGGTATAAAGGTCACATGTACGGTATGCTAACACACTCACATTCTCTATAAGGTGCCTACATGCACTAACACGCACTAAATAGTACGCTCACATGCACTAAAAAGCACATATGGGCCATCCTTTTGAACAACGAGGAGATGCAAGAGGAGAACTCCCTCCATCCCTTCAGAGATCAAACACCACATTAGCATTAGCACATTAGCATTAGCACACCTTAGCTTTCTTGTGACCAGCCCGCAGATACGATGATTAAATTAATCCACTGTTAAAGATACATCTACAGACCAGGACATATCCTGACCTCGCTCCTGCTCTCCAGTGGATGATCCCATGATCTTTCTTCTAGCGCCCCCTTGAGGAGAAATGAGTCAGCTGTTGCGTGTGTGATTCTCACCACCAGTGTGACTCTCAGAGTGTCACATCGTTTATTCGGCATCGACAGGAAACCGGAGTACACACTCTCCCCGTTTCCATGGAAAAGGAGGCGGGACTTGGTGCCGGTGACGTCAGCCCGGATGGCGAAGTGGATGGCTGACAGACAGAGAGCGGGGTTCAAGAAAGGAAGCCATCTTTCTTTTTCTGCTTCTTTAAACTACTTTCTACTTTTACATTTAACTGAGCCATATTTAAAAGAACTAATTAATTCAGATTATCAATACACATGTATAATTGACTATAATATATTATCTGTTGTATTATTATCATTATCATCTGTGATTATAGATTCTAACTTACAAACTACACATCAGTTTATAAAGTTATTAAAATGAGCGCCACCTTCATTGATGTATCATCCATATTATTAAATAATATGATAGAAAGTCATTTAAAATTGCACTTTTACTTCATGATTTATTAATATTCAACAAATAATTCAACTCTTTCAAAGTCTAACTTCATTACAGTTGACACTACAGCATGTGTTTGTTACCTGTGTGTGTGTGCGTGTTACCGTGTGTGCATGTGTGAATGTGTTCCGTATCATAGCAACAGTGTGACCTTGTCTCTGATTGGACAAATGAATGAGACACAGGACACACAGATCAATACTAATTGTGTGTGTGTTTGTCTCAGCTTCTGTAACGTGATTTATGTTAACAGAAGGACACAGAAGACGAGGACAAGGACACCATGATGTCATCTTGTGTGTGTGTGTGTGTATGTGTGAATACAGACACAAACACACACACACACAAAAATATACACACACACACACACTCAGGAAGCTGCTTAATACTGATTAAAGGATACCAAACATTAAAGTCCTCATCACCACTTTTCTTTGAGGATAGAGACGGATGCTTAGCTAGCAGGTCAGAGGGATGAGCGATACACTGCTATTCACCACCAGGTAAATCACAACAAAACAGATGTATTTATGGTTGAATATGTATGCGTGTTTGTATATTATATCTACATAATCACATATTTATATGTGTGTGTATATATATAACTGTGGAATTAATTTCCACTTTCAGTCCGGGGGGCAGACACAGTCAGCTCTTTTAAGATAAAGACTTTCCTCATTTATGTCGCTTATAGTTAGTGCTAGCTGGAATTCAATGTATTATACATTGTTCATTCTGTACACATGGCGTCCATTGTAGTCTGTCCATCCCGGGAGTGTGATCCTCCTCTGACGTTCTCTATAAGGTTTCTTCCCTTTTTCCCCTCTTGGAAGGGTTTTTTTGGGGGAGTTTTTCCCTCGCCGATGTGAGGGTTTTGGGACCGAGGATGTTGTATGTGAACAGACTGTAAAGCACTACTCTCGTTCCATAGAGGCCAATGCAAATCTGCTGGAATATTGCACAGAGAAAGCAGACATATAAATCATATTGAGGCGTTCGGTAGAGTTAAATTGGATTTATAGTTTTGCGGTGACATCGACTTGTTTGAGGTGTGGATTCTAGTTAAATCTGTTGTACTTTCTGTCCTTTGATCAGCTCGTCAACGATTCATTTCATTTGAGATTCTGCCATTTCTGTATTTTCAGCAATTCTTTCCAATTCATTTGAGCTTTTCTCATTTCTGTATCCTCAGCAAGGTTTTAAAATTGATATCTGTATTTTCAACATATTTTTAAAATGAATTTCAGCTTTTAGCTTTCAGCATTCCAACACAACTGCAGGAAATGCATTTTCTAGTTCGCCTTTTCCCTGTTTTTGTGCATTCTCGCCTCGCACGTTTCCAGTATCATGACATTTTCCTTGTATGTCCAATATATCTGGCAAAAAAAGGTTTCTGATTCTATCTGGATTGTGGTGCTACCTCCTGTCATGGCCTTGATGACACCTATTACTTCTAACACCATAATTATTCCCATTACTATTACTGTCAACATTAATGCACATCACTAACTTTGTTTCTTCCACAGAGTATTTATGCTTTCTCGCCTCACAGGATTACATGGATCATGGTTCTTTCATTTTTCCTGTGCTGATGGAGGGTTTTGGGACAGAGGATGTTGTATGTGTACAGACTGTAAAGCCCTCTGAGGCAAATTTGTCATTTGCGATTTTGGGCTACAAAATAAAATGAATTATTTGATTGATTTACTTACTGACGTTATCTCTGTCACTCTGGTCTCCAGTGCTAAACATGTAGGAGAAACACACCTCCACCTGGATACTGACACACACACACACACACACACACACACACACACACACGTCATTTAGCTGACGCTTTTATCTAAAGCGACAAAGTGCATTTCAACCATAAGGATGCAAACACAAAAGAACAAGAAAGGGCAATTTCATCACATAAGCCGATTTACAACTTGCTATAGATAAGAGCCATTATAAGTGCTATTATTAAGTGCTACAATTTGTTAGTGTTTTTAGTCAAAGTATAGTCACACACACAGACACATGCTTTTAGTATGTCAGCCTGTTAGCTGCTAGCTGTTAGATGTTAACAGATTTAATCTCACCAAAAGTCACAAGAATTTGGATCGACGACATCTGGAGAAACTTTGATGGTTTTATTGAGATGAATTACTGGACGAGTTCTGAAGAAAACAATCAATTAATTAATTGATCAATCAACCAAATAACTAACAAATCAGTCAATCAACCAACCAATGATTTAATCAGCAATCAATCAATCAAGTCAATATGAAGAAAATATTTGTTATCTAATGCGGAAAAACATTTGAATATGAATCAAACATAATCAATTATTCTCCAGTTCACTAATCTTCTAACTAATGGATCCCAGTTAACGAGTTGATGTGAGGTGAAAGGTCATGAACAGAAACGAGTCCGTTCATTGAGGATTAAATGCTCTACTTTCGCTGTCCACTTTTCTCATTTTGGAGACCACCATTTGTTCCTCATTTTTCTCACCCGTCCCTTTCTCTCGCTTTCTCCGTCTCACTCGTCTTTTTATTTGTACTTTGCAGCTACCTCTCTCGTCCGTCTGCAGTATTCAGACAATATGATCATCCTGCCTGGAATGCAAAGACTTGATTGGTCGAGTAGTATCACGTGGGACGGTTTAACTCAAATGCAATTGGTCTTTGCTTTAAGCCACTACACGCCGGTCGAAAAAGTGCACTGTCACGTTTAAATCACTATCGTCGTTTTTAGCTTTTGGTCTGGGTCCGGATGGGACGGTTTCTGGGTCCAGATCCGGACAGCGGTTCGTCAGTTAGTGACCTCTGCCTTAGAGGGTTCCAGGTACCTGAGCAGAGCGACAGTGTCGTCCAGGGAGCCAACCAGCAGGTCCGGATATTTGTTCCCATCAACATCCACACCTCCAGACAAAGAGTACCCAAACGTCCTGAACACAGGAGAGACCCTGCTGCCAAGGATCACCTGCAGAAGGAGACCGGGGTGGGGGGTTTAAGGTGTAATCTACATATCGACTCTTATCATACAAAGACTTGTTTACTGTAAGACCTGGCTTGGTTGTGTAGAAGCCCCAACATGGCTCCCCAACCAGATCATCACACTTCCTGTTTCATGGAAAGGAGCTCCGATTGCAAAGTCTGAAACACGGAAAAAGCTGGTCAGTTTCTTCATCAAACGCCTTTAGAATATAGAGTAGCTGTGTCTCAAAGTCACTAGGCTGCATCCTTGTAGCCTGCAGCCTTCACGGTAGACCTGGTCTGGTCCTTCAACAACTGCACAGGCTGAACCGAACGCTCTCTGAAATGGGACGGTCTTTTCTACGGGGGCACTTCCTGCTTGCTCATCAGCTTTACCTCCGCTGCTCCTGTTGCCTAGCAACCTGCTGCACTTGACAGTAAAAGCCTTAAAAGCCAAAAAAGTTACAAGGTACAGAAAAAGAAGATAATCTTATTTCATTTAATTTAGGAAGACAAGCTTCTCCTCCGGACTGTGATATATTTCAGGCTGTGCGAAGAACTTGAAGAACACAACTAAATGTAAAGTTAGTTTATTACATCACAGGTCATTTAGCTGACGCTTTTATCCAAAGCGACTTACATTGCATTTTTAACCCGTGGCTTTTTACATTTTTGCCCGGGGAGCAATTAGTTTATAATCACACAACACAACAAAAGGAGCAAAGCGAGTTCAGTTTCTTTGTGTATCCATTCTGTAACGTTACTGTGATATTTCAGGTTCATAACTTCACTAATAACTACAGACGAGCTGCCACGGGGGCTGTACGGGGGGAGGGAGGTAACGGAGTTAACGTTACCACTAAGAGCAGTTTGTTTTAGCGTCTTATGTGCATTTAAAACACAACATTGGTTACCAACGTAACGTAAGCGATTTTTTATAAACTAAGATGTGATGTTATATATTATAACCCGGTTGGGACAAGAGTGTCGCAACGGACGCAACGTATGCATCCTTAAGGATGCAACCTAGCGACTTTGAGACACAGCCAATAAGTTCATGACGACTGGCTTCACACCCTGGAAGCCATCTTGGTTTAGGTCTCCAGCAGCAGCCACAGCCATACCGAACGCAGATCCACTTGGTCCTCTCAGCACCACGCTGGGCCGAGAATCAAACCAACCCCCCCTGTTCATGTAAACATACACTGCCCCACCCGCCTCCTGCTGACGCTGGAAGTAAAATGGAGCGCCCACCAGCAGATCGTTCCACCTACAGGAGGAAAGGAAACCGGATGACATAATAAACATCTTATTCTTGGACGTTTTGCTGTTAACAAATGATGTGTCACAATTGATCATTCTTCTCAAGTCAGTTCATCTGTTTTGAGAAATAATGAATTAAAATTAATAAACAATAATTATTGGATTTGGACTTGGATTTGTTGACTTATTTAAATAAGTAAAGTAATTGGCAGCCAAACAAGAACGTTTTCACTTAAATTATTTCTGCAGTTGCTGTCTCTGTAACTTTGCAACAAGTTACAGAGAAGTTAGGTAATATTTTCTCCATTTGGTTTCTAGATGTTCGAAACCAGAAAGAAGAGGACGAACAGGATGTGACCTCTAGTCAATCCTTGGTTACCCGTCGTTGTTGAGGTCGGTGGTAGCCACGGCGTTACCGAAGTACGAGCCCGTCTGTTCACCGCGCAGAGTCTGCTGGGTTGTCAGTTTGTCAGACTGCTTCACAGCGAGCAGCACTGAGCCACGAGCATCGTCTTTACTGTCCTTGGGAGCTCCTGTTCACCAATACAGGGATCAATAGGTCATCAGTACGTCAACATTGCACGGCCTGATCTTACGCACCAACCTCAATATAAAATTCCTTGTATGTCTAACATACTTTGGCAATAAATGTTCCTGATTCCTGATCTATTTTTGTGCAAAAAGACATTAGCAATATATAAAATTGATCACGACTAAGTCAGAACCGGCTGACGGACCAGAGCTTATCTGATCGAGGCGTCTAATTGTGGCGTTCCCGGAGGAGGGGGGCTGGAAAACCTGCAATTCCCCCAGGAACCGAGCCGTTACCGGGGCTCGCTGAAACTAGTGTTTCCCATACCGTTATAACAGGGGGGCGCTGGCTCCCCCTGAACCCCCCCCCCCTTCCACACATAAACAGACACCTCAACTCTACAGTTGTGTGAAAAGGTGTTTGCCCCCTTTCTGATTTCTTGTTTTTTGCATGTTTGTCACACTTACATGTTTCAGATCATCAAACTAATTTAAATATTAGACAAAGAAAACACAAGAAAACACAAAATATAGTTTTTATTATTGTGGGGAGAAAAAAATCCAAACCTACATGGCCCTGTCTGAAAAAGTGATTGCCCCCCTGTTAAAACATAAATGAACTCTGCCTTCTCCTTCAGCCACACACCCAGGCCCACTGGTAGGGGTGGTGGCACATATTTACTAATTTCCTCCAAATGGAGCTTTTCTCTTTACCCTCTTCCACCGTCCTGGTCCTGACTACTGTCTTTTGAATTCCATGCTGTAACAGTTACTCAACCGGTACAATAATCGTTGTCATTTGATCGGACTCCTACTTTCTTCTTTCACTCACTCAGTCCCTCTCCTCCTACTCACAATCAGCTTGACTACATCTTCACTAGAAACTGCTCTACCAATAACCTCTCTGTAACTCCACTTCATGTGTCTGACCACTTCTTCATCTCTTACTCTCTATAACTAACATCCTAACTGACTCTGTACCCATTCGCTCCCTCTCTCCTCCTCTGTTCTATCAGCTCTCCCTTCTACTGACTCCTTCTCACTCATCTGTGTCGGTCTGATCCGGTGCCATGAGAGCCGCCATGCGAGCATCGGAAAGGAGACGGTGTAAATATAAACGACCTGATGACCTGCTTGTGTTTCAATTTCTTCTCTCCTCTTCTTCTGCTTCTATCTCCAAAAGCTATTTATACTAATCCAGAATTGAATCTTCATTTTCTAACCCCCAAAAACTTTTCTTCTAAAAACTATTCTTCTTCTATCTTCTCCAACCTCCTAGACAGTAGACAACTACTTTACGAAAAAAATAGCTGACATACGCTCCTCTTTCTCAAACCCACCTCCTACTACTTGTGTCCCACTGACTTCACCTCTATCACCCTCGCTTTCCTCTTTCACCCCCCTGTCTCCTAACCAAATTCTTGCCCTAGTAACCTGTCTGTCCGACCACATGCCCTCTTGACCCCATTCCATCACATCTTTTACAATCTATCGCTCCTGACCTTCTTCCTTTCCTCACCTGTCTCATTGCTCTGTTATCTGGCTGTTTTCCCAATTCTCTGAAGGAGGCAAGAGTCAACCCTCTCCTGAAGAAACGTATTGAATGTGCGAACTCTCCTATCTCCACCGTAACAACCTCCTTGACCCCCACCAGTCAGGCTTCAAGGCCGTTCCACAGAGACTGCTCTCCTTGCTGTGTCAGAGCAACTCCACACTGCTAGAGCTCCTCTCTCTCCTCTGTCCTCGTCCTTCTGGACCTCTCTGCTGCATTTGACACAGTCAACCAGCAGATCCTCGTCTCCTCCCTTCAGGAACTTGGTGTCTCAGGCTCTGCTCTCTCCCTTCTCTCGTCCTACCTCGACGGCCGCCTCGACTAACCTGGCGAGGATCTGTGTCATAACCAATAGACTGATTATCTGAACTCCCGATTTAACAATTCTACTTTGGATTTTGACATTTGGACTTTCTTCTGAGTTGCTGGTACTTTTATTTTGATACTGAGTTGATTAAACGTTATATCTTTGAGCTGATTGCCATTGATTGTTTTAAATACAACTGATCTCACCTCTCGAATCAATACTTCAGTCCATCAAATCATCAATCAGTCAAAACTTTGATCAGTCCGTCAATATGTCAAAACTTCATTTAGACCATCTAGTGACTCATTCACTTCTCACCTGTTACTATGGTTTCATCATCCTGAGAGAGAAGACGATGAGCCTGAGTAACGGAATAACCTACAATAACAGAGGGAGACAGGAGATTTTTCACACAAACATCTCGATTCAATCTATATACGCTCTTGTGTTCTCGTTGACTCGGGAAACATCATCAGTCGCAGCCCGACTACTGTTCCAATTCTAAAGGCCTCATCGAGAACGGCCAGAATACCCGGATGTGACTCGCCCTTCCCATTTTATCCAGAATACAGGCAACTATGGCAGAGGAAAAGAAACACAACTGTAGGTCAAATTTTATAAATACTATTAAAGTTGTATTTAAGTCACAGAATGTAATTTTAGGATTTTTTTAGGTGAGAAGTTTAAACAACATTTGTGTGCTCGGTTTGTCAACATTCATCCTTCTTCTCAATGAGCTCCAGGATGTGGGAGATGTGAGGTGTAGTTAACGGGACCATGAGACCTGAGCTCACCTCAGCCTGGTCTAACTATACTGTAACTAGGCTTAAGTGTTCAGAACTTTTAATATGTTATTAAGATGTTTGTTCACCGGTAACGTTACGGCTGTTCGAGGGCAGAGTTTAGATTCATAACATCATGTTTAAATTGAACTTCAATGTTGTTTCTGTATCCAGAGTGTGCAGGCTTGTTATTGTCCATCATTTTGCATTAAAACTAACGATGTTTTAGGACAAGAGGAGACCGTCATCGAGACTCTAAACCGGCAGCAGGACTTCAAAGGGACTCTGAAATGAAATAACAATAAATCAATATTTTTCACATTAGAATTATTGTATATTGCCCTGTAGATCATTGTTTTCTTGATGTTTGAGGTGTGTATGTGGAACGTGTTACTGTTTAATTGTTGTGACTGTATCCAACCTCCTCTTACTATAATGCAGTGTGATGTAATACAAGAGTTAAATGTTCACCTCAGTAACGTTTTATGTGTTTCTTCAATCCAATATGAATACAAATTAGATATACCTGTCAGTGTAAATAAAACTACTACAGCTGCTCCTCTTCATCTTCTTTAGAAAGATGTTCGACTGCATAACAACTCTGATCTGATCCATTCAGATATTTCGCCTAATTATTTAATGTCTGATGTATAGTATATATAATATAAAAAATAAGATAGAAATGAAATCAGTAAATAACCCTACTAACTAATCCTAACCCTCAAGAACCGTATCAAATGTATTAGCAAGAGCAGCTGACGCGGTGACGTCATCCAGTCAGCTGCTGTTCCGATTGGAGAATTGACCGTTCTCCGTTCTGCCGTAGTCGTGAGTCTGGACTTCCTCAGTAGTGCCCTCGCCTCCTCTGACCGTCACCACCACACCAAAACCATCAAACACAGCAAACATAACGTAATGGACCATGTGGAGAGGTCTCCTGTGAGCCACCACATGTCTCAGCAGCCTGAGGACACCTTCCTCATCTGGGACACCAGCTCTCCGAGCAGAACCGCGTCTGGAATGAACGTCGGAATGTTCGCTACCGTCACTGACGACCCCTCGCCACCCCACGCGCCTTCTCTACGCTGTCCACAAAGATGACCTCCACTGGGCACGCCCCGTGAGGTTGGAAACAAACAGACCCACAAAGAAACACAAACACACCACAACAAACACCATAAAGACAGACAGAAACATCAAACAATTCACCTCAGGTTTCGCTCAGAGAGAGAGAGGCAGACACACAGACACACAGAGAGAGAGTTGGATGATGACAATAACAATAACAACATATTAATGAGGAACGTTTAAAGGGGCAGTTCACCTGTATAAATGTTTCTGTGCTGCAGGTTTGGGAAAAAACTTCTTTGGGTGTCGAAGACAACGTGAGGATTCATCCAGGAGATGTGGACGTTACCTACAACACACACACACACACACACACACACACACTCAAAATACATGTTCATGATTGAACAGAGAATCACTCTACAGACCCAAGCAGGGGTCACCTTGCCATTCGTAGCTTCCAGGTGAGCCGACTATGACCTCAGTCTGTGTGATGGAGGCGGAGATTCCCACGTTACACATGACCTCACTGCTGATATCACCCAGGTGACTGAACAAACACAAACAAAGGTTCACGACAGGAAGTGCGCTGTGCTTGCGTGTCATGTGTCCTGCGTGTTCCACGTGACTCGAGTGTCATGTGACCTGCCTACAGGGCTGGTCTGGGTTCTGCCAGTGGATGTCTGTGTCGTTGTACTGGAGGTCATTTCCACGGAGATAACAGCGTCCAATCATGTGCCTGAGCTTCAACGCTCCATAGAGCTTAACAAATCGATGGCCGCATACCTGCAAAGAGGAAGGAGACGGGTTAGTTAGCCATACAATTAGCTAGTTAGTTAAATAGGTTGTTAGTCTGGTTAGAAGGGTAGACAGACAGTAACTAGTTAATGAGTCAATCAGAAGCAGAGTAGTCAGTTAGTTACTCAGTGAGAAAGTCTGTCCATCAGTTAAGTTAAATGGTTATTTAGTTAAACAGTTAGTTGGTTTATCAGTGAGCAGTTAGTTATTCTGTTAGAGGAAGATAATCAGATGAATCATTAATCACACAGTTTGTTTCGTAGTTAATATAAAGGATCAGAATAGAAACTCGAGTCGATAACAGCCAATGAAAAAAGGGACTTACCAGGACCCGCCCCCCAGGTCTGCCCTGGCTGGCTACTGAGGCGCCCAACCACATGTCCTCGATCAGGTCTTCAGACAGATTCACGTCTGAAAAAGTCAGCACATCCTGAATGTATTTTATCAGTCATGTTTGTTTGTGACATCAAAAAAACAAACTACTCTGATGGCTACAATGGCCGTTGCCTTGGTTACTTCAGATATCAGATAAAAGCAGCATTATTTTTTCGTGAGGGAAGTACTACCCATAATGTATTAGGAGAGGGATAACATCTCAGGACTGAAAACAGATTTTTCTAAAAGCTCTAAATTGAGAGTTCATTGAGTTAATGAAAACTAAACATGAGCTGTGGATTCATGACGGCGAGGCGCCAGGTCCATTTCGGCAAATGGAATGTATCAAAAGAGGAAGTGACATCAGACCTCTTTTAGTCTTAACTGAGAGTGATCTGTCATCTTCAATATTTGTTTTAAAATCCGCTGAAAGACGGCACCTAATGTGTTCTTTGTCTTTGTAATCTATTAGTTCATTTGTGCAGCATTGTACTAGTGTAGTATTGTATTAGTGTAGTATTGTAGTAGTCTAGGAGTGTATTAAGTATTGTATTGTATTAGTGTAGTATTGTATTAATCTAAATGCCTAAAGAAATTCTGAGTGCAGTAGGATGGACTGTAAGATTGTAAGTGGTCTACTCTATTTTGACAGGATTTCATGAAAGAAGTTAGTTGTCTCCTGTGAAAGACGTCATGTGACGTCCTGGTTGAGTACAAGTGAGTACCTGGGTCTATGAGCTGCATCCTGCTGCACTCTGATTGGTCAGCGGTGATCGGGCAGCTATACACTCCTCCTGTCCGATTGGCTGGAACATTAGTCTCTGCCTTCTCTCTGGGCGCGCCTACCAATAGCCTGACAGGGCGAGACAGGTAAGACAGGACAGGATAGTTGATACTAGATTAGACAGAAAGAAACTGGTGAGACGGGACAAGACGGTTGAGACAGAAATAAAAGGCGAAGACGGGATGAGACAAGTGGGACAGGGTGATACAGTTGATACGGGTTAAGACAGAAATAAACAGGTGAGACTGGATGAGGCACATTGGACAGGACGAGACAGATGATACAAGGCGAGATATGTGTCTGCGCGCCGGGACCTGGGAGGGAAGGGATCCTCTGTAATAAATGGAGAGGTGTATTCGACTCACACATTAAGGACAACGGCAGAAATGTGACCCAATCAGCTGATTCTGTTTCAGTAACCGGGGTCGTCGTGGCGCAGGGGTTAGAGAAGGTGTGCTGGGAAGCACAAGGTTGGTGGTTCGATTCCAGGCTGCCCCATGTTCCATGTTGAAGTGTCCCTGAGCAAGACACTTAACCCCTAATTGCTCCCTGGGCAAAAATGTGAAAAAGCCATGGGTTTAAAGTGTAAAGTGTAATGTAAGTCGCTTTGGATAAAAGCGTCTGCTAAATGACCTGTGATATAACCGATGGTGATCATGTCAGAACTGTAACTCAACCCAAAGTGAGAGAGGAAATTATTGATTCGGTCTAGTTTCTGTTTAACCAATTTAGGGACGCGCCGACCGCCTGACCCCCACGAGGGAAACTAAACGCGTGCGTGCGCGTGTTTTTTTCCATCAAGAGCCAATTCCATTAGAGACCACAAAGGGACAGTTTTCAAGATGGCTGCCGGGTGACCCCTGCGTGACCTGCACATTCTGGGCCAAGGTCTGGAGGTTTCAGACAGTGCGGAGCCTCCGTTTAGGGGGGGGTAGGGGTGCAACAGGAAGTCAGAAATGTAACTTGCGGCTTCTGTCTTAAGAATTAATCAATGAGAATTTAGAACCCGCCAGACTTACTTTGAGGAAACAGTAACCACCCCCACCCAAGGCTTCAGGGACCCCCCCACATCCCTTGAGAATCCTCATTGCAGGGCACAAGTTGTGTGACTGTGCATGTGTGTGGTGTGCATGTGGGGGGGGGTGTAAGTTAGGTGCCTGTGTGTAATTCCTCTTGTGCAGCAGCATTAAGCAGCTACTCATGCTTCACATTATTAGACCGTTGTGTGTTAGATTTCAGAAACAATGGATTATAGTGATTATATCTTATTGATTGTGTTTCGTTAAAATCAAATGTTAAAACAATCATTCATTCTTTAAATGTCTTTAGTATTTTTTGAAGGAGCACAGAGGCACTTCCCTGAGAATACTGGGGACAGACAGCAGACAGACAGACAAAGAGACACACTGGGGACAGACGGACAGACAGAGGACCAACACACAGCGGACAGAAAGTGACAAACGGGATAGACGGACAGCTGTACACTCACAGGTAACTACCCTTCCTCAGGTCTTGGTGCAGAGCGACCGAAAGTCCAAACAGACTCCCGTCTCCACCTTTCTTCAGCAGCGAGAATGCTGTGTCGAGGTTAAACGCTGCGCACACACCACCCCACACGCTGAGCAACGCCACCACACCTGGCGCCATATTGACACACAGCTGGAGGACGAATACAACAAAAGAGCAGGGACCAAACCCAGGTTACAATATTGTACCCTTAGGTCTATGAGCACAGGCACTCCCCTCCTATCAGGAGACGTCCCTGGTCACCACTTGGGGGGAGACACTGTTATTGCAATTCAACCAATTATAGAATATTATTAATTATTTTAGTTGAAGAATCATGTTTGAATCAAAGAAAAGAAGTCAAACCTGCCGTTCTTCAGTGTCTTTGTAAAGATTGGGTTGGCTTTGTTCCTCGTATTGGTCCTGCTCACCTCTCCTCACATCCACTGAGCAATCTTTTGTCTGCCAAACGAATGATCTCAGCTCTTATTGTCATTCAGACGATCTCTCTCTCTCTCTCCCTCTCTCACGCACGCACGCGATAAATGAAAAGACTGATGTTCATGACCTTGTTTCCATGTTGACGGTTTACTTTTTATTAATCAGTATTCACATCAGACTGTAGCTCAATGTCATCCAGGCAGAAAACAGGATCCCGTCTCCAGAGACAAAGGATCCTTCTCGTTGTTGTGTGTCACCATCTAGTGGCTTGTAAGCACCAGGAGCCAGAAGGGGCCAGAACCATGTCCGTGTGACGGTAACATGTGAGGTTTGAATGCCTTGTTTCCTCAGTAACCTTGTAATATAAGAACAGTTGCAATCCAAAATATTCAACCTGCATTACTCATTAGGTTTATTGGCGAAGTTCAACCCAAAATGACACTATTTAATGACTACTGCAGTCTCAAAATAATTCAACCCCTTGCCAACAAGCACACTTGTTGGCATCTTCAGAACTAGAGCCAGGCCTACCAACTCTCACGGTTTCGCCGTGTGACACACGCTTTTGCATGTTTTCACACGCACTCACGCCACACAACCAATTTCTCACGGCAAAAAAAAAAATCTGATTTTGGGCCGAAGCGCGTTCGTTCCTTTTCAAACTCCCCGACAATAGATGGCGCTAAGGAGCGCATCTGTAAACCTATTCGCTGCATAGACATCCTATTTACCCCAAAGAGTCCCGGAGTTAGCAACAGAAGAAGATTTTCAAACAGACACAACCGCGGGAGAAACTCAGGAGGAGCAAAGACTAAGGTATGTTAATGACATGTGGTTCAATTAAGTACTCACTCTCTTAAACTTTAAATCTTGAAAGAAATTATTTGTTGTGTTTGTGCATGTGATTTTGAGTGGTGAATGTAAACTCAGCTGTCATAACAAGCAGCAGGAGAGCACCTTGTTAACCTCTTGGTGTACTGCATGCTCAAAACATCATAGCATTGTTTATTAAGGCTGCTCACATAGCATTTATCTTTTTATTTACAGGCCAAAGAAAAAGACCCTCTCAAGAATTTTCCAAACAGCACTTTGAACAGGTAAGATGTATTCCAAAGAATTTAACATAAAGACAGGAAATTTGTTCAATAGAATTAGGCATGTTTTTGTAAATGAGAGTAGAGTTATTAAAAACCATTTTAATTCTTTAAGGGAGCAAAGATGTCTCGTAAAATACCTTTGCCAGGCCCAGGACAAAAGGGAAGTCTGTTATATTATTTAAAGAACCAGCCAAGTCAGAAAAGACAGACAAACACACTGTCAGAACAGCCAGAACAGTCAGACCAAATGATAGAAACAACAGGGCAACAGACAGAGGAGCAACACACAGGACAGAGAGAGCCGGAGACGGGACAGAGAGAGCAACAGACAGGACAAACTGACAAACAAGTAGAGGAGCAACAGACAGGAGCGATAGAAGCACATGCAGAAGAGCAACAGACAGGACAAATAGACCAACCAACAGTGCAGATGGAAGAAGACACAGAGGGACAGACAAAAATGAGGTATTCTTAATACCTCATTTTTTGTTATTTTATTTATGTGTATTTATATTATGTGTATCCATTGTTTTGCTTTGAAAGGCTACTGTTTAAGCACTTTAAGCACTTTATTTGTTGCACTTTTTTGTTTGATAATGAAAAATATTTTTCCCTAACTAAACTTGTGTCATTTTTTGCTGAACATAAATCATTAAGTGCTCTTAAGAATACAATTATTAACAATATAGGTTAGGTTTCAGTTAAGAATTAGTTGAATACCATTGTAATCAAAATGTCAATCAATCTAAATTGGTCAAATCTTAAACACAGGTCTATTATAATTAGGCTATATTGTGGTACATAGACAGTCATTGAGGCACAGCAATAGTTTTCTGGTTGAATGTTCAGCTCAAGTCTAGAAGGCCCAACAAGTCATGAGCAGATGAACATAAATCAGAATAAGTTCAGGCATACCACCCAAAAATCCACGAGAATGCATGAAATAACATCTACTTAAACCAAAATGTCCTGGGGGTGGACCATCAGCTATGTCTTTGCTTCACAGAATGTAACCAATGTTGTCCATCTCCAGTAGGCCGCCCCTATCAACGACTTTGGGCCCCACAAACCACCAGAATGCAGGGTACAACATGGGTACTACGCCAAATGAATTCCAATTTCCTGATATTTGAGCCACCAACGTGTGTGGCTGCGTGCGCGGCAAAATTTTGGTCACCCCCGACAAAATCTCACTCCAAGGTTTTTTGAAAAGTTGGCAGCTCTGAGAGCACCGCATGATTCAACCACCTATCTCAAGCACACTTGGTGCAACTGCTCACGGCCTCTATTAGTTGAGATTGAACACATACATTGCTTGACTGGCTAGAGGTTTGTTGAGAGGGACGCTTGATTGCATGAAAAGAATATGGAAAAATTGGCCGTTCCAAAAGGACAATGATCCCGAGCGTAGCTCCACCAAAGCCTGGTTCCAGAAGAAGAGACGGAAGCTTCTAGAGTGGCCGTCACAGTTGCCTGACTTGAACTCCATCGAAAATCTCTGGTGAGGCGGTTACAAAACGCACGTATGTTCTTGAACAGGAGGCCGTTGGCCAGTAGGAATGGGCGAATTCCTCAGGAACGCTGTCAGAAGCTGCTGTTCGGCATCAGCAGGTCCGAACAGAAAAGGGGGCCAAGTACTGAATCTGTTATGCATCAAGTAGAATTTTGTGTAGAATTTGGATGGAAGCCCTGGTAATACTGGTTCAATTGACCTATTTAAGCTGTTCTCGTCTACTGCTCAGAAATTGTACATTTTGCTAATAAGCCTAATACGCAATGGGGGATAAATGATTTTGATTAAAACTGATCTCACCTACATCGCTGTTGGTTTTGTATGATGTTTTATTAGTTTCCTGCAGTCAATTTAAAATTTGAAGGTCTCAAATAACTAATAGAATTGTAGCATGATGATCTCTTCTACTGTGAGGAGGGTTACAACCACAATAGCAGGTAAATGCCTCTTTTAGTTTATTGTACTTCTGTGGCGTGTGGTAATAGTTCAGGTAAGGACTCCATCACTGACAGTCAGGTGAAGAAGTGGGTAAGAGTCTGTGGCTGTGCAACAAGTGTGATTAACTTTAAAAAAGTATCTTCTACATGAATCAGTTCCGACTCTCAGGCATTGGGTCGGATGTCAGCATAGTTCTTGACAACTCCGGAGAACCTGACAATGTGAACTTCTGGATTTCGGGGTTTGAAGTCCTGCCAAAGGTACTCGGGTGAGAGCACCTTACTGGGCTTGTTGATCCACATGTACCTAAACACAGAACAGAAGGTAGCGTCAAATCAAAAAACAAGGTTGAACAGAAGTTGGCCCTCCTCCTCTCTACCTGTTGAGGTGACTCTCCTCCTGCCAGGCAGCTTCAATGCCCTCCTGGGCGTCAGCCTCAAAGTTGTGGCGGCAGGTTTTGGCGAGGTGATGCACCTCCTGTAGCAGACCCCCAAAGGCACCCCCGCAGTAGTAGAAGTCTCCCTCCCCAGAAGCCAGGTAGGCTCTCGATGATGGTCTTCGCTCGTAGGGGAACTTGCTGCGTGGGTCCCTGTAATAACCTGTGGAAATGAGGAACACGCATTCACCTGGACTCAAAGATACACCTTTACGAGAATCTGTGGACCATCAGCACAAGTACCAACCACTCACCTGGATGCGTCACAGCCACGAGTCCACCCAGCGACTCGCTCCCCCAGCGGCCGTGGAACTGGGAGTCCACGTCCAGGCAAAAGATGTAGTTTCTGTTGTTAGGAAGCTGCTCTTCGATCAGCATCTGGATGAGCTCCATTCTCCGAGCCGAGATCTCCTGCCAACGCTTGGCGGTGGGCACCAACCGCACAATCAGCTGGAGGAAAAAGTGCAGTCTTTTCTTGTCAGAGTTTGCCTCTGGAAACAAACCAGTGGCAAACTTGTTTCCTGGTTCTATTTACCCGTCTGCCGGAGGCCATTGTGACTGGGGGTACCTCATTGGGCCGGTCTGTGAACACATAAATGTGCACTTTGAAACCAACGAAGAAGTGCTGCTCGGCTGTCTCCAAGAACCTCTTCAGGAACATGATGTACCTGTGCAGACAGTCAGATAGGTCACCTCTCCGTCATAGGTCAGAGCAGAGCGACCACTCAAGGAAAATGAGGTATGTCAGACTTACTTTCCTACAGCAAACACGGTGGCTATGATGGTAATGTTCTTTGGTTTGTAGACGCTGTCGAGTAGAACCGGGTTAAAGGTTCCCTCCCACACAATAGGAGCCAGCCAGGGCGTCACCGCCACCACGTCGATACGACTGCTGTCAAAATCACAGACGGACCTAATTAACTAACAATCAGACAAAAAAACAATAACGAGGATAGATGCTCACCCCTGTACGATACTTGGCTGCTCATACTGCAGACTGGAACACACACAATGATATCATTAGAACATGACAGTCCAACAGGTTGTTAGCACCGCTAGCAGTGTTAGCATTAGCCCAGACAGACAGCAACATGTCATGTTTCATATCACACTAGGCTGTGATACAACAGAATACACCAAAAAGTGCCCTGATGTTTACACTGATTAAAATTACAAGTATACTATTAGTATACAAGTATTAAACACAAAATGTGATGATGGTACTCACTGCTCAGGAGCCACCAGGTGGAACTCATTACCAACAGCAACGACATCAGCAGACAATCTGTGCACAAATATACACACACATTTAAGCATACATGTACAAATAAATACATATGTGTTTATCTATATAAACAAACATATAGAGACATGTACACACACACACGTGTGTTTGTATACAGACATTTTATTTATTATTAATTTGAAAGTGTGCTGCGCACTTTCTCTAAATACACATTAGAGACCCCATGGTCACAAGAGAGGGGGGGGGGTGTATCAGTATCGGCTTAGTAGGGCCGTCGTCACGCGTCTTAACCAATGTCTCACTACTCAATCCTGATTGGTCAATACCAGTTGGACGGTGTAACCAAGTGAACAGGTATGTCTGTGTAAAGGTGAGAACAGGGGTGGGTCTGAACACATGTCCGTGTGACAGGTGAGAAGGCAAACAAGTGTAAACAGGTGAGTCTGTATGAGAAGTGAACAGGTGAGAACTGGCGGCTATTGCACGAAACCAGGATAAGGGATTAAGCCGGGATTTTCAGGTTATCCTGGATGAATTTAGCTTTGACTTGGTTGTACGAAAGCAGATTGAATTAAACGCAGCCAAGCAAACATGGAGATTTATTCTTTGCAGCTAGCCTGCTCCAGACCAGGCTAACAGCCGGGCTAACAGCCGGGCTAACAGCCGGGCTAAGATTAATCCTGGAGTCTCATGTGTTAAATCAGCTGCCGCTCTGATCCGAAACAGATGTTTTTAGTGCAAACGGCATGTTTTTTTCCCACAAGGTTGCAGGTAACAAATTATAGATTACAAAAATACAGGCATCTTGCGAGTCATTTCTACCATTTGCAAACGTACCAGCCTGCAAAATGTTTTTATATTTTATCTTGACTTGTGGCCAGGATATTTTTTACCCAGTCTTTGTTTGTTCTGTAGGAACATTAATTCCCTCTGCTAATTTTTAAGGCAAAGTAGGCAAAAAAATACATTTGATTTATATAGTACTTTACAAGATACTTTACAATAAAACCAACACATAAAACAATCTTATTAAAAGCAATTAAAACAGTTAATTACAACTTTCCTGTAAGTAGATATTTTTAAATGCTTCCTCATTCAGTCGGTCCGTGATCGTCTGCAGGCTTTTCTGTTTAATTACAGTTGCAGTTTTTCCTTTTTTTGCATGTTCGATGCTTCACCTCCTCATAAGTTTCCATAATTAGTTGCTGCTCAGCGGGTTAAAATATGCTGCATGCGTCTTAAATCTGAATCAGTAGATCTGTGATGGACACCGTGGTCTACTTAAGAAAGCCGTGGACGTGCACTGATCCCAGCTGTGTGCATCTGGACTGACGGAGCTCCTCCTTCTCATCCGGCAAACGTGCAACCGATTAAGATCAAACTGAGACAAGCGTTGTTTCACTTGTCCTGGATTTCTTTATGCTACTTTTGTGCAACAGCCCCAAGGTGTGAACAGGTGAACAGGTAGGAGTCCCCCGGGGCTAGTGGGTGTGTAGAGATACTGACCTGTTCTCTGGTGTGATGTTCTGCTGGTGTGATGTTCTGCTTGAACAAAATAAAACACACACATTACAACTAAAGATTTCCGTTGCCATTACTCAAATCAAATGTTTTTTACTTTAATTGTGTGGCTTGTTGTGTAGCCTGTTGATGTTTGTTGTGTATTTGTGTAGCTAGTGGTCTTTTTTGTCTTCAAAGTTTTAACATCTACAGCTTGTTAAACATTCACACCTCTATTTTAGTTGATCTAAATATAGAATATAGTTCACATCAAACCTTGTGGGTGTATATTATATGCGTTACCTGTATGACAGGAAGCTGTATAAGAACAGCACTCTGGGGGTTGAAACAGAAATACGGGCATTACATTAGAAAACTTTATTAATCCCCAGTGGTAAAACTCATTTGCCACCAAAAAATGTGTACAGACTCATATAGAGAACTACAGACACTCTCCACAGAGCAAAACAGAAACACGTTACAAGGCATGAACAAGACCACGGGCCTCATTTATAAACGTTGCGTAGGCACAAAAGAAGCCGTACGCCGCTCTCTACGCAATAATTGGTGTTTATAAAAAGCAAACTTGATGGAAAAATGTGCTGTCCTTCACGCAAGCTCGGACCCATGCGTACGCACAAAACGGGTGAAATGAGAACCGTCGGCAAACGTGTGTGAAAGTGTGTAAAACTGACAAAGAAATGCCAATACTGCCTCATAAATAACACCAACACCCGTTTGATCAGCAGCGTAAAACAAACAGAAATACTAATTAACACATTTTCAAAAAGAAAAGTGAAATATGTTCTGCAATAATATCGGCATGTTATTAAATTCATCCTCTAAACACAGCTGTTGCTTGTCAGAAGGAATCAGACGGACGGTAATAAAACGCCACGATGCCGTCACAATGCGTAATGACGCTGATGGCTGATCTTGCGCTCTTAGGAGACGTGGCACATGGAAGGATTGGCGCTGTAGTGCAGCGCACCATCGGCCTGTTTAAGGGACGATGGCGCTGCCTCGACTGCGCTGGAGGAGGTTGTTGTTTACTCCTGAAAAGGTGTCAAACATCGTGCTGCGTGTGCTGTGCTACATGATGTGGCAGCTTCCAAACGCGCCTCGACCCCCTGACGCCGATGTTGGTCCAGACCCTGTCCCCGATCCCCAATCACTGCTGCCAGTCTCTCATCAGGAGGGGACAGCTCCGGTGTCCCCCCCCCCGTGGAGACACACCTTGGCGATGACGCTAAACGCTTTTTGCATCCACTTTGATGTCAGACCAGTTTTTCTTTATTTGGGTCCGAGGTCGTGAGGCTGCAGCGTTTCTCTGGAACCTTTTGCCCCTCGAGTGCCTTGTTGGCATCAGTGATCCACACTGTGTCCTCCAAAGAGCATCTTACTTCTCCTTCCCACCTCCCAGTGATCATTTCCACTTCACACTGAGTGAAGTTACGCTTCTTCGTTTACCTCTCAGTGTTTGTCATGATTATATAAGGACTATATAAGGGCAACTATGGGCGTGACATGAAGCCGCAAAAGCGGCGCTGTATTTAGAAGTGATACGCGACTTAAGGTGGATTGAAAACGGTGTGCCGACAGAGTTGTCCATAAGTGGAGTAAATCCATCAGTAATTCAATTCATTTTATTTTGTAGCCCAAAATCGCAAATTACAAATTGGCCTCAGAGGGCTTTACAGTCTGTACACATGTGACATCCTCCAATGAATAACAAGGTCATGTATTTCCTGGGGGAAGTGATACGTAGCAGTAGCATTAGCAGAAGTTGTAACATTAGCAGTGGTACTCACCCCAGGATCACCAGGACCGCGGTCAAAGATTTAACGTTGATCAAGTGGATCATCTTAAAGTCTCAGTTCCACCACCGTAGTCCTGATCAACACGGTCGGAATCCTTATTCCAAACTTTATCAACTGAAACGAGGTCCAGCAAGTCTGAACAGACCCCTTCTCTTAGGAGTAGCTAGTCTGTTAGTCCTAGTCCAGTCCGTAGTGTTGACACACTGTGAAGGAGAGTTCAAGTTCATTTAGAGCCAAAAAATTCCACTTAATTCATTTTATTTTGTATAGCTTAAAAATGTAAATGACAAATTTGCCTCAGAGGGCTTCACAGTCCTCCCGTACACAGGCAACATCCTCCATACAGAAACGTCCTCATAATGGATGTCATGTGTACAGAATGAACAATGTAAAAGATGTACAATACATTCAATTCCTATAACAGAAATGAGTATTGCGAGTAGTAAGTCAGTCGATCAATGATCAATGATCCACAGAAACCTGCAAGGCAGCAAAGCACAAGTACTCCGTTGGGTGTCAGCAGTCAGGAACAGGGTCCAGACGGAACCACGATCTACGGAAACCTGCGAGGCGACAAAGTATAAAAAAAACTGTGGGGAAGAAGCTGAATTAGCTAACCCGATATATTATGTAGATTAATAAAAGGCAGTCCTTGAAGTCTTCTTTAGATGAGAGTCGAAGGACATATCCTGGTCCAAGAGAACTCCAACATTCTTCACGATGCTGCTGGATACCAGAGCAACTCCATCCAGAGAAACTATCACCAGACAGCTGACTTCGAAGGCGCTCTAACCCTATCAAGATAACTTCTGTCTTGTCTGAGTAGCATCAGGAAGTTCCAGGTCATCAAAGTTTTAAAAAGTTGGAGGGAAATGAAGACGCCTCAACGCTGATTGGCCAAGACTGGACGCGCCACATCAAAGATGTTTTAAGATCACTTTTCCTCCATTCTACGAGTGTGCGTTAGTGTTTACTTCACCGCGCAGTGACTGCCTGGGTTCCCTCATTCGTTACACCTGGAAACCTTCTGATGTTGGGATATCTGAAACAAATGGTTCCCGTGGACCAGGATCACACACAGCCACTTACCAAGCAATACAGTTAAGAAAATATATTAAAAGATTGGACCAGGATCGAACCCCGTTTGTAGCAAAATGTCAAAACAGTCAGATGAGGACTGTTTTGACATTTTGCGACAAATTGTAGCACTTCAATTGTACTTATGTCTAGTTGCAAATTGGCTTATTTGATGAAATTGCATTTTCTTGTTTCTTGTTCCTGTACTCATGGTTGAAATGCACTTATTGTAAGTCGCTTTGAATAAAAGCGTCATCTAAATGAAATGTTATGTAATATATATAAATCTGTATAAAACGTCAGGATGAAGGTGATAAAATCGGTGGTCTTTACTTCCTCCAGAATGCCTCCGCGTGGAGGAACCCACACAGAGAGAACTGCAGACTCCACAGAAAGGCCGCTGGGTTTAAAAATTAAAAATCTGTACATTTCTTTGGAAATAGTGGAAAATGGAAAAAGACCCCTTCCCATGTAACACTTTTGATGTTTTGCTCCAAGGAGATTTAATCTAAGTCGTTCTGATATTTTATTTAATATGTAGTCTTAAAAACGTTTTAAAAACGTAGTTATTCAGCAATATGTTTATTATATAAACTCATTAATAATGTGTGACGAATCAGGAAACCGAGGCAGACACAGCTACTGCTGTTAAGTAAACGCAAACACGGGCGCGGAGGGAAACCAGTACAGTCGAGCCCATAAACACACACTCGTTAATGTAATGTTGAACACTCACATTAGTTTTTATTAACGATATGAAACGTTCCTGTGTCGTAGAACTTCAGGAGTCTTCTTCCCCAGACCTCATTGAGAAAAAAGACGATTTTAGGATTCGGCTCTAGAAGTAAGCGAACCAGTTGTGTCATTAGAACCTGCAGCCCAAGTCCACCTGTGAGCCTATCGAGCGAGTTCACGTCACACCAAAGAGTCATCGATAAGGGATTATCGATCCTCCACACGTCACCAAACAGACCTGCTCAAGTGATTTGTCCGTGTTTACGCGGAAACTCCAACAAACCCGCCAAACAATCGACCGCCGCGAGAAGACCGGAAACCGGGTGTTTGGACGGGAGCCGGTACCGACAGAGAGAAAGCAGGAGAACCGGCGGAGACTCACCTTCTACACAGCGGGCGGCTCTCTGCGCTTTGAAGCAGGAAGTGTAACCTCAGAATGCCGAACGCCCGCTTCCTGCTCTGGGAGCTGTCACAGGCCCCGCCCCTCTCCCCAGGTAACAACCTGTGACGTCAACAGATGCGGCCAGCAGGATTTGAGGTCCGCGAGGCCACATTGGGATTATTTGAACCCAAATTATGACATTTTAATAAACATAAAGACACATCTGTCCGAACGAACTGAGGGAAAACTTCTCTATTCGTCCAGCTAAGTTGTTACCCGGTAGATTCCCATGGTAACGGATGCTGAACAATACATCAACTGATATTAAAGCTCCTCCCACTGACCGATCATAGTTTATTTAGCCAACAAAATAACATTACCAATTATGATGAAGTTAAAGTCAGTAAAACACTGTGAATGTTTAAATAAACACATTTGATACTCACCGGCTACTAGTAAGTACACCTGTTCAATTGCTTGTTAACACAAATTGCTAATCAGCCACTGGCCGCAACTCAATGCATTTAGGCATGTAGAAGTGGCGAAGACCACATGCCTAAGTTCAACTCGAGCATCATAATGGGGACAAAAGGGGATTTAAGTAACTTTGAAAGTGAACGCTGCAGCTATGGCCAAGGACAAGGGCAGGCTGCAGCATGTAACCCGCTCTGCAGAGAGGGTGATCAACCTGTGCCCCTTCCATCTGGCAGGAGGCTGAGGTCCATCAGGTCCAAGACCTCCTGCCACGCAAACAGTTTCCTCCCGTCTGCTGTCGGGCTCATCAACAGAGCCCGGGTCCCCCCACTGACATCCTACCTGAACAGCTATTTAGAGTCGGTTCAATCAACTCGAGTAGGTTGACTCAGAGTTGAGCGCGTGCAGCACCACAGTATGACGGCAGCATGAATGGAGCCACGATACTACGAGTTACCATGACAACCACCACAAACAGTATATTCACCCCTATTGAGCTGCAAATATGTACGACAAGTATGAACCCGTAATTAAAAAGAAAAGCAACACGGCTGCTGCAGAAAAAGACAGAGAAACGGCGTGGGACAAAATTGCTGTAAATTCCAATATAGTCTTGTCAGTTTTTAATGTACGCACTAATCATAATCCATACGTTTTACTAATTCCCAGTGGGAAAATAACATTTACACTCTGTTAGGATGCACTACACACCCATGCTCATTTAGAATAGTATTGCTGGTAAAAACTGGTTCAATGGGTTATTCAGGTGCATCCTGTGGAACTCCTCTCTAATCTGGTTTGTGTCCAGGGAACAAAAACGTTTAACAGACATTTCAGAGCGAGGCACACTGTAGGAGTCAAAATGTGTATTGTGTTGCAGTTGCATGTTCAGTTAATCAGATGTGTATGTGTGTGTCTAATTTCACCGTTGTGGGGATCACTGTCATGTGTTTGTGTATAAAAATGCACGCGGGTTGCGGACTGACGTCACCCAGTTGTAAAGGACAGTGGCGCAGCGGAGCCGCACACTGTATATGATGATATTGTGACATATACATACACGTATAGTGGTACTGTGGTACTCACGGAAGAAACGAAGCTGTATTTCGAGCACATTGCATAAATAAAAACAGTTGGCGAAGCGGTGTGAGATCTGTGACCAAACCAACAGGAACACGCGTCAACTCAACGTTTACCTCCGTTACTGCCTGAAGAAACTACACACGCGTTTCTCACGGCTCTGCACGCAGCAGCTTTACTGATATTATAACGTTGTAAAGGAAAAGACGTAACACTACACAAAGAATGTGTTCGTATGTGAGAGCGCGTCCACGATGGGGGACGTTACTTCTATGAGGACGATTTGATGGACGGGGAAGAAAGACGATAGCGTTGAAACAAGCAGTCATCTGGAAACGACGATACATCTAATCGGCCTCAATATTCTCCCCCAACGTGTTTAACGAAGTAAAAGCGCTTCTTCATCAACAGGATCGTCCAGAAAACACTTCAGTCTTTAACGTAACATCTTATTGTGTTCATATGTGGAAACTGATACAGAGTAATGAATGAATGAGGAAATGAAAGCGCGCTGTGTGATTGGCTGGGCTGCTGTCAGAGGGAGGAGCCTGTGGAAGAAGCTCCAGGTTTATTGAAGAAAACCTGCTCCCGATCAGGTTACACAGGCTCAGTTACCATGGTGACGGACCCTGAGCTTTAGTTACCTTTGTGAAACAGACAAGCCAGAGTTTCCCTCATCTCAGGGTTAACAAACTCTTGAGTTTCCACTAAACCTGCTTCTTGAAACGGACCCCTGTCACTCCCTTCAGACTCCACATGCGCATATGCATTCACTTTCTGTTCACTGGTGCACTTTATTTTTAACTTTTTAACTAACAAACAAAGTGTCAAGTGTGCTTCTGTGATTTATATGGCTTTTATAGCTATTTTTTTCAACCCCATTTTTATGTGTTGCCATTTCTCCCTGAGTTGGAATATGACTTCCACCCCCAGCTCTGTCTCCTACCACCATGGAACTGCTAAACACACAGTCCCTCACTAATAAAGCCCTCCTCATATATAACCATATTGTGGACAAAGGGCTTGACTTCATGTGCCTAACAGAAACTTAGCCAGCGGACTACTGTGTGCTTTATGAAGCATGTCTCCTGTCTATAACTACATGGAGAAAGCCCACAGCTCTGGTCGTGGTGGTGGAGTGCAAATCTCCGTACTCCATGACAGCGCTTGTCATATGCCGTCCTCCAAAGCCAAAGCAATCTTTTCTACTTGATAAGTGATCTCCTTACTTCACTCTGCACTAATATGTCAACTAATATTGTCATTGTTGGCGATTTAAATATTCATGTTGACAATCCCTCCTGTCAATTTGCAGCAGATTTCCTGACTTTGATTGAGAGACTTGGTCTGCAGAACTCACACCAAGGGGCACACTCTGCATCTGACTAAATAAACTGGTGTAGCAGTATGGAAATAGGATTGTCCTGCTACAGTTAACTGCGCCTGCCGACCACTAGGGCAGCGGTAGTATATTACATTACATTACATTACAGGTCATTTAGCAGACGCTTTTATCCAAAGCGACTTACATTACACTTTCAACCCATGGCTTTTTCACATTTTTGCCCGGGTAGCAATTAGGGGTAGGTGTCTTGCTCAGGGACACTTCAACATGGAACATGGGGCAGCCTGGAATCGAACCAACAACCTTGTGCTTCCCGACCAAGGTCAACAACCTTTGCTCTCTGATGTCCAGCTCTCTGCTTCCCTCTGACACCAACACCTTCTCTCCCACTGTGCTGTCTCCTCGAAGTCTTGTTGAGGTACAGGAGAGCCATGTTGAAGAAATCCTGAGAAACATGACCTTATGCACCTGCACCCTCGACCCTAATCCCACTGCTCTGATCAAGTCACTTATACCCACGCTCAGTCCTTTCATCACCAGAGTTGTTAACCTTTCCCTTTATTCCGGCTGTGTCCCACCTGCTCTTAAGGTTGCTGTCATCCATCCCCTGCTCAAGAAGCCCACCCTAGACCCTGAGGTTCTAGCCAACTACAGACTACAGATCTCCACCCTCACCTTCCTGTCCAAGGTGCATAGAGAAGGTAGTTGCTTCTACAAAAAACATGATATCACTGGCAAGAATATCCTGAAACTACAGTACATCCAAAACAGCGCTGCCAGGATCCCGATGAGAGTCCGGAAATATGAATACATAACACCCGTCCTACACTCACTACACTGGCTCCCTGTCTCATTCCGGACCGACTACAAAATTCTACTACTCACTCATGAATGCATAAATGAACAGGCACCTCCCCATCTGCAAGAACTACTCACTCCCCAAACCTCCACCCGCACCATGGGCAACCGGGCCTTTTGCTCGGCAGCGCCACGTCTCCCTGACCACCTGATGCAGCACGGTCACTGGACTCTTTTAAAACTGGCCTGAAAACCTTTTTATTAAAGATGTTTTTTAATTTTTTTTCTTTTTCTTCCCCTATGTTTTTACTAGCTTTTACTTTATTTTAAACTGTTTTACCTATGTTTTGCTAGTTCTGTTGCAGATCTGCTGATGAAGAGTGCGTTGTAAATAAAATGTATTATTATTATTATTATATGATCTTATAAAATATGTTGGATTAATGTAGATTTAAGTAACAAGCTAAGTAATGCTACATAAACACTTAATGAAGAAGGAATATTAAAACACAACTCTACTTAAAGTACTCTCACTAAACTTACTCGGCTGCTGTCTTTTCTTTTTGTGTGGGATGGATCAACTATCTGTACAAAGTCTGTATAATCTGAAGCAAAGGCCTCATAGACATGTGAACCTCTGGTCCATTGAGAGCAACACAAAGACCAACGTCATCAATGTAACATTTTTCGGTTACATTGATAAAGTAGAACTCTATTTACTATTACTGAAGGTTTCCAGGGTCCTTTTTCAAAACTTTACAGTTTAATTACTGGGGGAGGACTTTCCTCCCTCGCCTCACGTCAGAATGTGTGGGGACCCATCAGAGACGGAGTTTCGTGGTCTCCTTCCTGTTTCCTCGGATCCTCGTCTGTGGTTCTTTGTCTCTTTCTTTTCTCTGTGCCGAGGCTGAACTTCCTGCCTTCAACTCTTCTCTGTAAATGTAAACTGAAATACGTTCGGGGGTTAAACCGCATCCTGGGCGAGTGGAGGAGTGACGACACAGACTTGTTCTACGTTGATTCATACAGAGAACATGAAGAGATCTACATGGAAGTGGATCCCCACCTCAAGTCATGATGCAGCAAACTCCTGTTTCTATTCTAACAAATATTCGTCTTTACATCTAAAGCCATAATTACTTTTTTAGAGAAACATTCCGTGGAACAATAAGCTTCTATCTGTGAATCGTCATTAAAGCTTCATATTATTTATATATATATATATATATATATATATATATATACACACACACAATACCTTCACTAAATGAATCACTTCAGATGTTTTGAAGAGATGAGAACTGAATGAACCCTAGTAAATACAATAAATTAATCTTTATACCTATAATAAGTAATGTTAAAGAGGTTCTTTGAACATTTTGTGTTGAATTTATTGTAGAGACAATAAGTCTCTGATGTCTTTTCAAGGTCAATATTTGATGACAACTTAAATTCCAATCCAATCCGTTTTATTTATAAAGCACAGTTTAAATGAACACAAAGGTTCCCAAAGTGCTGTACAATAAAATATACACAATAAAATAATGAATAAATAAATAAATTGAAGTTATGTGGGTGGTTTTAGGTAAATTAACTACAAACTAAATGTATCCATGTAAATTAATGATCAACTCACTGCAGAACTCAAACTGTTCAACTTCATCAGAGGTATTTGTTCTTATGTACTTATAATGTGTGCTTTAGTATTAATGTCCGTGTTGGCTGGCCAATATTGGCCATGGGGGTGGCCCCCTCTAAAGCGCCCTTCCTTGAGCAACAAAAGTAAGAAAATGAATAAATGATAATAAATACTAATTGTCAATATTTGTGTTTTCCAAATATAGAATGTACCGGTAGTGTTTGCAAACTATGATATCATCACGAAATATGTGATGAGCGGTGGGGCCAATGAAGCAGTTTGGCCAATTGCTGATTAAAGATCTAAATGTGTGGCTTACAATTTAGCCAATCAGACATGTTAGATATTAACAACATTAACAACAATGGCGAACTAACCACGACTCCGTAAAATCTCTCCTCCAAAAGCCATTAGACAGGTGAAGAGCTGAAGATCAATCTGAGCTCACAATGAGGCAGCAGACTCGTGAGAAGCTTCTAGAGTAGTCCACCAGGAAGGTTCAGCTGGCTGGATGCGCTAGTGCTAACGGTATATTTAGCTTTCCTAGCCTGCTTTATGAACAGGGACAGATCCAGCAGGGACAGCCTCAGGAGTGAAGTACATAAAGCACCTGTCTGATAAAATAGGAAAACAAGGGAACACCACACGAAAAAAAGTACCTTTTATGCAAGATAATTGATTTTGTGTTTGTAAAGTACTAAATCACTGAAGTGATTCATTTAGTGAAGATATTGTGTATTGGCTTTGCGAAAGCCTGAAGAGACTGACTCATTGGACACCCCAGTGATTTTAAGGGTATTGGTGCATGTTGTTGCCTCCATAGACGGTGAGCTCAAGGGACACCTTAAGACAGCTAGCATGTTTAAAGGCCTCAAAGACTGAACATTTCGAGCTGTCTGACTGCATGCTGTAATAAAGAATTAAGTTCTGGAGTGCGGATTGTATCGCCATTAAAGGAGATAGGATTCAATTCACTTCAACTCATTTCATTTAGTATAGCCCAAGATCGCAAATTAGAAATTTGCCTCGGAGGGCTGTACAGAACACATGCTGCACCTCTGTCCCAAAACCCATGGGACAGATATTATTTTATATTTGGATGACCAAATATATATATGAATTTCCTGTTAGGGTGACAAAATGAAAAAAAATTGAAATTGAAGTTTTATTTTTTATTTACTTTTTGTTGAGTTGAAATGAATGATATATTTAACTGCAAGGTTAATCTTTTTTTATACCTAAATTATTTTACATTAATGATACTGGAATGTTTTCTGAAATTAATTGAGTTTAACTAGAATATTTTCCACCAGCCGCCGTAATAGAGATGAGCTGAGTAATAGAGATAGTAAGATGCTCCACATGCAGAGTGGTACCCTGAGGGCGGGGGAGGTGGGGGGGGGAGTTTCCAAATTTTGTAGAATTTTCTGATTTGATTTGCTTTGAAAACATCAGAGTTTCAGTTTCTATCCGTCCAGGGTGAAGGTTTATTTAAGCCACAAGATGACAGAAACACTCATCAGAACCACCAGCAACTCGACCACAGGACCAGAACTTAAAGAAACGCCACGGGACCAGAACCTCCAGAGGATCGGCACCACACTCACGGTGATTTTATTGATTTAGGTTTAGGTTCTATATCTAAATATAAATCTGTGTGTATGCATATATATATACATATGATTTGATATTAATTCATATTATTTTTATATTTTTATCTTAAGAGTAAATCATTTAATTTTTAAACTTTTCAAGATGGACTGTTGTTTTTGATTAATAATAGCTATTAATAATCATCAATAACGAATCCGTTCAGAGTAAGTATAAATACCACGTACTAAAGTACATGGTTTAGGTACTTGTCTTCTAATTTTGCAGCTATACATACTTTACAAATTAAGATTCTTACAGACAAAAATATATATATATTATATATATATATATATATATTATTAATGTAGAAGTAACAATGTTAAAAACATTTAAGTAATAATGTTAATAATATTCATATTTAAGTAAGACCGTGTTTATATTATTAATGTAGTAGTAATTACAATATCAATAATAAAAATATGTTAATAACAATTCTAACAAAGTAATTTGTTAGTAACAACTTTTATTTAACAGATATTTTTACAGAACGATATTGCTACTTTTATTGTGTTTATTTAACTAGTTAACAAGTATACAGACAGGATAGATAAATACTTTTAGTAATAACCGAGTATTGTTGCAGATTGGTAGTAGTATTTTAGCAATAACAGAGTATTGTTACAGAGTGGTATAAGTACTTTTAAATAATGAATATTGAACTATTCCCTCCCAATAAAATGCTTAAAATGTATAAAATATGACGATTATCAACGACAGCTGTCAGTTATCGTAATAAGGATAATAACTTGTACTCGGAGTTTCCTCGTCCATGCGGCTCAGATGGAAACATTAGTCAGCGATAGAAGTCCTGGTTTGAGATCAGTTTGACTCACAGCTCCTGCTGATAGGTGATGAAACTTAACATTATCATTTCTTATTGCTGTAAATGTGTGACTGATTATTTTTAACTGCTTCACCTTCACATTAATAATAATCAGTCCCTTTGTTTCCAGTAAAATGAAACTTCACTCGATGTCTTTGTTATTTCCATCTCTGACCTGAGGCTTGAGGGTTCGATCCGGAAAGTCAATTGGTTATTGTGACAACGCATTGATCAACT
Organism: Gasterosteus nipponicus; assembly: GCA_014132575.2. Lineage (NCBI taxonomy): Eukaryota > Metazoa > Chordata > Actinopteri > Perciformes > Gasterosteidae > Gasterosteus > Gasterosteus nipponicus. The sequence continues at coordinate 67,797 of BMAF01002734.1, forward strand.
GTTCACTCTGTCCAGCATTATTATTATCATTACTATCATTATTAATAATATTCTAATGATTACTACTTTTGTTATCATTAGTAATATTATTATTACCATTATTAATACTATTCTAATGATCACTACTATCATTATTAATAGTATTACTATCATTATCACTATTATCATATTACTAGTTTTATTATATTTATCCTCATTGTTATATCATCATCCTGATTATCATTATTATCATATTCTCTAAATTATCATTATTATTACTTATATCATTATTACCAATATTATCTGCATTATTATTATCCCATATTATTAGTTTCATTAATTCACAACACCCTTTCACATTTAAAGTTTCTTTAAAGACTAAATGAGTAGAAAGAGGTGTCTACCTACCTGCCTCAACCTGCAGTGACTCACCGGGCAGAAGGAACTCTTCTGGTACAGGTACCTGGCCTTGTGGTTTGTATCAGACGGTCTAGAATTTGATGAGTCAGGGAGTCGGCTGCTGATTGGTCCTCACTTTTGAGGCTGTTCCAGGTAACTAAAAATACCTGAAACTTCTCAATCCAGCTCAGCCCAGTACCAGGCCATGGACTTGCTTTAGGTGAAGGTTTTCAGTCAGACTTCAATTAGTCTTTTTGTAAAATTGAAACCAAATTCTATTTCAGAACTGAAGAACCACAACCACCTGAACGACTTGAAGACCCAGAACCACCACATCCACCATTAAAACGGTCTTAGGGACAAGAACCACCTGAGGGACCATAAACATCTGAAGATTCGCTTAAGACCAGAACCATGTGGACCATGACGACGTCTTCAATCCTGCTCATCTATCTGCAGGTCTACAACCTCCACCTGGGGGCTGCGATGCCGACCTGTTCTCTGGACGGAAGCATGGTCCTGTTGGCCCACCACCTACTTAGAGACCTGGTAATATATATGAGCTGTTACCTTTCAACACATCATGTGACACTTGGTTTAACCTTAGTTTTTAGAGCACTGTTGCAGTTGTTGTTAGATAAAGTTGCACTTTGTAAAGGTTCACCTGCTTCCTGTCTTTCCTGTAGGCAGGGACATTTCCCGACTACTGCTACCAATACAATGCCAACATCTCCTTTCCGTACTCCGCCTTCCCTGCTGCCAAAGACAATCCAATTCAGGTAATCCTCCGACATGTCAGCCAATAACAGAGCTAATTTATGTCCAAGGAGTTTCTTTTTCCTTTAAATCTCTGCTGCTGGTTGAAAAAAATGACCTGACTTTTACCTACAGTGCCGCCAAGCATTATGGGTGGTGTATGAGTCACTGCAGGAGGCGGAGCAAATATTTGAGGACCATGAGTTCCTTATCGGAGAGGAAGGCATCTCCTGGGATGACCAGAAGTTCCAACACCTACAACACCTACAACACCGACTGTTGGAGAATGGAAGCTGTGTGAGTAACTGTCTATCTGAATAACCGATCTGTCTGACCTGTCTCTCTCTCACTCTAACCTGTCTCTCTCTCTCTCTCTCTCTCTCTCTCTCTCTCTCTCTCCAGTTGTCCAGTGTTGATGGGTCAGTGGTTTTATCCTCTTACTTCAGTAATGTGACAGCAGTTCTGCAGCAGCAGGTAAACTTTCTATAGCAACATATAAACATAAATATATGTATATCTATCTATCTATCTAAATTATTTATTATTTAAAAAATACATTTGTTAATCTAGACTAATCACAATTATTTTTTTCTTCTAAAGATTAAATCTTATGAATTAACGAGTAGTAACTTTAAGCGTGTTTGATTGTATTTTAAACACAAACTCCACACATGTGATCATCTTGGAGGACTAGTGACTCTTCCTAATGTGCTTGTGCACTTTGCTGTTAACTAATTATCAATCATTTGATGGCTATGTTTGAAGTTCCAACAATCTCCCCATATTTAACCAGGATCTTTTCAAACCACTGTCTGTTTTAGGGACACAGTGGTGGTCCTCTGCAGGATAGATGTTGAGATGAAAGTAGCCTAGCAGCCAGTTTGGCCTAACAGCTAGGAACATGTTCCCGGCACTATCAGTCCTAAAGTGGTCCGTTTGCCAATCACCCCCTTCTGTTTGACAGGTGGAGGAATTCCTCTGCACAGTTTTTTTGTTTGTTTTACTCCAAATGCAAAAAGTTGTGTTAACTTCGTTAAAATATTTTACTGCATTAATCTCGGCCAGAATAATCTCCTACATTAACACGTTAAATTTGACAGCACTATAAAAGGGTGAAACCAGCTGAATTTTCACTTTCACTTTCAGACGCATTCAGACAAACATGAGTGAGTCACATGAAGTCTGAAGCTTTAAGTCATCAAGTTTAATTAACTCTGACTCACTGAAAGAAGTACAAATTATTATAATCAATACCAAGCAAATAAATAAAAAAATACAGCTTCATTCATTCTGTTATGAAAACAGCTGTAAAAGATTCAAGGGACACTCTTAGATATTAGATATAAATGTGTCCTGGTGTTCTCACTGATTGGTTAGTGGGTGACGTTATAAATCAGGGAAACACAATCAGAACTGGATAGGAAGTTAAATCTGTCATCCTGACAGAAGCAGCTTAAAACATTTATCTCAAAGAAATCACCCCCTTCTGTTTGACAGGTGGAGGAATTCCTCTGCACAGTTTTTGTGTTTGTTTTACTCCCAATGCAAAAAGTTGTGTTAACTTCGTTAAAATATTTTACTGCATTAATCTCGGCCAGAATAATCTCCTACATTAACACGTTAAATTTGACAGGACTAATATATATATGCACAACGCTTGCACCAATCACAGCTGAAGGGGCGTATCTCTCTTTGTTTGTCACTCAGGACAGCGCAGCCTGTGGTTGGATGGCTTTGCTGAGAGATCTTGTCCAGGTCCTACAGTCCACCCTTCTGCATCAACGCACTTGTTTCACCTGGAGAGACACCCAATGAAGACCGAGACCAAGCCCACTGCGAGAAAAGGCCACATCCACGGATGACACTGACAATATTCATGCATTCATCTAACTAGTTCTATCTATGTATTTATAAATTGATCAAGAAATGTTTTATATTTGAATACCTATATTTTTATATCACTATTATTTATGTATTTATTATTTCAATTAAGTTATTATACTTGTATCAATGATCAATCTGACTTTATTAAAGCATCATGAAAAACAAATTGACAATATGACCTTTACTCTACAACTCTAGACACACACACAGTGGTGGTGGGAGGCAGTGGTCCTGCGACTTGGGCTCATGAAGCTTTAAGGCGGCCCCCCAACACACACAGAGAGCAAACATGCTGACTCAGCTCTGAAATAACTCTTTTATGTTTTAATTCTCTGCAGGATTCCGAACATTTGTGATGATGTTCCTCAAATGTTTAAGATCTGACTTTGATTCCTTGGATGACTCTGGAGAAAGAGCTATCGGATACTGACCCAGCTAATGTTAGCTAATGATAAGCTGCACAGACTGTTATAAAAGGGTGAAACCAGCTGAACGTGCCACTTTCACTTTCAGACGCATTCAGACAAACATGAGTGAGTCACATTAAGTCTGAAGCTTTAACTCATCAAGTTTAATTAACTCTGACTCACTGAAAGAAGTACAAATTATTATAATCAATACCAAGCAAATAAATAAAAAAATACAGCTTCATTCATTCTGGTATGAAACCAGCTGTAAAAGATTCAAGGGACACTCTTAGATATAAATGTGTCCTGGTGTTCTCACTGATTGGTTAGTGGGTGAAGTTATAAATCAGGGAAACACAATCAGAACTGGACAGGAAGTTAAATCTGTTATCCTGACAGAAGCAGCTTGAAACATTTATTTATCTCAGAGAAATCTGTGACTGGTCCAAAGCACGAAAAGCCCCTGAAGCCGAAGACCCAAAATCACCAAACACCAAAATCACAGTGCCTGCAGTGACATCACAGTGCAGCACAAAGTTAATGAATTCTATACAAAAGTCAATGTGTTTATCTTCATTAATCTTTCAATAATTACTTAATTAACATTGCAAAAATTGTCATTTATTATTTCACTATATTACACGTCATCAAATCATGGTAATGACAACAATAATAAGAAGAACACATTACCAACTTCTTATACAACGTCACCAACAGGAAGGCACTTTGAACGACAGGCAGTTAGCAGCCAATCAGCATCCAGACTGAGCTGTTGAGTAATGAAGTGTAATTGCTGCTTTATGATCTAGTTTGCTCATAAAAAATAATGGGTAAAATTATACTTAGAAACTATAAAGACAGCTTTATCACATTATGTAATAGTATCAAAGCCGTATTGAGCCTAATGTTTAGAAGTGATTTATTACATATCACGCCATTTAGCTGAGCTTATCCAAAGCAACTGTCATTGCATTTAACCCATCACACACAGTGGTACCAGTGTGCTGTCGTAAGGGCCCCCCTAGGGAGCAATTAGCGGTTGGGTCACTCAGGGACACTTTGACATGGGACATCCAACACCTTCTCTACTCCATGCGCCACAGTCACCCTCTTATGCTTAACACGGACTGTGTTGAGATTAACGATTTCCCCGTAACAAAAAATTACGCTATTATATAACTTGAAGGTATCCGGGTTAGGGTTAGTGAGGGTGAGGGTGAACTGGGAACGTCTGGAGGAGGCCCCGGTCCAAAAGATTTTCAACTCACACCTCCGGCGGAGCTTCTCTCACATTCCTGTGGAGGTAGGGGACATTGAACCAGATGTTCAAAACCTCCATTGCTGAAGCCGCGGCAGTGAGTTGTGGCCTCAAGGTCCATCAAGGGGCGGTAACCCTCGAACCCCGTGGTGGACACTGGTAGTCAGGGAAGCCCTCCGACTGAAGAAGGAAGCCCTCCGGGTTATGATATCTGGTGGGACTCCGGAGGCAGTTGCAGTGTACCGACAGGCTCGAAGGGCAGCAGCCTCTGCCGCGATGGAGGCAAAGCAGCGAGTATGGGAGGAGTTTGGGGTACTATGGAGAAGGACTTTCGGTTGGCACCAAAGTGCTTCTGGAAGACCATCCGGCGCCTTAGGAGGGGGAAACGGGGAACTATCCAAGCTGTGTACAGTAAGGATGGGACCCTGTTGACCGCGACTGAGGAGGTTATTGGGCGGTAGAAGGAACACTTTGAGGAACTTCTGAATCCAACTACTATGCCCTCTTTGGTAGAGGCGGAGGAGGAATCATTGTCAATTTGCCTGGTGGAGGTCACTGAGGTAGTCAAACAACTCCGCAGTGGCAAAGCCCCGGGGATTGATGAGATCCGTCCAGAGATGCTAAAAGCAATGGGTGTTGGGGGTCTTGGATGACACGCCTCTTCAACATTGCGTGGAAGTCTGGGACAGTGCCAAAAGAGTGGCAGACTGGGGTGGTGGTACCCCTCTTCAAAAAGGGGGACCAGAGAGTGTGTGCCAATTACAGGGGTATCACACTACTCAGCCTCCCGGGTAAAGTCTACTCCAAGGTGCTGGAAAGGAGGGTCTGGCCGATAGTCGAACCAAGGATTGAAGAGGAACAATACGGTTATCGTCCTGGTCGTGGAACGACAGACCAGCTCTTTACGCTTTACTCTTTACTCCAGGGTCATGGAGGGGGCTTGGGAGTATGCTCATCCAGTCTACATGTGTTTTGTGGACTTGGAGAAGGCGTATGACCGGGTCCCCCGAGAGATACTGTGGGAGGTGCTGCGGGAGTACGGGGTGAGGGGGTCCTTGCTTGGGGCCATCCAATCCTTGTACGCCCAAAGAACCGTGATCAAAATTGGACGCCCGGTTGGTGATATCTGGAAGAAAAAATGGGTTTCCTCAGGAGAGTGGCTGGCGTCTCCCTTAGGGATAGGGTGAGAAGCTCAGCCATTCGTGAGGAGCTCGGAGTAGAGCCGCTGCTCCTTTGCGTCGAAAGGAGCCAGTTGAGGGGGTTTGGGCATCTGGTGAGGATGCCCCTGGGTGCCTCCCTAGGGAGGTGTTCCAGGCACAGCCAGCTGGGAAGAGGCCCCGGGGAAGACCCAGGACTAGGTGGAGAGGACTAGGCAAGCAAACTTGGCACACCTTTATGTATATCTATGGGCTACACAAATATTGCATTATTACATTACAGGTCATTTAGCTGACGCTTTTATCCAAAGCGACCTTTTACAAGTTGGTATAATTACATGGTTGTTTCTGCATTCTTTTTATTTGTTTCTTAATAATCTCTTTACCTGGGTTAATCCGCTAGACCAATGTTTGGTCTGTCTGGGCTTGTTGAAAGAACCGTGATCAAAATTGGAAGCTCTGTTGGCGATATCTGGAAGAATTCAGCCGAACAACTTTTCTCGTTCTGGTAGATTTATTTGTCAGATCACAGGTCTCAAGTATCAGCGTGTGTTACATTACATTACATGTCATTTAGCTGACGCTTTTATCCAAAGCGACATACAATAAGTGCATTCAACCATAGGGTACAAACTCAGGAGAACAAGAAACAAGAAAGTGCAATTTCCTCAAATAAGCCAATTTACAATTTGCTATAGATGAGTGACGTTACAAGTACAATTTAAGTGCTACAATTTGTTAGTCTTTAGTCGAGGTAGAGTCTGAAGAGGTGTGTCTTTAGTTTGCGGCGGAAGATGTGAAGGCTCTCTGCGGTCCTGATGTCTTCAGAGAGCTCGTTCCACCATTTCGGCGCAAGGACAGCGAAGAGTCGAGATCGAGTGTGTTGTACTTCAGGAATCAGGAATCAGTTTTACTTGTTGTTAGATATAGAAGAAAATATTTCTATTGGCCCTAAACTGGCGTTTAGGAGGAGCAGGTCCTCACTCTGTAATAAAAGATCCAATCACATGCAATGTGTGGTCTCCTGACATTAATGTAAACATAAGGAACAAAGCGTGAGTGTTGTATGGTGCCTGGTGTGTCTCTAACTCTCATCCTTATCAGACCTGTGTCTTCCTGGTTGGCACTTTCTGATTTTCCCTCTGACCTTGCACTCATCAACCAGGATAAGATATTGACTCCCTAAATGTGCACAAAGAAAAACGTTTTGGATTATCAATTCCCCATTTTTACATAATTTATTTAATGAAAAATAACTAATCCAGATGTTAAAAACTATATCAGTGAGTATGTGTGAATGTGTTAATCATGGAAATCCCTAAACAACACAGAATTATTAAAAACTCCCTATATGAACACTAAGAAAAACGTTTTTGATTATCATCGTCAGCCTTGTCAGAGGCTCCACATATAGGATCAGTGACACATTTAGCACCAATCCTCACTAATAAAATCCCCATAATCAGAATGTCCTGATGCTGTCTGATGGAGGTCATGGGGGGAAAAGGAAATAACTATGATTCTTTTCTTTCTTTTTTCGGGCAGTTCCCTTGGTAGGTGGGGGGCAAGGTCTGAAGGCACAGGGTCATCCAATCACAGGCCTTGTTTGTTGAGGAAGGTGGACACCTGCCAGGAAGAGGAGGTTGTTCATTAATGTGTTGGTTTGTCCAGGTCTTTTGTTGTAAAGAGGTAAATAGTTCACCTCATCAGCCAGGGGCGGAGCTTCAGCGGCGTGAAGGCTTTGGGGGGCGGAAGCATTGCCGGGCTGGATGATGATGTCAGCGCCGTGGTCGGTTCGAGCTTTGGCGCCCTCTCTGAAGTTCAGTTTCTTACTCTCAATCTGTCAACATGCCACCAATACCAATCCACAGAGTTAAGTCGGACATTTAGTGTAAATATAGTGTAGTGTGGAAATGTTACCATAACAATGGATATTTGTATCATACACGGATGAGAGATACTTCTGTGTATAAGAAAAATGTAAAAAACATACATTAGTTAGCAGGGAATTAGCATGCTGTTAGCAGGCTTTTAGCCAGCAGTTGGTGTTTTGATGACATGTGTTAGCATGCTGTTAGCATGGTATTAAAAGGCTTTTAGCATGTTGTTGTTGAATTGTTAGCATGTTGTTAGCATGTACCTTATTTTTCCCTCCTCCTGGCATATAAGTGATGTTCTCCAGAGAACCCACTTTAGACTGAACAGTTTTAAAATCGACCTTCTCTGATTTAATCTCCACCTTCCCTCCTCCTGACACAACACACAGGTGTACATATACACAAAGTACAATATATATGAATATAAAACACACAATCCAATAAAGATATATCAACACATACTATAGAGTGCAACCTTCCACAGATGTATCAGTAATAACTGGCACATGAACAATCTATAGCATTTGATTCAGCCTGGCTACGATAATCAGCAATCCAAATGAAAATACTCCAAACACAACTTTATCTATGGAAATATTATTAAAATAAAAATACTATGCAAATGTATCAAAAGATCGTGCGTATGGTGGTGTACAACTTGTTGTGTAGTCCGTCGAAAATATTTGCTATAATGGATGAATGATATTTTATTTCTCTCAGACAAAGCTATATATACACACATAAGTTTGTATAAATTATACAAACATATTATACATATTACATTTTACATTATATTATGATGCCTTGTCTTTGGACTGTGGAGGAAGCCGGAGTACCCGGAGAGAACCCACACAGACACGGAGAGAACATGCAGACTCCACACAGAAAGGTCAGTGGACAAAGACATGCACTGGGGATCAGGTTGATTGGGGACTCAAAATTGCCCGTAGGTGTGTAAATGTGAGTGTGATTGGTTGTATGTCTCTGTGTTAGCCCTGCGATTGGCTATATATATATATATATATATATATATATGGATGTGCGAGTGTGTGTGTATGTTTTCACTGGTTTGTGGTAGAGGTTGTCTTTGGAGCCGCACTTTGATGCAATGCTAGTAAGATTCAACTTCTTATGAGGGATCTGAACCTACAGAGACAGACGGACAGATACACGTATCCGTAAAACCATTATAGACATGTAGTTGTATATGTATTTGTGAGTGTTACCTTGCCCCCCTCAGGAGTGTGTTTGATGTTCTCCGTGGATCCAACCTTTGACTTTACGTTACTGATGTCCGGCATGGGGTGAGACGGGAGGAGGTACGCCCTACCCCCGAGTAGAGACAGGAGACCTGGGGGGGGTTCGGACCACCACCACCTGCAGGACTCCCAAACCAGTTTACTACTTCTAGTTCCTACATCTAGTACCTAGTACAACTCAACATATCATATATCAGAGCTCTTTGGTAGAAGTAATACTTTTATTTACTAGTACCACCTAGTTTCCAAGATGGCGCCGATGATGGCTGCCACGGTGCTTCGGTGCGCTTCGTTTTTTGTTGTTTTTGTTGTTAATTATGTTTCCTGCTGCGATTCCCTGCTGCTTTCTTCCGTGGAATTACTGGACATTCTAGTCAAAGGTGCGCTCACCTTTCGTCACGCGGTGAGACGCCGTAGGCGAGGAAAACGGGCCGGCTCGCTGGTGAGACTCCGCAAGCGTGGTTCTCGCACTCCGCTGCCAGGCATCTTTCTCTCCAACGTGCGCTCCCTGTGCAACAAACTGGACGAAATTCAGCTGCTGGTGAGGAGAGACAGAGACTTCTCTACATCCTCCGTTTTGTGCTTTATGGAGACGTGGCTCTGCGGATCGATACCGGACTCCGCGCTCCAGCTGGCGGGTTTCCAGCTGCTCCGAGCGGACCGCGACACGGAGCTCTCCGGCAAGACGAAGGGTGGAGGAATCTGCTTCTACTTCAACAACAGCTGGTGCAACGACGTAACGGTGATCCTACAACACTGTTCTCCTGATCTGGAAACTTTCTTCATCAACTGCAAACCTTTTTATTCCCCCCGTAAGTTCGCTTCATTCATCCTGGTCGGTATTTACATGCCGCCGGCGGGCAACGTGCACAAGGCACACGTTATGGTCCATCTGATTCCTGCATACAGGCAGAAACTAAAGCTCTGCAAACCTGTGGTGAGGGAATTCAAGAAGTGGACCAGTGAGGCGCTGGAGGATCTTCGGGCGTGCTTTGACTGCACAGACTGGGATTTTTTCAGGACTGCTACTGACAGTCTGGATGAGTTCACAGAGGCTGTAACTTCCTACATCGGCTTCTGTGAGGACAGCTGTCTACCATCATGCACCAGGGTGAGCTACAACAACGACAAACCCTGGTTCACAGCGGAACACTACGCCTGCAGAAGGATCAGGCATTTAGGAGTGGGGACAAAGATCGGTACACAGAGTCAAAATACAAGTTTAGCAAGGCGGTGAGAGATGCTAAACGACTGTACTCTGAGAGACTCCAACAACAGTTCTCAGCAAGTGACTCTGCTTCGGTCTGGAGAGGCCTCAAACACCTCACTAACTACAAGCCAAAACACCCCCCACTCCATGAATGACCTCCGCCTGGCAGACGAGCTGAATGAGTTCTACTGCAGATTCGAAAGACAATGTCCTGATCCCATCCCCCACAGCTCCACCAACCTGCAGCAGTCCCCCACCCCTCCTTCCCCCAGTCCATCAGGTGCTCACGCCTCTTCATCTATATCACCTCCCCCACCAGCAACGACCCTCTCTATTCTGGACAGAGACGTTAACCGGCTCTTTAAAAGACAAAATCCCTGCAAGCATTGTGCTGACCAGCTGTCTCCGGTGTTCACTGACATCTTCAACACCTCCCTGGAGACATGCCACATACCAGCCTGCTTCAAGGCCTCCACCATCATCCCTGTTCCCAAGAAGCCCAGGATCACAGGACTCAATGACTACAGGCCCGTCGCCCTGACCTCTGTAGTCATGAAGTCTTTTGAACGGCTAGTCCAGACCCACCTGAAGTCCCTCACTGACCCCCTCCTGGACCCCCTGCAGTTTGCCTACAGAGCCACCAGGTCTGTGGACGATGCTGTCAACATGGCCCTCCACTACATCCTCCAGCATCTGGACTCCCCAGGAACCTACGGCAAGATCCTGTTTGTGGACTTCAGCACTGCCTTCAACACCATCATCCCGTCTCTGCTGCAGGACAAACTCTCCCAGCTGCACGTGCCCGACTCCACCTGCAAGTGGATCACAGACTTCCTGTCTGACAGGAAGCAGCACGTGAAGCTGGGGAAACATGTCTCAGCCTCTCGGACCATCAGCACCGGTTCCCCCCAAGGTTGCGTTCTCTCCCCTCTGCTCTTCTCCCTGTACACCAACAGCTGCACCTCCAGTCACCAGTCCATCAAGCTCCTGAAGTTTGCGGATGACACCACCCTCATTGGACTGATCTCTGGTGGGGATGAGTCCGCCTGCAGGTGGGAGTCTGACCATCTGGTGTCCTGGTGCAGTCAGAACAACCTGGAGCTCAACGCTCTAAAGACAGTGGAGATGGTTGTGGATTTCCTGTCACGGTGTGGTTCACTTCCTGTTGTATTTTGTAGTTTTCTGCCACTCGTGTCCCCGGGTAACTTCACTTCCTGCCTTGTCCCGTCATCCCCTGTGATCGTCTAATAGTTTCCACCTGTGTCCAATCACCTGCACCTCCCTTGTGTATTTAAGCCGTGTGTCTCTTGTGTCACTTGTCGCGTCATTGTCTATCGTCGTGGATGTCCGTAGTTTCATGCCTGCTGTTCTTCCCCTGGTTCCTGTGTTTTTTGGCCTTTTGACTAATAAAGTCTTTTGTTTTCCTGAGAGGTCTGCGTTTGAGTCCTGCCTCCCCCACGCATCCCTGACATTTCCGGAGGAACAGAGCCCCACCCTCCCCCATCACCCTGTGTGACTCCCCCGTCACTATTGTGGATTACTTCTGTTTCCTGGGCTCCATCATCACCCAGGACCTCAAGTGGGAGCTGAACATCAGCTCCATCACCAAGAAGGCTCAGCAGAGGTTGTTCTTCCTTAGGCAGCTGAAGAAATTCAACCTGCCAAAGACGATGATGGTCCACTTCTACACGGCCATCATGGAGTCCATCCTCTGCTCCTCCATCACCGTCTGGTACGCTGCAGCCACAGCCAAGGACAAGGGCAGGCTGCAGCGTGTCCTCCGCTCTGCAGAGAGGCTGATCGGCTGCAATCTGCCGTCCCTGCAGGACTTGTTCGCTTCCAGGTCTCTGAAGCGAGCTAAAAAGATGGTAGCCGACCCCTCTCACCCCGGACAAAACCTGTTTGTGCCCCTTCCATCTGGCAGGAGGCTGAGGTCCATCAGGACTAAGACCTCCCGCCACACCAACAGTTTCTTCCCGTCGGCAGTCGGGCTCATCAACAGAGCCGGTCCCCCACTGACTGACTACAACATTCCACCGGTCACTCCCCTTCACACTGCACACGTCACTTTAACTGTCATTTTTCACTTTGTTGTCACTCGTCACTTTATGCTTAATATTTTTTAACTTTTTAATATTTTACATTTTTAACTTTATTCCCTTGTTTTATACTAACCCATAGCCTTATTCTACTAACCCATTGCATTAGCACTTTACTTTATTTTATTACTTGTGCACTGCTGTCTTGTTGTCTATTGTTTCACTGTCTGCTGTCACGCACCAACGGCCAAGACAAATTCCTTGTATGTTTGACATATTTTGGCAATAAATGTTTCCTGATACAACTTAACTTAAAATCAAATAACAGAAGTACCTTGTTGTACCCGAAAAAAGACAATATTCTCGCACACCGGTGTTGAGGGTGGGGCAGATGATAGACCCAAAAAATAACCGGCCAACAGGGCAGTCAGTCACTAATTAACAGATAGGTACCCAGAGAGTCAGTGAGACATGTTGTTCGAGTGACAGGTTGTCACAGAGACAGGTGGTCAGACAGCGAAGTGGATGTACCTTCTTGACGTCTCTGTTTGAAGCTGTGACTCGACTGGTAGGGGAACAGGTTCCTGGACTGCTTCCATCTACTGACTCTGACAGACAGACAGGTAGACAAACAAGCGGGCAGACGTAGACACGTAGGGAGACAGACAGGTAAAATGGGTCGGACTGCTTGAAGCAGTGTTGCTCGTTGAAATGGTGAGGTGTTGTACCTGTACTCTTGGCTGACATTAACCTGGCAGCTCTGGTCACCTCCTATTTCACTCCGTACTAACAAATTTAAATATTTTCTGTTTTTGTAATTTTAAGGTAAATCATATTAGTTTAGTATTCATTTTTATAACATTGTAAAGTCTCGCGTGTGTTGCAGAGCGATTCACCTCCAGAACAACAGGTGGAGTCACGTGTTTTGTTGAAGACGACCTAGAGAGTCACGTCTTTGTGTGTGGAAGTCGTTGGTTGCTTTATTTATTTATCATAGACTTTATTTCCCCGTGCATCCACACTGCTGCTTTTCATCAAGGACACATTTGTCCCGTATTTTCCTCCACGACTTTGTTCCTCTCGACCGGCAAACCGGCGTTTGTGGCGATCTCCCTCCGTGAATCCAACCCGCTTCTAAACCCGCCAATGACGGCTTGTAGAAGCGCTCATATTTACGCATTTCTTCCGACAAAAGTTCTTCAATCTGATCCGTTCTCTCGTAAACATTCATTGTTTTAATAATGGCGGCATCGGGCTGTGAAACGGAGACGTGAGACTCCGTAAAGGACGTAGTCAGCAGACCAATCACAGCCTGGTGCTGCGGGAGGCTGCGTAGCTTTACACGCTAGTCTAGAAAAATGGGTCAACGCACGCAAGGAGGTGTGAAAAAAGACACACAAGGGACACTTGCGTCTGCGTCGCTCTGAAAACGCAGAAGCATAAACTAGGCTTTACTCCCTCATGCTACTGACCCTTTTATGTGATGTTATTTTAAAGCCCCCCCCTTTTATATCTTCTCTCCCCCTGCCTAGCTGGTGCCTTTTTGTTTTATTATTATTATCCTTATTTTAATCTATTTGAGGTGCACCATCAGAGCCGGCCCCTTTAAAACACATCATCCGGGGGGGGGTCGGGAGAGGGAAAGAAGCATGTCGCTGGCTTGGCTGCCACCATGTTTAAGAACAATATATTCTTTACTATTGGCTGCTACATTCCTTATTTTCCCTCGCGTTTGTTTTTGTTATGTTGCCGGACCCTAGCTGGGAACATAACATCGTATATATTTGTCAACATCTACTTTATTACATAAATAAAGCTTCGTCATCATTTTTATTAAAACATGTTTTTACCTTCACAGCTTCTTTGCCAGGTTTCTTCACAGCTGAATGAGAAGATAAATATAAAGTAGAAGCTAAAGAAGGTTTCTCATTAATCTGATTAACATTAATTTAATAATGCGTTTGAGGTCAACCAGCAGTAGAGGTCAAAGGTCAGGGAGACTTGTTTCCATCACTACCTTGAGGTCACACAGGTTACGACATAGGCTGTTTCCACTTTCTTTCACTATCAAAATAAGGGACGAAATGCTAAATGAAAGAGAAAAGGAGGTGGACATACGTGATGTGGAGGAGGTTTGGGGGAGGAAGACTTTTCCATGCTTCCTTGATGAAGAGGAGGAGGAGACGGTGAGGAAGAGATGATGTAGGGGAGACGATAATGAGGAGGAAAGGGTAATGAGAAGACAATGAAGAGAAGGATACCATGTAAAAGAAACAATGAAGACGAGGAGATGGGGAGGATGAGACCATGAAGAGGAGATGATGAAGAGAAAGAAACAGGGAGGAAGAGACAATGATGAGTAAGAGGATCGGGTGAGCAATAAAGAGCAAGAGACTTTGAAGAGGAGATCATGAAGAGGAGACGAGGAGAAGGAGGGGGAGATGATCGAGTGGAGGAGAGAGGGAGGAAGGCACGATGAGGAAGAGGACACTGTGAAAAGGATGGGGGTTTCATATTAATAACTCGATACATAAGTTGATCAATATGTGGAATGGATTCCTAGCCCCCATCATGCACTGCTCTTCAAGGGTGGGACCATCTCCTAGGGGGGGCAAGTTTCCATCCATCATCACTTCTGTAGATGAGGAAGAGGCGTAGGGAAGGAGAGGGCGAGAGACCGAAAGTGTCACGCCCTAATTGTGTTCACCCGTTTTCACCTGTTGTTCCCCTGTCTCCTCCCACACCAGGTGTTCCCTGTTTGTCAATTATCCCTTGGGCATATAACCTGTGTCTTCTCCCTGTTATTGTTGCCAGTTCGTCTTGTGTGTTTCACCAGGTCTTACCAGCGTATATCCCAGTAGTTTCCAGTCGATTCTTGAGATCCCCCGTGTACTGACCCCTGCCTGCCTCCAGCCACCTCTGTACCCGACGTCCTGTGAGATGACAACGACACCCTGCCACCTCTGAACCCCTGATCTCCCTGACGAACCCTGCCTGCCTCCGACAACGACGGCCTGCCACGGGCCTGTGCCACTCTGACAACGACACTGCCGCCACCTCTCCTGATCTCCCGTGCACCGAACTCCTGCCTGCCTCCGACAACGACACGGCCTGCCACCTCGGTACGTCCTGTGTACCGAACTCCGGCCTGCCTCTGACAACGACACTGCCTGCCACCTCTGAACCCCTGATCTCCCGTGCACCGAACTCCTGCCTGCCTCCGACAACGACACTGCCTGCCCGAACTCCTCTTCATTAAAACCCTTATTCCCCATATCTGCGTTTGGGTCTCTGTCTGAGTTGTGATAGAAAGGAAGGGCGGAAGGGAGGAGGAGGAGAGGAAGGAAGAAGGGGAGAACACAGGGAGGAGAAGAAATGGAAGATAGGGGATAGCAAGGGAGGAGGAGAGGAGGAGTCGGTGAGCCTGCTCCATAACACAAAAAGTGATACAGCAAAAAACACAATCAAGTAAAATCTGAAGCCACATTAGCCTGAAAGCTAAGAGGAAAGCGGAGGGATACGTGTCTGCCGCTTCGGCCTCTGTGGAGCAGTGAGGAGACATGTGCGGTAGAGAGACATGAGGACAGACAGGAGGACTTGTTCTTGTCTTACCTCCTGGCTGCACACCGTCCGTCTGCTGTTCCACCCTGCTGCACGGGTGGGAGGGGCGCTCTGCTGTTGCATGCTGGGAGAGAGGCTGCTGTTGCCATGGTAACCTGCTGCTCCTTTTGACTGTACTTAGCCAGGCCCACACTGGAGAATAAAGTTTGAACAGTTTCTTTGTGCTACTTTATTTCTCAACTGATTATAGGATGTTTTCAACTCTGACGTATAAAGAAATACTGTTGGATGTTCATTTCTCCAAACATTAAAAATCCCAACGGTCTCCGACTGATGCTTCTCTGATTATTCCCCCCCTCCTCCCTCTAGATTAGTCCTTCTACCTCTTTTTCCTCCCTCCTCCATTCATTTATTATTATCATCTTGTCACTTATGTCTTATTTACATTTATCTAATGGGTTATTTTAAATTGGGAAATAAATGTTTTTCAATCAATGACTTGCATGTCTGTCATTGTCACCACAGTGTGTGTTTGATTAGATTTCAATCATAATAGGGTGTCGAACTTCACTAGGAAACGTTATGGAATATGTCTTTAAACATGATACATTCAAGCATCTGGTGGATAGAGCAAATACTGTTTTTTTTAACTGCTATTCATAAATAAGGCCTCAAGGTATGTGCCCCTTCAATCACATAGACCCAGACACACAAACAATCAAACACACACCCTGCGTTTTTTCCTCTACACAAACCTACATGTATTACTATTGCTACTGTGGTTACCACAGTAATATCTACAGGGCCCTTAGCTGGGTGCTTTACTGTAAGAAATTATTTTCAGCTATCTCGGCAGAATGCAAATGTGAATTACAATTATTATAAATAGTTATATTTACAGTCATCTAACCACCAAGACAAATTCCTTGTATGTTTGACATATTTTGGCAATAAATGTTTCATGATTCCTGATTCCTTCAGCCTGACACTTTCTGTACACCTGACCGACACACACATAAAGAGACACCCACCCGTACCCATCAGTCTCTCAGCAGATGATTGGTGCAGTATTAAACGATAAGCTGTCGGTCTCACCGTAGCTCGTCTCACTGGAGCTCTGAGACACAAACTTTCTCTTAGAAGATTGATCGCAGATTTATTGATTCATTATAGTTACAACAAACCAAACTAGATTGTTGATTGGGAGATCAATCTTCTGTTCTTCTCTGTATGATCAGATGCCCCCTACTGGAGTCACACATTAACTTGCCCTGACCGCAATAAGACGTAGCATGTTTAATCAGTATTCACTCACCTAGCCGAATTTGTGATTGGCTGTTGGTAGAAGAGCGACAAACCGACAGCAAGGGCAGGGTTTACATGTTTTTATTGTTTTATTTCCATAGCGATGATAAAAAGAACATAAAAAACAGCTGTGATGTCAAAGGGAGCATGACGACGTATGAGGAGGGCAGAGCTTCAGCAGTCTGTATCAGCCAATCAGAAGACAGGGAGGAGAGCCAGGGCTGAGCGTGACTGAGGGGCTGCTAACCATAATGTTGTCTTGCAACAGTACTGCTGTAACCAATCAGGGCAGGGCTTGGGTCGAGCAGGGGGTGGGATAAATGCAGGGTCGGGCTAAAGGACGTCATCACTCTCAGCCGTGTGAAGCTGTGTATCGTCAGCATCTGTCATGATGCTGCTCTCCTGACTGTCGTCCACTTCAGCAGCTAGAAATGTAGAGAGAGACAGATGGCGAGAGGCCGGTGGAGAAAGCAGAGAGAGAGAAACAGGGCAACTAGTAAAACCACCTTAACCACCAACAGAAGGAACCCATACTGGGAGGACACCCATTGGGAGTGACAAAGATTACAGGAAACACCAGTACAACATCTAAGATGAAGAGAAGAGCTGTTACTGTGTTAAGTACACAAGACAGTGTTGTTTCACTACTCCTACTATCAGAGTATCAGATTGTCACTGATCACTTTTCATGGTTGTGCGTGTCTCACCTTCGTCCTCGGGCAGGTATCTCTTGTCGATGGCTTCTTTGATCTGGTTGTTGGCTCCTTTAGGGTCCAGGTCCATGGCCCAGCTGAAGTTCATCAGAGCCAGGTGAGTTTGACCCAGCTTCTTATACACCTGAGGAGGACAGACATGAACACAAGTTAACCGGGGAAAGGTTTCACCTCAAAAGGTCAAGGAATGATCATTGTTGGAATTAAGCATTCCAAGTATTGTTCTTCGAATCTTTATTTCTTCTTCTTCTATTTCTTCCGCGGCGCCTTTCAACTCCTTCACACTTTCAGCTATTAAAACTGTTCAAATATTAAAATATTCAACTCCTTTCCGGCTTTCCTGCTATGACTTTTCAGCTTTCTACCTCTTAAGCTTGAATTTATATAAATCAATAATCATTAATATCTTAACATGGTTTTCGTGGTTAACATGGAGATCGTTTTTCAAATCCTCTTAAACTTCAACTTTCAGATTTTTCAGCTCCGCCAATCTTTCAGCTACAGACACCATTTAAACTTTCAAATGTTGACACAAGTCTCAACTAATTTATGAAAAAAACTGCTTGTTGATATCTATTCAACTTTTTTCATAATCACTGATTATGTTTCATTAGTTCTTTGCTCCGTTTCTGACTTTTACATGAGTGTGTATTGCGTCTGTTAGAGTGAGACCCGGAGATCTTAAGAGTGTGGGGCAGCGCCAGAATCTGGTTAAAAAAAAAAAGGAACTTCTGTCCTCAGAGCCAAAGTATACACTCTAGAGGCTTCATTTCTCTGGATTAATGATGGCATGGTTGTGCTGATTGGATTATGTGTTCATGGAATCCCAGAGTTCTTTAGTTTTGGATTCCTCAGTGTTAGTGACACAACCTCTGCCAAAAGCCCCATAGGCTCCAATACAAATCTGCCGACATTTTTTCCAAAAATCCAGAAGGTACACGTTTTGTGTACTGCGACAGGAGCCGTATTTATTACCGGACAGACATAAAAAACGCATCCATGCGTTCGGTAGAGTCTTGGGTCTCGTAAAAACGTTGTATTTTTTAGATAGCTGTTATAGTTTTGCGCTGGTTGTCATTTGTTTGAGGTGTGGATTCTGTGTAACTCGCTGTCCTGTCTCTGCCCTTTGCAGCAGCTCGTTTATGAGCCCAGGTGCACCGTTGCCGTGGTTACTCTCACACACACACACACACACACACACACACACACACACACACACACACACACACACACACACACACACACACACACACACACACACACACACACACACACACACACACACACGCTGCAGGATCTCCGTCTGTGACTCACAGCTGCTCCTATGACCTGATTAGTGGAGTCACATGACACAGCTATGCTTTCTGTCAACAGACCAATATGATAAAGACACTCGCCCCCCCTTCCCCCTCCACCCTGACCTCTACTCACTGTTAATCACTCAGTCAGTCTGTCTGTCCATTTCTCCTCCCTTCTCCCTCTCTATCTCTTCCTCACCACCCCTCCCTCTATCTACACTCCCCCCACCCCACCCAGTCCAATAATTACAAAATAAAAGCCTCATGGAGGGAATTCTTACTGTAATGTTTGTGATGAGGCCTATTAATTAAAAACGTCTTAGTTTGAATAACAAACATTGATCAATCAGTGATTATCTGTACCTTAACCATGAAGCTCAGAATGAAGCGGTTTCGTTGAAATACGTATTGCTCTTTCAAATACTACTACAACCACTAAGAATATTACTAATACTTCTAGTAGTACTACAACTGATACTTCTACCATACTACAACTACTATTAATGTTATTACAAATACTACTATGGCTAATAGTATTATAGCTGTTTCTACTGCTATTGATACTAAACCTACTTCTACAGCTAGTACTACTAATACCACAATTACAACTATAACTAATACTAATATTACTACAAACAATTTAAAACCTCTTTTAGTCATCTCAGCTTTTGTTATTTCTGTACTTTTTAAAATTCAATTAAGCTCCTGCAACTTCTGTATTTTTTAGAAAATCTATTGAAATTCAGCTTCCCCACTTCCTGTATTTTGAGCAGTTTTTTAAAATAATTTCAGCTCTTCTTATGCCTCTATTAACAGCAATGTTTTAATATTCATTTCTGTATTTTTTTGCAATATTTCACATTAATTTCAGCTGTTTTCATTTCTGCTTTTTCTGCAAATCTATTGAAATTCCTTTCAGCTTCTCCCATTTCTGTATTTTCAGCAATTTCAAATTAATTTCAGCTTTTCTAATATGTGTAACGTAACTGTATTCAAATTCCCTTCAACTTTCTGCAATTTCATTTATTTTTAAAAATTCATTTCAGCTTTCAGCTTTTTACATTCAAACGCATTTTCAACAGGAAAGGCATTTTCTAGTTACCTTTCCTATGAGGAAGTAAACCAGAGACTCTTTTGGAACTATCTGTTTCAACTCCTCCAACTCCTGGAGAGCAGCCTGCAGAGAGTAAGTGAGAGAGAGACAGGTCACAGAGAGACCGATGGTACCGTTGTACCAAAAGTCCTTCAAAGTAGCTGTATTCAAACCTCTGGATCCAGATGTGCTGGTAACCAAAGCCATGTGGTCTCAGTATGGATGTATACATTAGTATGAATCTGTATTGATTACCTTGTACTTATCGTTGGCAAAGAGTATGGAGGCCCGGTGGAACTTGCACAGCGGATTTTTGGGGTCGATCACAATTGCTCTATTCAGAGTCTCTAAAGCAGCATCAGACTTCTTCAACGCATGCTGCACCTGCACACACACACACACACACACACAGACACAGTTCACTAGCAGTAGACTGAAGCTACATGCTAGGTGGCGGATGTTAACGAGCTACGTACCACTCCAATGTGACAGAGCAGCACAGAGCTCTGAGGGTTGATGCTCAGCGCTTTCTTAAAGTGGATTTCTGCCAAGTTGAACTTCTCCTGTTTGTAGTAAATCATCCCCAGACCATACCTGAACCAACACACATACAAACACACTGAGTCTGGCTAAAGGACCCAACGTCAGGAGGAGTCTGAGATCAAACCTGCAACCCTGCGATTAGCAGAACACATATCGTACCAGGCGTTGTAGTGTCTGTTGTTAACTCTGATGGCGTTGTGGAAACAGGCGAGTGCTCTGTCCAACTCCTCCGTCAGAACAAACTCATGACCCAACAAGGTGTAGGCGTAGGCAAAGCCTGGGTCCACCTGAGAGACAGAGACAGGTTTGATACACAAGAGACAGCCCCAAACCCACCTCAGTAACAGCGTCTCACCTGAATAGCTCTCTGGAAGAACTTGATGGCGATGTCATGCTCTCTTTGCAGACTGAAACAGTTTCCTGCTACACACCAGGCCTGCAGAGACATGCAGCGGTTTTTATACGTTAACAATTGTCCAGTGCTCTCTCCTTGCGGAGGGACACATGCACACGCACACATAGTGCAGATTAAAATGTTGGAGTCTGTAGACCCCCCCCACCACACCGTCAATCGGTCACCCTCCATGTGGTAAACCTAGAGGAAATATTGTTTATCTATACACAGGGTGAAGTCCAGGTTGAAGGTCAATGCAGAACAAATCTGGGGACAGTCCTTACCTCGGGACAGTTCTTGTCCATGTCAGTCAGGTCCTTGGACAGGGCGGACAGCGCCACGTCTTTCTGTAGGTGCCACAGTGTTGTTGAATAAATCTCCATTCCTTCAACTCGGTAAGACTCGATCCTTCGAACCTCACTGAACAGACGCTCCGCCTACAAACAGACAGGTCACCGTATATAGAGATATTAGGGCTGTCAAAGATAACCCGTTATTCCATGAGATTACTGTTGGCACTCGAAACACGTCAAATGATGGCGAGTTGAGAGCACAAAGACAGCAGGAAGAGTCGTAGTTCAACATGTTCCACCTCCAAGACGATTACGTCTGTGGAGTTTGTGTTAAAAAAAATTAAAGATAGTTCGCTTAAGAAAAACAGATTCTAACGGTTGCGCAAAATCCAACTGTTGTTTCGAATGTGCACTGATACAGAATGCTGAGGTGAGTGCAAACCGGAACATTATGGCTAATACGGTTGTTTGACTGATTTCTTACAAATGACACCAACTGGGCTCCAATGTTGAACATCAATTTGGGCAACAATGAGCAGATTATGTAAACACAGTACACCCTGTGACTCTCAACAAATCAGAATGTTTGATTTCATCTACCCGTATTATAAATACCTATATATATATATATATATATATATTTACAGGTAACCTACCTGCGTGTACTCGGCCAGCTCAAAGTAAGCCCTCCCGATGTGAGTGAGGACCCAGCCGGTGTTGTAGTGCTGAGGAGGCAGCGACGTCAACATGTTGATGGCTTCTCTGCAGTTGTACGAGCACAATGCCTGGTAACCGCGTCCAAGTTCCCGTAGCAACGCCATCACACTGTCTGTGTACACAGAGACATGGTTTATGACAATAATGTCGGAGTCACTTCGGAGGTCTGAACTTAGATAGAATCACACCGAGCGCCGCAGTGTCTCATACTAGTATTAGTAGTACCTGCAGCAGCCCTTTGGTACTGGGGGATCTTTGTGTCTGGGAGACTCAGACTGGCGTCTAGTCTCAATATGTCCAGACTCTCGTTCAGGTTGCTGCTATTGGACGTCTTTGCAGATTTACATTTCGTTTTCCTGTTGGGTATCTTTGTAGGAAACTTCATCTTTAACTTCTTGCTATTCTCCTGCAGAACCAGAAATAGACGTTAACATGCAGAGTAGTATTTAAATCAGTATTAGTCTCACCCAACAGTGCAGGAGTACTGCATAGTTTCTGTAGCAACACAGTACCTTGGCAGTAGAACTGGCACTAGTAAACAGTCTGGAGCTTCTTCTGGGCTGAACGTTTGGAGGACCAGACATACTAGGACTAAGGACCTGAGGGGAGCCACTAAAACAGACAGGTCATCAGATGGACAGGGGGGACAAATTGTCAGACATGCTGCTTTCTGATTGGACCATAAATCTTTGGTCAGACTAAATAGAGCTGAAGATCTGTGATTAGTTGCTATAGTTACCTGGTGTGAGGGGCGGAGCTCTGTGATTGGTTGAAGGGGATGGGAAGAACATCTCTGCTGTTTCCACTCTGACTGAAAACAGATTTTGACTGACTGATCCTGGAGACAGACTGAAAGACAGACAGAATAACCCACATTCATCGGGAAGGTTCAGAATGTCTCAGGTAGAGCGGCCTGTGTGTGTGTGTTAGTAACAC
Source organism: Gasterosteus nipponicus (assembly GCA_014132575.2). Lineage (NCBI taxonomy): Eukaryota > Metazoa > Chordata > Actinopteri > Perciformes > Gasterosteidae > Gasterosteus > Gasterosteus nipponicus. The sequence goes on from BMAF01002734.1 coordinate 90,875, forward strand.
GTGTGCAACAGGTAACAGGTTTATAAAGTGTGTGTAGCGTGTGGGTAATTACTTAACCAATAAGGTACTTGAGGCAATACTTCGTCCAATAATGTAACAATTCAGGGGTATTGTTAGGCAACCCTCAAACTGTTACATTATTGGACGATAAAGTACAGCCTCTCATACCTTATTGCTTTATTAAGTGTACCTTCTTGCTGGGAGCAGTAGATTGTGTTTCCATGGTGGCTGAATAGTTCTGTAGATACGTTGGGTCTCCCGGGCTGGGCTCCAGGGGCAGGATACCAAAACTACAGAAAGCAAACAGTCAATGTTAAATTTGATGTATAAACCCGCAGTGGGTGTCATTATCGGGTTAACATGTTAATAAATTAATGCCAACAATTATGTTATTGTGCATCAATGCAGTTTCTTTAATTACTTTCAACGTGTTTCTCACAAGCACTTGGGGGCGAGCCTTATACAGCGTTGATACTAAAAGGGTTGCGTCGCCTCAAGCGTTCTAATTGCGGCACGCACTGTCGGGTGATCATTTCTGGTCAATTTGCATGAATCGCGTCAATCGCACAAGACGAGACGCAGAAGGGGTGGGCCTTATCACCCTGAAAACCGTTGAATGTTCCGCCGCATCAATCATGTAGTGAAAGTCCTACTCGCGTCAGATCATCACACGGCATCGTGTTTTTTTACTAAATAGCATCTGCAGCCGCAGACATTTTCTACAGGAAGCGCGTGTGGGTGACTGTCGCTTCCAGTGCTACATGAGGGCAGCCGTTAGCCTGTTTGATAGCTTGTTGGCTCGGATCAGGGACCGGACTTCACCACCTTCACATCATACTTCTCTGCGGATGGCAAGACACCGTGTGCTTGCACATCCAAAGGGCTCTTTAAGACCCACACACACACGTTATTGTTGAGCAAACTTCCTGCAATGTTACCTAATATAAAGTAGCACATAAACAATTTGTAACACTAATAATTGTACATTTCTAAAAATGTAGCCCACCGAACTGCATGCTGGGTACAGCTCACTACACAAGAAGTAACTCTGTTGCTACATGAAAAGAGTGATACAGGATGAACAACGAGAGACCAGAGATGCACCAACACAACTTGTGCCCAAGAGACGAGCTGAGTCTGTTTGGAGGGTTTTTGGTTTCGGAAAATCCACCGTCAGTAAGATCAGAAAATGATTAATTGCAAAGTCTGTCGAGCCTCTGGTGGCAACACTAGCAGCCACAACAAGCTAACACGCCGGCCAGTTGCGAGCAAGTTGGCCAGCAAGCGGCGAACAGCTGTTTGGCGGACATTTTCGGGGTCAATGAACAAGCGATACCGTCACATACCTGGATACCGTCAGAATCTTTCTTAATACCATGATATGTATTTTTGGCCATACCGTGCAGCCCTACCAGCAGTACCAGTTGCAAACCATTACAGGGGTTGTGAAATAGCTCACCTGGGCGTCAGTGGGCTCAGTGCTGCAGGTCCCCCAAGTAAACTCCGCCCACTCTTGGGCTTGTTCTGTTTAGCCAATAGAGAACCAGCTGACGCCATGGAAACCGAGTTGCCAATTAGTGAGCCGGTCTCCGGTGAGATTAGGGAGGAGTCAATGTAGGAAACCGATAAATCAGACATCAGCTTTCCATTAGATGATTCTAGATTCAAACGATTCAACTCCTGGGGAGAAAATACAACATGTTTCAGCACTGATTATCGGATTACTTAATATTATGATCAGACAATATCCACCTCAATAAACGGATCATTTAACTACACTCACCTCAGTAATCTAATCATTTCATTTGATTACCAGACCACAGACATTACAGGACTACCTGTGCTCTGAGAGTAGTGGAGATGTGTTTTATATACCAATGTGTCCTGGGGTGTCTCCATGAGGGCGGTGTCTAGGCGGTGGGAGGGGTTCTGAGCAGGGCTAACAGATGGAGGGAGAGGTGCTATAGAAGAGTTGTGTAGAGAGGACAACCTAAAGACTTGATCTGGATCTGGTTTCTCTCCTGGAACACAACAATTAAACCACACGATGAAGTCAATTAGTGTAACGGCACGCGTGTGTGTGTGTGTGTGTGTTTTCTGTGTTTGTGCGCGTTACCTAGGTGACAGAGGTTCTGGAAAGGCGACCAGAGGAAGGGATTTAGAGCTAAACTTCTCTGGAAGCACTCTGCACCTTTAGCAACACGGTCTGTCTTACTGGCTCACAGAGACAGACAGACAGCGAGAGAGAGAGAGAGAGACGGGACCGTAAGCAGTGTGTCTAACATTTGAAAGCTGACATTGAATAAATGTAGATAAGGAATTAAAGAAAATGATGAATGTTTATCATTTCTATGGTGACAACATACATGAAGAGCGATTTGCAGCACTCCTTCATTGTGTCACTACTCACATTCATTTTAGTGGTTGCTGTAAAAGCTCACCTCACCTCAGCCAGGCGGGTAACCAACATTAGCCCTTTCGAATATATGTTCATATGTATCAGACTGGATCCATTTACCAGTAAATATGTCCCAGTAACGACAGTGTGAAGGGGGCGGAGTCTCCAAATTCTGTGATGATGTCATCTTGACTCTTCTGTTTGTTCAGCACTCCACCAATCAGAACCTGTTCTCCTTCAGCAAGCCTTAGAGAGACAGGTAGGTACAGAGAAAGACAAGCAGTGAGGCAGATTCAGGCTTTATTTCAAATGTCTCACTTTATTTCAAAACATTTCAAATTTTTCCAATGGGTCAGAATTAAGAGCTCCATTGAATATAAACACATGCGTTTCTACAAGTTATACTGGTAAGAAATGGTTAGTGACTGGTTTCAACTAGTTCTGGTGCTTACTTGCTGAGTTCCACGCAGCACTTTGCCAAAAGGAATCGAACCTGCGGTGTGCAGCAGCTGTGAGCCTTCAGCAGCCGGTACGCTTTATATGGCTTTCCAGAGCGGTAGTAACATGTAGCAAGCAGGTACAGGGCCTCCTCTGACCTCACTGAGAGACAGACAGGTAGACAGATAGTTAGGTAAAGCTGTACGTGGCCTCCTCTGACCTCACTAAGAGACAGACAGGTGATCAGACACACAGGTTACCTTCAGCGTAGAGCCTCTCAGCGAGAAACACAGCATCCAGGTAGGCGTAGTGGTTGAGAGCCTGCCACACTGCAGCCTGAGACAGAGAGAGACAGGTTTTCCAGAATGCATCAGTCAGAGAACAGGTACCTTAAAGTAGAGCCTTGAATGGGACATGGAACAGTGTTTCTCATTGTTTTACAGCTTTTCAGGTAGATGGGAGTCCCGGTGTTTGAGTGGTTCCTGTTTTATTTGGTATTCTCCAACAGATGGTTGTTGGTGGTGGGTTGGGAGGGGAGGCCGACATTTTTCTAACCCTATATAATGGAAGGGGAAATACTGTGGAAACTAACAAGGCTATATGTTGTCATTACTAAATACTTATTGTATTCATATCTCCATAAGACAAACACACTAACACAAGGATGGATGGAAGCGAGGATGGACGAAGGGAAGGGTGGAAGAAGGGGTTAATGGATGAAGAGGAGGATGAAAAGGAAAATGGATGAACTGTCTGCAGGAGGTCCGTGACGGCAGGGGGAGAATCTCAACGTTGATAGGGTTAGGGTTCAACCAACTCATACGCCTGTTGTCGCTCCTCAGTAGGCAGAAAAGTGTATTGCTTACCGCTCACTGACGTGTATTGAGATTGGGTGCATTGAGGTTGAGTTTTAACTTGCTAACACAGATTAATAACCATCAACTAACGCTCCCTGACAGGGTAAAACACCACGGCACAACACTTTGTGACAAACAATTAATAACAGTAATAATTCAACGTTCATAAAAATCACACCACCGAACTGCAATTTGTGTATAGCTCCACTGCTATCACAACGAGAAAACGCTTTGTTGCTACATTAAAACATGGAAAAGAGCGATGCAGGAGGAACCACCAGCGACCAGAGATTCAGAAGCACAACTTGTGCCAGAGAGAGGAGTTTTCTGCTGTTTGGAAGGTGCAGGGTTTTAAAAAATCTGATTCAAGTTAGATCATTAAACGATTTATTGAAAAGTTTGTTGAGCTACTGGTATTGCCTCTGGTGGCAACACTAGCAGCCACAACAGCAAACACTATCAAAATAACTCGCTGGCCAGTAGCGAGCGAGTGGGCCAACCAGCAATGAACAGCTGGTGGACAGGGGTCCTTTTCAGCATCAATGAATGAATGTGAAAAATACTGTGATATACAGTGAAACTACCAGAATTGTACAAAATACCGTGATGTGAATTTTTGGGCCATACCGCCTAACCCTTGCGTCATGCCATTTTGTCGCTGCGGTCACAAAATTTCACCTGTCGCTTTTGGTGCTTTGGGCCATTTAACGAAGATTTGCACAACGGAGGCACTGTGCTATTGAGAATTTGTGTCACGCCAGTCTCATAGCGCCTGTGCACAGTCTCATAGCGCCTGTGCACAGTCTCATAGCGCCTGTGCACAGTCTCATAGCGCCTGTGCACAGACTCATAGCGCCTGTGCAGTCTCATAGCGCCTGTGCACAGTCTCATAGCGCCTGTGCACAGACTCATAGCGCCTGTGCACAGACTCATAGCGCCTGTGCACAGACTCATAGCGCCTGTGCACAGACTCATAGCGCCTGTGCACAGACTCATAGCGCCTGTGCAGAGTCTCATAGCGCCTGTGCAGAGTCTCATAGCGCCTGTGCAGTCTCATAGCGCCTGTGCACAGTCTCATAGCGCCTGTGCACAGTCTCATAGCGCCTGTGCACAGTCTCATAGCGCCTGTGCACAGACTCATAGCGCCTGTGCACAGACTCATAGCGCCTGTGCATAGACTTTGTATGTAACCCGTTGGCACGAATATTACGCACCTTAATACGAAGTGTGTGGATGTTAATGTTTACTTCAGATTGAAAGAGTGTCATATGATCACCAAGCACGTCAGCAAACACATCTGAGGTTCAGTCAGGTAAGATGCTGTTGTTAGTTTTTAATGAACTTCAGTTAGAACAGGTTACATGTCATTAAGCTGACGCGTTTATCCAAAGCAACTTACAACAAGTGCATTTCAACCATATGGATACAAACTCAAAAGAACAACAAACAAGAGTTCTACTTCATCTAACCCGTGTTGAACGTTACACATTTTGTAGCAGCCTGTTTAGCAGTTGTGTCAATAATATAACAGTGATATTTTTACTGACCGATACATAGTACCTATTATGTGTAATTAGGTCACAGTCTGGCTGCATGGAAGATAGCCGATGTTAGTTAGCGTTAGCATTCAGAGGCTAACCAGCAGCTGGCTGATGTTAGTTAGCAACTGGGGGCTAGCCAGCTGATAGCTAATATGGCTCCTATTAACCAGCAGCTAGCTGATGTTAGGTAGCGTTAGCGACAAAGACCAGCGAGTTGCTGAAACGGGTCTGTAGACAACCATAAACTAACAACGGAACAGATTCTCGCTTAAGCGGTTAATGTTCACTGGTGAACTATGGGTGGATTTATTTTTCCTGAAATTGTTAAGCTAAACGTTAGCCGCGGTGTTAGCCGGCTAACACAACTCCACTGTTAGCATTTCAGTATTAGCAACGGCAATCATACAAAACCCCGTTTGAAATCCAGCTGGTTTTGCTCCGCAGCACATCGCATAACGCTTTATAAAGATGCTTAATCATAAATAATAATCTATGTATGAATGATCTCGGGACACGCACATTGAATCGGACATGCTTAGTTGTAGTAGAATATGAACGTAAAGAACGGTATGCGCATTGTGACCTCAGACACAAACACCAATGTTGTATTATTTAACACCAACTCCCATACATAATGTGAATCAGGCCTTTGCCGAAGCAACGACAAAAACTAACTAATTAACCAAAGGTCGCAATAATGATTCAAATCATTTTATTCTGTCACCCACACCAACGGAAACCTTAACGTGACCTTTTTTTAAAAGGGATCTGGATCGACCTAAACTAAACTAAGCTGCCAACTGCAACAGAAGACCCAGCGTTCTTGACCCAAACGGCCTCCGACGGACGGACCCTCACAGCGATGACCCGGGTATTTAACACCAATACCATCGGTACAGCGCTGGAGGCCTTCGGCAGACCCGCTCTCACACAGCGGACTGGACCTGCCGCTGAGGCCGGGGCGGAGAACGAAACACGGACATCGTAAATACTTGGCTCCCCGCTCGTGACAACGAGATGAAGGTGTGTTTTTACCTGGACGGGTTCCTGCAGCACCGTCATTCCGCTTCAGGACTCTGTCTCTCTGATATTGTCGTCCGTTTCCCCTCTTTTCTCTCGGCTCTTTCTTTACTTCGGTCTCCAGGAGGAGCTGCAGCCGAAGATTTGAACTCACCAACCGTTAAAAGCCGAACTAAGCCGAGAAATGCCGAGGGGGGTAGACGGTTGGGACGGAGATCAACGACTGACCAACGGGAAGAGCCGAAGCTGCGGATGCGCCTCCTGCTGATGGAATGTCGTTAGTTCACCTCTAGGGGTCCCTGATACGTCACCAAAGGAAAGATGTGCTCTTTTCTTACCTATACATGCTATATGACTGTAGCTGTCTCTTTATTTGTATCTAATTATGGAAGCAAAAGGCCCCAAGTCAAACGCTTAATCTGGAATAATAAAAAATAATGGATAAATTAATGGGCACTGTTGAAGCCTAGCACACTGTCAAGCTTTAACGGGCCCTGTTAAAGCTAAGCACACTTTTAAGACCTGTGTAGGATGTAGTTTTCTTCTTTATTTGAGTTTAGTCTATGCAAATACCAGACCTTAAGTTTGTCTATGGAGCCCAATTTGCCCAACCCCCAAACCCTCCCAGTGAATCAGTTAAATGTATGCTGCGGTATATTTCTATTAAACATTGCATAAATTTGCCACAACGTTCACAAAATTCCATTCAAAATCAGAGAGGGTGAGGAAAAACAAATACTGTCCAGTTCCAGTCCTATTTGAAAACACACAGTGAGTTTTCTTTCCTACCACACTTTTTGGTCCATAAGGCAGCTCACAAGAATACCAGGTCCAGGGTCTGACAAAAACTTGACCTAAAAAATGTCTCAAGAGCAATTCACGTAGAAGCGGTCAGTCAACAACAGAATCAACGTATATTTTCTCGTCACTTCAATACCTCCTTTTATTTCATAACAGCAACCGAAAAGTCTATCAGACGATCACCAAAAACTTGCTTTATTTCAAAATGTGGTTTAAAAATAGTTTGCTTCCCTAACCCCTTTAACGCCCCTGACATCATCATTGTATCATTGCATCATCATCATCACGGCCATTTCAGCAATAACATGAAAACAGTATTTCATTATGATCAGGATAATTTGATAGGCGGTAGCATGATTATAATTTACTCTCTTGGATAGGAAATGGTATACCTAAAACACATACCATTGTAATGGCTTCAACAAGTAATTTAGCATAATTTGCATATTAACCCCTACACTAAAATAAAACAACTCAAATATTTACAAGGTTAACATTTAGCCAGGTCCACAAAAGCGCTAATCGTTGAGCTAGCGAGAACTACCTAAAAGGTATGGCAGCTGAAACATTAATCCAATCCCCGCTGGTTGGATAATCGCTACGCTACGCTTTGTTTTCTATGTAATTTAAAAAATTGAAGCAACCAGACCCGGATATATCGTAATAAACAGTTTGTGTTTGGCTACATCGTTAAGCCCCTAAGAGACCGTGAACTTTAGCAGAGTGAGTCATCGATACACATCTGAATGCAACACAACACACTTTATTTCACATTATGGCGTTATGACACCGTCAACATAATAACATCAGAAAACATCATCATTAGCACAGAGACACTCAAGCTGCATGAACAAATACTGAACTAACACTGATCCTAATGATACTGATTAGGATAACTGATCCTGATACTAATCCTAACGCTAGTTAGCAGAGAGATATAATGATGGGGAGGATGAGCTTCAAAAACACAGGATTACATCATTCACATGAGGGTGTGTCGAGAGGCGGGCTACAAAGTGCAGTTGGCTTCTGGAGAGAGTCGACATTTAGCCACAGTCAGGTAGGTCTCCACCTGGAAACGCAAACATCCTCTTCATTACATCATCATGACATCATAATCCTGATCATTACACACTCTTCCTCACCTTGTGCATGTCTTTCTTAAAACAGGCAAGTAGTTCATATGTTCTTCTCAGCGACTCGTCAGCCCCCAGACTTTGATAGTAGTTTCCATAAGGAGCGAGCTGTAGGGCGGAGCTGTCAGGGAAAAGATCTGCTCCATCCTGATTGGCCTGAAGGGTCAGGTGGTTAGTAGGCTGGTTGATTAGATTCGAAAATTTTTCAATTTGTGATCTTCTTACCTTGATCAAAAGGAGGATTCCCGTCTTCAGCTCCGACAGTTTGGGGGAAATCTGGATTCTGGGAGCAGAACCACCAGACAGGGAACGACTGGGAAACTCCCAGGACTCGACCAATCGATAGGAGATGGATAATAGCTTCAACACCTAGAACCAATAAGAAAAAAGGAGACCAATAACAGATTCGACACCGAGAACTAATCAGATGACAGGACATCAATAACAGTGTCAACACATTACAAACACATTTTGCAGTATTCTGTAGTATAGTAGTAGTGTATTAACGTGCATTATTGTGCAGTACAGCACAATGTAGTATAGTATTGTTTTGTTTCTTGTAGTACAGGTCAGTATTGTGTAGTATTGTATTGTGTAGCATAGCGCAGTATTGTGTAATATAATAATGTATTGTATTGTATATGTATCTAGCATACATATAGAAAAGTGTATATATAAACAATTTATTGCAAAGTCTGTCGAGCCTCTGGTGGCAACACTAGCAGACACAGCAAGCTAACACGCTAACAAGCTAACTCGCCGGCCAGTTGCGAGCAAGTTGGCCAGCGAAAGGCAAACAGCTGTTCGGGTAGCTGGCGAGGGCCGAACAGCTGTTTGCAGCCACAACAAGCTAACACGCTAACAAGATATCACGCTAACTCTTAGGTCAGTGGCAAGCAAGTTGGCCGGTGAGCGGCGAACAGCTGTTTGGATAGCCGGCGGTCCTTTTCGGGGTCAATGAATTAATTTGTTTACTTGAAAAAGCGATACCGTAATATACCGGGATACCGTCAGAATCTTTCTTAATACCTGGATATGGACTTTTGGCCACACCGTGCAGCCCTACAATCATGTAGTATGGTATTGTGTAGTATAGTATAGTGCAGTATAGTATTGTGTAGTGTAGCATTGGGTAGTATAGTGCAGAATCCTCTAGTATAGTGTTGTTTAGTATAGTGTAGTATCTTGCGGTGCAGTATTGTTTGGTATTGTGTAGCATGGTATCTCACAGCATAGTATTGTGTGGTAGTACAGTGTGGTAAGGGTCGGACTCTCACAGAGCTACGTTGGGTCTCGTGCTTGTCGACGGGGGTGATGATGTAATCAGAGTTGCAGAAATCTTGGAGAAAGATTTTGTTGAGTTGACGTTGCTCTTCTGATTGCAGAGAACTCTCCTAACAAACACAAATACACGTTGTAGTACACACGTTGATGGTTAATGTTTCTGTCTCTGCTGTGTGAGCAGCTGCTGACTTACAAAGTCCGAGAAGAGTCTCTGAGCGAGCAGGTGGAGGTGTTGGACTCTACCCACAGCGATGGAAAACAGACGGCCGTCTGTGATTGGCTGAGTAGACACGCCCAGAAACACCACCGACAGCAGGAGGATGACTGACAGACAGACAAGTGAGGGAGTTAGACATGTAGGGGTCGTCGTGGCGCAGGGGTAGAGTGGGTGTGCTGGGAACCGCAAGGTTGGTGGTTCGAGTCCCGGCTGCCCCATGTCTCAAGTCGAAGTGTCCCTGAGCAAGACACTTAACCCCTAATTGAGCCCTGGGCAAAATGTGAAAAGCCATGAGTTTAAAGTGTAATGTAAGTCGCTGTGGTTAAAAGCGTCTGCTAAATGACATGTAATGTGAGAGAGACGGACAGGGAAGAGACAAGTCATGGAGATAGTCAGGGGAAGAGACAGTCAGGAAAGAGACAAGTGCGGGAGTCGGGCAGGTACGAGAAAAGAGGGAGGCGGACAGACAGGGAAGGGACAAGTAAAAGGGACAGAGAGGTGAAGGAGCCGGAGAGGTGAGAGACGAGCGATGGAGACACACCAGTGAGACTTAAATTAATTGAATTAGTTCTATCTCTCTTTAAAACCCTCTAACCCACTGGATCTGGGGCCTTACCTCTGTTCATGGCTGGTCTTGGATCAGTTCTGGTTCAGATTCTGCTTTATCTGATCTGGTGAGTTGTTTTCTGTGTTCTGATTTTTTCAGCTTTGAGTTTGGTGGTTTTATAGAAGAGAACTTGATGATTTTATTCATCATCAGAAACATGAAGCGAACAAACAACACTGTGTGTGTTTTGAATGTTTTTGCGTTGACCTCTATTTAACATTTACACCCTAACAATAGTATTGGTTGAACGTGGAAGACTGGCTGGTGACGTTGAATTGATTTTTGTATACATCAAAGACTGTAGAGCTACAAGTAAAAAACAGTTTTCAACATTATTTCTAAATAATAATGTTTAACTGGTGATAGATTAAAAAGCAGTTGCTACTGATAGAAATCTCTGATGTGCAGAGAGGACTGTGGATCAGTGAAGGAGTTATCAGCGTATGAATGATTAATTATGGCAGCTTTCAGTGTTCGAATGATTATTTATGGTAGTCATGGTATGAATGAGGATGAACAGATGAATGTTGACATTTAGAGTTAAAGAGCTTTGAATCGGAACACTAGAAAAGGGAAATCCAAGAATGCTTTATTACCAACCATATCTAAACAATCCCTCCAAAAAAAAGAGATATGGACAAATTACAGTTAGATAAAGTACAATAAAGTGCATTAGAATGCAGTAGAGATCATTTCAGTTCAGTGGAGGTTAGGGAGAGATCAAGTCATTTTTTTCAATTAATTTTATTTTGTTTAGCCCCAAATCACAAATTAGAAGTATGCAGCACAGGGCTTTAAAATCGTTACAGGAAAATATCAACTGAGTACATTACAGTAGAGACCAGTAGAAATTAGTATTTATCACTAGCAAAAAGTAATGATCATTATGTCACAGTAATTTAGTTTTGACTTTGGGAACAGAAGAAGACCAGTCCCAGACGACCTAAAGGTTCGTGACAGTTCTTTAAAATGTCATAATTCTTAGTTGATGTTTTTTATTTCAGCAGATTTAAAGGAATCACGTTGCTTTTGTAAAGCTTTAACAATCTGTTTTCCTTCAGAAAACAAAGTCAGATGTTTGATGTTTTTGTGCTCCAAGATCTGAATTTATTTACAAGCGCCACTGATCTGAGGTCCGACATTTAGCAAAGAGGAGTTACATCACATGGAAACTGACTTTATTCAACACTCCGTGAAAGTGATACAACCACAGAGAGCTCAGCTCAGATCCATGTGAAACCGAAGAGGTGACACAACAAGCAGCTTGAACAAGTTTATTTTATGCTTGTTAACAAACAGCTTGTTAACCAACATATATAGATTAAGAGCTAGTAAACCAACAGCTTGTTAACCAACATCTTGTAGACTTAAGAGAATCAATAAAGACCAGTAGAGACCAGTGGGGGAGAATTTATCGATCTGCACAATGTGGGTCTCTCAGGAACTGTGTGACCTTTCTTGGGAACCCTGAAACCTAAACTAGTCCTCAGTGGCATCGTGTTTTTACAGCTGGAAACAACGTGTTCTTTTATTGATCCATTTGTTGTCTTTCCTTGTGTCTGTCAACACATGATTGCTGTGGTCACATTAAGGAGGGGTTAAGGGTGTTTTCCTACAACATCTGTTTCCTATTGAGGTTCCTTTGTGCAGGGGTGTCTTCTGATTGGACAACACAAACCTCTCTGATGTGTATTAAAGGTTCTATTTACACCACAACGGAGCTTTGTCAGATATTCCTGCTCTTTTAAGGGAGAAGGAACAATTCAATTCAATTCATTTTATTTTGTATAGCCCAAAATGGCAAGTTACAAATTTGCCTCAGAGGGCTTTACAGTCTGTACACATACGACATCCTCTGTCCCGAAACCCTCCATCGGCACAGGAATAACTCCCCAAACAATGAAAAAAACCCTTCCAAGAGGGAAAAAAGGGAAGAAACCTTAGGGAGAACGTCAGAGGAGGATCCCACTCCCGGGATGGACAGACTACAATGGATGCCATGTGTACAGAATGAACAATGTATAATACATGCAATTCCTATGACAGAAATGATTCAAGTAATTGTGAGTAGTAAGCCAGGCGCACAGCAGGACCACTGCAGGGGCAACCACCATCAGATAGACACTGTTATTTAACTTCTGTCTTGTACTGACGGCTTGTGTTGATGATTTTCTGTAATCTTTACTTTATATATTTTTATTCTCTTAATCACAAACACATTTAAGATACTTTCGATTTCTCAAAAGGGTCTATCCACAAATTTCCACCACAACTAGCAGAGGCCAGTGGAAAATAAACAGCTCATTAACCAACATATATTGACCAGGAGCTTGTTAACAAACAGCTAGTTAACCAATATATGTAGACTATTAGCTACATGTACGAAGGGATCAAGGTGCACATGTTTTAAGGTTGAACTGGACACGTGCGAAAGTGCAGAGATATGAAGGTGCACACTTACAAATTTCCACAAGTGAAGGTGCACATGTACAAAGGGGCACATTTACGAAGGAGCGCGCTTAAAAATGCACATATACGAAGATGTACATGATTAACAGCAGCTGAAACGTGTTGAAGAAGGCGTGGAGCTTTAATCGTATATGTCTATACTGTCACGGTTTGGGTTCACATCTTGTTTTATTTTGTAGTTTCATGCCTCTGGTGCTCCTGGGTTAACTTTTCTTCCTGGCTTGTCCTGTCAGCCCCTGTGATTGTTTGTGTCCATGATTGTTTCCACCTGTGTCCAATCACCTGCACCTTCCCAGTGTATTTAAGCCATTTGTGTCTCTTTTTCCCTTGTCGCGTCATTATGGAATGTTTGCATGCTCGTGATTCCCTTAGTGTCATGTTCCTGGTCCCGCCTGCGTTTTTGGCCCCTTGCCATTTTTGATTTGGATTTTGACGATTAAAGTCTTTTTGTTTTCAAAGTCTGCATCTGGGTCCTGCCTACCCCATCCTGACATACACCAGGTCATAGTTGTCATTCATCCTGCTCAAAAATGGAAAGTTGACCAATCAGCAGGCTTATGACATGACACTAATGTACATAATAATACTAATGTAATGTAATCATATTCAGTTTGGTTTTTGGTTTACTCCACAAATAAATACAATTTATAATAATTGAACAAACACAGATACACCAAAAATAATAGAGGAAATACATGAAATGATCAAGAAAGAAAGAAAACATCTGCTGCTCAGTGCAGAAAAGAAGTCTGAAGATTATTTTGATTTTATTATTTCAACTTTTCACAATGTACATCCCAGAACATGTTTCATGCACTCTATTTATATTGTATTGTGGACATCAAGTTATGTTAAAGCTGCATTATGAAAGACTCCAAATATACTGTGGTATGAATTAGTCATAGCAACCAGCCAGAATAAAGCTCATCAATGCAGATGTGCTGCAGTGTGCAGTTGGCTCACTGATCCTCATAATATTAATGTCTTGGTTTAGAGTATACTTATTAAAAAAAGAATGATCAAATAAAAAATAATCTAATGCAGTGTTACAGCCAAACTCTAATTCTTGTCAAAATCAGAAATTCAATCTGTTCCATAAGGACCTTAGAATTCTTTTAAAAATATGATCTATATGTACATTAATATAGCTATTGTCTGGTTTGAATATTCTTGCTTTCTTCTGTACACCCAGGATCTATGACACTTTTCTTCTTCAATCTGATAAGTATAGATTTGATCGATGTGATACAAAGTATTGATCTTTTAACAGTCCATCAAAGAAAAAAACATTGTAATCATAATACCCTTTCTCATACGTTAAAGTGCAGTCATTCAAGTTTCCTACCAAAAACAACATTTGAAAAGATTCAATTTCAACAGATGACGGTAAATATTATAATTTACCTTTGCCATTACTCAACTTTAATAAATGAACTTTGAACCCCTTATAATGTAACTCAATGGAGCCTTCATTAACAGCTGATAGCGCCGTTATTTAGCCAAACATAACAGTACTGCTAACAGTTAACAGCTATTAGCATATAGCTTTTCCTCCAATTTTAACACGTGTGTTGTTTACAATGTATGTATCGTCAAAGCAAACTTTTTTTTTTAATTTCCTGACAGACATTGTTGGCATCAGTTACTTAATTCCACAAGAAGTGCTTCTATCTTCACGTCTGTGTGTGAGGGGAGCCTCACTTAGTGATTCTTCCCAGTTTTAAATCAGATCGCAGCAGAACGTTCTGGTGGAATTGTGATTTAGAAACATAGCTTGTTAAAATGCTGACAAGCTTGATTCAGAAAACAGCGAACCCACAAAGAGACTTATGAAATGCAGCTACACTAGCTCCACCACTTCTCAAGACCTCTAACATCACAATAACTGTTACTTATAAACTCAATTTGATTTGTAATGTTTGAAATATGAAAACACAGAGATAAAACCTGGGTGTAAAAAGCCATGACAATCATCAATCTTTACAGAAGCTAAAAGAGAGACTACTGCTCCTCCGACAGGTGAGGTCATACAAAGGGCAACGAGAAGAAAGATGTCAAACATCAGACGATGGATTCCCTCAGGTTCTCATCAGGTAGGAAGTTGGAAGTATTGAGGGTAGGTGCAGCATGGAGGAGATACTCGCTCTGAAGCTCCACCCGGGTGAGAGGACCCTCACCTGAAACCCCTGATCTGGGCTCCTCTGTGTCCTCGCTGTCTCCGTACAGCTGACTGATACGTTTATAGAGAACTCCTTCAGTCTCAGAGGGCGACAACATGTCTCGCCTCCCCTCCATCTTCTCTCGGTATTTGTACGAGGCCAATTTGACGGTCCGCTTTAGAAGGTGTTTCCTGTAAGCTCTCTGGATCACCATTGCTGCCATCTCTTCCTGTTTCCTCCGCAGAGTGCTGCTGATCGGTTCATAGGACACCTGTAGGTAACAATGGTTCTCTGTGACCAGTATACTTAAATAAAAGCAATATCCATCCCTTTTATAATATGACAACAGTTGAAACTATACAATAGCAGTCACACCTTAGAGGGATTATTGGCCATGAACTTCTCCTCCATGCTAGCTTTGAGAGCGTCCATCTCTCCTGAATCACCCAGAACCTACACACAAATGATAAGCATGATATAACACAATGTTCAATGACATAAGACAGGAAGGGACGACATCCTTCAATCCTTCAAAGGAGACATATCATGCTTCTTTAGGGTTAAAACCTTAAACCGCACACACAGGGTTTTAACACGTTCACATGCTTTGATGTTAAAAAAGCAAATAATTTCTCGTAATGCCTGTGTGAAAATCCCTGTATTTCACCCACAGCTTTCCCCCCCATTTATTACCAGGACATGGTCCTCATATATGAAGTGAATAGATCTGGTTATTGTGCCTTCTAACTGGGACACCATGTGGAGAAAGGAACTGTGCAGCAGACTACAGGGCATTTTGAAGGTTGACTGCTTTGGCGTGTTGGGGGGATGTGGTGGGGTGAGGGCTAAGGCGATGTAAGGGAGACTCCCCCTTGGTCTGGTGACCTCGGCAAACCCCGCAACATCAAAACAGATTGTCCATTACAGGAATCATACAAAAACACAGAATGGTTTTTCTTCAGCTTTAAGTGGTTGGTAAACATGGCAGACAGATCGCCAAATTAACGTGTAGAAGACCTAGCAATGGATTAGGGTTAGCTAATTTTCATAATATGTCCCCTTTAACATGACATATGGGCAGGTAATGCTACCTGTGCAGTGAGAGCCAGCAGGATGTCCAAACAGTGGATCTTGTCTCCAGGAACCAGAGGCAGATCCATGTGGATCAGTTTAATGGTGTTGGGTTTGGCAATCCTCAGAGGATCCTTCAGAGTGTCGCAGAAATCTGACAGCTTGCTGTGAAACATAGTAGAGTCTGTTAGAGCTTTTTTGGGTCCCATTAGGATCCATGACTACCAGACTAGAACTCACCTGTACTGTATGAACTGAGAAGCGTCAGGGTCAAACTTCTCCCATGTTTCATAGAACATCTCAAAGTCATCCTCACACAGCGGATCAGCGCTCTCCTCTGTAGCCACGTTGAAGTTCTCCAGGATGATAGCGATGTACATGTTGACCACAACTAGAAAGGACATGATGATGTAGGTGGTGAAGAAGACGATGCCTAATGCTGGGCTGCCACAGTCTCCGCGGACCATGGATCCAGGGTTCTCCAAATTGGGGTCGCAGTCCGGTGGTGTGTTCATGATGGGATTAAGCAGACCGTCCCACCCAGCCGACGTGGTGATCATAAACAAACAGATCATGCTGTTCCCAAATGTCTCAAAGTTAAACATATCGTCAATCATGGCCTCTTTCCTCACATATGCAAAGTTAGACATGCCAAAGATGGAAAATATGAACATGATCAGGAAGAGTAACAGGCCGATGTTAAATAAGGCAGGAAGTGACATCATCAGGGCAAACAGCAGTGTCCGGATCCCCTTGGCTCCACGAATGAGACGAAGGACTCGGCCGATGCGAGCCAATCGGATAACACGGAACAGCGTGGGAGAAACAAAATATTTCTCTATGATGTCAGCAAGGAGAAGGCCTAAAGGGAAGGAAGTAAGGAAGCAAGACAAAATGTTGTTCTTCAGGGTTTAAACAGAACATGGTTAATAGACTTAAACCAGAACCGCTATTAATACCCACAAAGTACCCCTAAACTTTGATGATGTTTCTGGGCATTATATATAAATAGAAAGCCCTTTGACACAACAATGAACGATGACATCCCTTGATGAGAGAATGACATCACCAGACACTGATCCGCCGACTCACCTACAATGGACAGGATGACAACAACAAAGTCAAAGATGTTCCATCCGACAGCGAAGTAGTGCTGCCGTAGAGCGATCATCTTTAGAGAGCACTCTGTAGTGAAGACGATGATGAAAACAAGGTTGACCCAGTACAGGATCATCTCCTTCTCCTTGCTCTGCTCATCTGTCTCCACCATCATGGTCACCATGTTGAGGCAGATCAAGACCATAATGAAGATGTCAAAAAGCTGTGTGGTCACCAGGTCAAAAACCAAAGCCTGGAACTTGTTCTGGTGAGACAGAGAGAGCAGAAAAATATGACGGACAGAAAGCTGCCTCCATCAAATCTCATTTGAATCTTCAAACCCGTATCTAAGCAAGTGTGGCAGGAACGGAACTGACCTCGGGTCGTGGAACCGGTTTCTGAGGTTTCTTAGAACCGAGTTTCTTCATAGCGTTGTAGTATTTCTTCTGCTCCTCTGTCATGAAAAGATCTGTTCCTCCCAAGTAAAGAGGACAAAACATAGGAGCAGATAAAAATCTGTTATCATTTCTGTATTTAGTGGGTAAAATAATGTCTTTGAGTAGAAACATATCTTAGATTTCTGCTGGTTGAAGTTGTCTATGATGACTCCGATGAAAAGATTGAGGGTGAAGAAGGAGCCAAAAATGATGAAGATGACAAAGTATAGGTACATGTACAAATTGGCCTCGTATAACGGCTGGGACTCCACCTACACAAATGCAAGGTAGCTTATTATTAAAATTTAGAAATTCATTCAACACTTAATGACATGTAAGTTTAAAGAACTACTATTAGTACTGACGTCTCTGGAGTCCACAGCTGCATACATGATGTCCATCCAGCCCTTAAAAGTAGCCTGAAACAGACACATTCACTTCTTTTTGAAGGAGGCACCTGAACATGAAATATCTGAATAAACGCAACAGACACAACTGTAAAACATCTGTGAACACAGTTTGACTGACAATAGATGTATATATATCAATAGATACCAAAACAACTAAACAACAAATTTCTTCTGGTTTTGTATTTGGAGGAAAGGCTGTGAGTCAAACAAACTGGACCTGAACTCTGTGTGTGGTAAATACAATAGTATGCCTTAATAGGGCTCAAAGGAAAGGCCAAAAATATGGAGCCAAATCCAGGTCAAAAGTTTTGTTCATTTGAAAAACAAATGTAACCTGAAAGTTTAAGTTTTGTCTTTGAACATTGAAAAATACAACAATGTATTCAAAATAAAAAGAAGTGGCCGAAAAATATTTTCAGGACGCTTTTATCCAAAGCAACTTACATTACATTTTTAACCCATGGCTTTTACATTTTAGGTGTCTTGCTCAGGGACACTTCGACATGGGACATGGGGCAGCCAGGACTTGAACTACCAACCTTGTGGTTCCCAGCGCACCCTCTCTACCCCTGCGCCACGACGACCCCAAAATGTTTATTTTTTGATATTTACTGTATTATATTTTCAGATACAATTCTTATACTATTTTCAGATTCAAAACTTATATTTTCACTTTCAGATCCTTTTTACGCGTTCGGATCTTTTTTTTCACATTCAGACTTTTGACCTTGATGTGGCGTAGGGGGCGGGGCATCAACTGGGAGGGGCGTGTAATCATGAGTGACAGCTTCCTCAACCGCATTGCCTTGAGGAGACGTCGGCATGCGACTTAAGACTTAAGAATCAACCCTTTCTCTTCACTATATTTAAGATTGGATGTAAAACCGTTGACACCAGAGACAAAGTTCTGTTTAACGAGCGGTTTTGGATCCTACTTGCCATGAATTGCAGAATGAGACCAATTAACTATATAGAATGAACCATTCATCAACCGCACGTGAATCTCTGAAGTTTCCCTCTTCCACAAACAACTGTGAACGCTGCGCAGCATCGATGGCGTCTGAGTTCGGTAGAATTGGAAAGAGATTCACAGATTTGGACTTCCTGGTTTAGTAGCTGGTCAGGGAAACGTTATTGAAACACAAACGACGACCTCTCTGTAACCATGGGGATGCCGCTTTGCAGACGGTCCCGTGTGCACTTTAAAATCAATGTGATTCGTCCAACTGGCAGACTAGTCCATATTCCTAAAATGCTGGTTAATTGGGGTTGTAGCTGGTTGTCTACATCACTGCGGTTACAGAGAGGTGTCGTTTGTGTTTTAACGCTTTGGTGACGAGCTATTGACCCATGATGTCCGAAGCTGTCCTCAGCCTTAAATGTTAAGCTGTCACTCATGATTACATGCACCTACCCCCCCAGTTGATGCCCCGCCCCTGCGCCACATCAGGGTCATAAGTCTCATAGGTCAGACTCACCACTTGCAGCAGTGACAGGTATCCCATCCCCACATTGTCGTAGTTGACCTTTATATTCTTCCAGCGCACCTCCGTGAAATTTGCCTTTATCAGAGCGATGCACTCGCTCCTGTTGTTGACGTCTTCAGGGAGAAACATCTCTGCAGATGTCTCGTTGAAACAATGATAAAACTTTCCTGCAAACATATTCACTCCCATGATGCTGAAAATGAGCCAGAAGATCAGACAAACCAGGAGCACGTTGAAGATGGAGGGGATGGCTCCAACAAGAGCATTTACCACCACCTGCAGACAGACAGGGAAAGGCTGTAATATTTAGCATGCAATATGTAAACATGTATTATGCAGCATGTTACACGCTGTATTACTGGCTCTAATACGCAGCATGTTGCACGCTTTGTCATATTGCAGCCTCTAATAAAACCATGGAGGACGGTTTTCATATCCTCGTCAGATTGGACGACAGACGTCACGTGGCATTCAAAATTGAGTTTCTGTCGAGGATAACCGACATAATACTATAACGGACCTTTGATACAAATGTGTGATGGATCTGAGACAAACAGGAAGACTGTTAAAATCCTCTGGTGACAGACAGACAGATTACCTACAGATGAACCTGTCCGAGTGTAAGTGTTCATAATGCCTGTCTCACCCTCATGCCCTCGAAGCGAGACAGTGCCCTCAGTGGCCTTAGAGCTCTCAGAGTCCTCAGTGACTTGATGGCTCCCAGCTCTGAGTATCCCAAGATGTTTGCCGTGAGTGACACTAGAGACACCTGGAAGACACAGCACACCTGGTGATGACATCACATATTCTCACTCAACTACAATGCTCAGGTCTTATTAGTAATTGAAAGTTGTTGGATTACGTGAGTCAGAAACAATCCAACAGAGATACGACTGGAATTTATTATAGTAATAATAATAATAATGATGTTGGTGGAACAAGATCTTTATCTTCAACTGAACAGACACTGTGAAACAAACACTAATTTAGAGAAAAGATGCTCAATTCTCGTAACAGTCCTGCTTCACATTGTTTTGACTGATAGTCCTATCAGGTTGGGAAGGGCCTGTGACTCACTCTTTATACTACGTCAGCGGTTCTGAGTGTCTCATAGTGACGCTGATGGTTTTCTTTGGACATGGTTTGATGAGGTGGAGGTGAGATCAGGTTCTTTCAGCGTTTCTCTAATCAGGTTAGTTCAACTAAATCCATTTCTGTTGACTCGACTAGTAGCCGGAACAAACATACTTACATCTACAATAAGGAAGTCGAGCCAGCACCATGCGTTGGTGAAGTAAGTCTTGAATCCATAGGCGACCCACTTTAGAATCATCTCCACCACAAACACGTAGGTGAACACCTGGTCTGCGTACTCCAGGATCGTCTTTATGACCCGCCGCTGCTCCAGGTAGATGTCCTCAAACGCCTGTTCACACACACAGTAATGTTACCACGTTGACAGAGTTCTACTTAAGTCCTTGAGAACAGGAAGAACCCTCACGGAGAAACATTGAACAGTGACCACTCCATCAAGTTGGACTGAAGGGTAATAAGTGTCATCTATACACAACAGATGTTGGGAGGTTAAAGACCAGTCGAGCTGCTGCATTCTGGATGAGCTGCAGAGGTCGATTGGCGGTGGCAGGGAGACCTGCCAGGAGAGAGTTACAATAGTCAAGGCGGGAGATGACAAGAGCCTGAATCAGTACCTGCACCGTCTTCTGAGTGAAAAAGGGATGTATTCTCCTGATGTTGTAGAGCGTGTATCTACAGGATCGTATTGTCGCTGTAATGTTGGGAGTCAGGGAGAGTTGGCTGTCAAGTGTCACACCTAGCAGTCAAAGTGGGCGTTAATACAGAGTTAACAGTCAGGTATTGGGAAGGAGAACCTTTACCCGGAAAGAGAAGTAGTTCAATCGTGCCGGGGTTGATTTTTCAGATGGTGGGCGGACATCCACTGAGAGATGTCAGTTGGACAGGCAGAGAGCCATGCCGCCACCTGAGTGTCCGAGTGAGGGAAGGAGAGAATTAATTGGGTGTCATCGGCATAACTGTGGTAGGAGAAGCCATGCGAGCAAATGACAGCGCCGAGAGAGTTGGTGGAGAGAGAGAAGGGGACCCAGGATGGAACCTTGACTACCTTTGGTAGTAAGAGGAAAAGGTTCCAATACAGATCCTCTCCAGGTTACCCGGTAAGTGAGGCCATCAAGGTAGGATGAGAGAAGTGTGAGAGCAGAGCCTGAGACACTAAGTTCCTGAAGGGAGAAAATAAGGATCTGGTGGTTTAGTCTGTCAAATGCAGCAGAAAGGTCCAGAAGGATGAGGACAGAGGAGAGAGAGGCGGCTCTGGCCGTGTGGAGTTGCTCTGGGACAGCGAGGAGAGCAGTCTCTGTGGAATGGTCTGCCTTGAAGTCTGACTGGTCGGAGTCAAGAAGGTTGTTACGGTGGAGATAGGAGGAGAGTTGGTTAAAGATAGCAGTTCAAGAGTTTTGGACAGAAAGTGAAGACAAAAGACCGGTCTGTAGTTGTTTTCTTTAGATGGGTTGAGGGTTGGTTTCTTCAGGAGTGGGGGAAAGAGCCAGATAACAGAGAAGTGTTAATCAGACAGGTGATAAAAGGACGAAGGTCAGGAGCGATAGATTGTAGAATATGGGATGGAATAGGGTTAGAGGAGAATAGGGATATGTCTTTTTTCCATGATTAGTATCCCGAAGCTCAGCCATGTTGTCTCCACAGGTTAGTACTCACACCACAGCTTTTAAGTTTACGTTGGTAAAAAAACAACAAATTTATCCCAAGCTCTCCCGTATAGTTTTATAAGAGGTCTTCTAGTTTACAGGAATATCTAGAAAAGTCAGGTGACAGAACACTGAAGGTGTACCTATCATTCCTCCAACTTTCTACATAGTGTGACAGCAAAGAACAAGGAATTCCTATAGCAGGTTCCTCGTACCCTTGGTGAATAAAGATGATCCTTCCTTCTACATTAGGCTACACGACTGTGCTCTTTGCACTTCTGATTCAACTATTATATAATTCTCAAAACGTAGTGGCCTGGAGGATTGTACATCGGCAGCTACAAAAAAAGGAAAAGATAGGATATCGATATCGGACAATAACGATTATCTGTAATCAGTGGAAAATGCCAAATGCCAAATTCAAGTGAAGATCATCTCACCTGGGTATAATGTGGTGGCCATGATTAGTATCCAGAAGCTCAGCCATGTTGTCTCCACAGGTTAGTACTCACACCGCATTCGTTTTTCAGATCAGATCAGGCCTGCCTGATCCCGTGATAGCATTAAATAGACATCATGTTAACAACATTATGACCAAAGAAAGCCTAACGTGTAAATCAATCATTTATTAATTTACCAGAGCTCCACTGCTCAGCAGGATCATGAAAATGATGAAGGTCTCAAAGTAGTTGTGTTCTACGATGAAGAAGCAGGTACTCCTGATGTTAGACCACACCTTCCCTCTGCTCTGGGACGTGTCTATGTCTAGGAATGGGCAGCGTCTGTAACAATCTGAAATATATACACAAACATTGTATTTGAATCAGATGGTATTGTTTCCAGACTGTAACATTTCACCTGTTGTTTTGTTCTTGACTCAAGATGTAGTTTCAAACTTATCTGCTGTCAATTCATATTCTGCTCTCTTTAAAACAATACCCAACACCACCTAGCAGACAGATTCACTCCTTCATGGAACAGAAAGGGTTCCGGGATTGTTAAATGAATGATATGCATCAGTTCACATGAACGGCAAAGACAGACAGTTAGTGGGCCGTGCGCAGTTGTATAGAAGACCAAGGCATCCGTATGGGGATGTTCACTCTCCTTCAGAAGAGAGCAGCAAGGGAGTTTTAAGAAAAGCAGCTTTATTAGGAAAGAAACAGACTGCCACTGGGCTTCATTCATTTGTTCTGGTGTAAGAAGTTTTCTGCAAGTTACACAAAGGAGTAGATACGTTTGTGGGTTTTTGTACCGTCTGTGAAACAGTCCTCAGGGCTGTTTGCTTCGTGCTCTTCTTTTTCTGCATCTTCAAGAGCTTCAGGAGGTTTCTGTATCGTGCTGCAAACCGATGACTCATCACACTAAGAAAACACATCAAACATACCATCAAGTACATCAAAAGGGTGTTGTTGACAACCCACACCTGTGATCGCAGGGTTCTCACCATGCATGCAATCATCTCTCCTTGGTACCGGTCATGGATGTGACTTTACAATACTCACAGGATAAGAGAAGAGTATTTTATGAATCATTTCAATGTCTCCTCCAACATTCAGCTTCTTCTTATTACTAATAAAACAAAATGCATGAATGTAATGCACATTCGCTTTAATTCTCATCATAATTTGACTCATTTTCTTTTTTACTCTCATTCTCTCTTTAACTATCCTTCGTTTTTTAATTCTCATTCTCTCTTAATCTCTCATTCTCTATTGAAATCTCATTCTTGGATGGACATCATGTACGCTTATTCTGTTTTTGACTTATTTGTTTTTTAACTCTCATTCTCTCTTTATTTCTGATTACCTTTAAACTTTTAGCTATTTTCTATTCAAATATTTTGTATCGACTATGGATGACAATTTTTTCTCCATTGAGTTACCTGGTTAAATAAAGGTAAAGAAAGAATAATAGATATTTGGGCTGTTCACCTCTGGGGTCTTCCACTAACTGAAGTTAGTTTTATATGAAGTAGACCTAAAAGAGTTCCGTTTTAGGTTAAAAGCCACAAAAGAATAGAATATTCTAGAACACAATAAAATATGATCTAACATGGAATAGAACAGAACAGAATAGAATAGAAGAATGTTCACATGGGACTGCGTTTCTTCCTCCTCATCTTCTTCCTCTTCATCGTTGTCGGGCGTCTCTAGGTCAGACTCGGCCTCTGCAATAGGGACCATGTTGCCATGGTAATAGTCAAGGGACTTGACCTTTGACAAAGGCTGGCCCAAAGTCACTAAGGTCAAAGGTAAAATCTCCTGTGTCGTCCTGTTGTCTTCTTTAATGTCAACCCCTAACAATAAAATGTACAAAAAGTAAAACAATCAGTAAGTCACACAATATATATTCCGTCATGAGATATATAATTTAAAGAACTTCCACCAATACTGTAATAAAGATATAATAAAGAGAAAAAAACAACTGCAAACAAAACAAATTGTCAAACAAAACAAACAAAAACAAACAAAAAACAAAACAAATTGAAGTCCAAATGAATAACACAACTTAACAAATAACAGCAAGAAAAGAACACAGATGAATAGATTCTCAAATAAATCCATAGATAAAGTCTTAGCTTTTGTTCTGGATCTATTCCTACCGAGGGGGTCTGGGTTAACGTGGTTCCTCTTTCCAGTGAGAGTCCAGAATTGTTCCCAGGATCCATTTCTTTGCCCAAGCCACAGCCTGGCTGATTCTGTTAATGGCAATCTGAAGATTGTTTTCTCCTTCTTCTTCTGGAGCCGCAAGATTATCACCACTGAATGAACTCAGCAACAAAGCGAGGAAGAGATTCAGGACCTAAAATAAGACCAGGGAGAAGTGGGCTTGTTTAGTAATAGGCAACCAGACAGTGGCGGCTGGTCCATAGAGGACCATGAGGTGTGGCCCCACCTATCTACCACAATATCCATTTGTGATTTTGAAACATGGAATATACCCAGTAATATTGGTAGAATAAGATATCTGTGCAAAATATATGCTTTTCCTGCACGTCCTCTCAGCATGTCTGCATGTCTCAGTCCGGCTAAGATAAGAAGCAGTTTAGCCAATGACTGATAAAGATAAATGAGTGACATATAATTACAGCATCCTAAAATACATTCAGCCCTGGGCCAGCCCTTCGCCAGCTTACGCTCCGCTCTCGCACCCTCCTCGAAGGTAGGAGCGAAGATTGACCGGTAGATTGAGAGCTTTGCCTTCCGGCTCAGCTCTCTTTTCGTCACAATGGTGCGGTAAAGAGAATGCAATACGACCCCTACTGCTCCGATTCTTTGGCCAAACTCACACTCCATCTTCCCCTCACTTGTGAACAAGACCCCAAGGACAGATTCCCTACCCGGAGTAGGCAATCCATCGGTTTCCTGCTGAGAACCATGGCCTCAGATTTAGAGGTGCTAATCCTCATCCCAACCGCTTCACACTCGGCTGCGAACCACTCCAGTGAGAGTTAGAGGTCACAGACCGAGAATGCTATTAGCACCATATCATCTGCAAAAAGCAGCGATGAAATCCACAGCCCACCGAACTGTAGGCCCTCCTCCCCCCAACTATGCCTTATATCACGTGAAAATAGGATTGGTGACAAGGCGAGCCCTGGCGAAGGCCAACCCCCACCAGAAACGCCTCGGACTTCCACGCCCAGGACAAAAAACGCATTGTTCCTCTTCAGTCCTTGGTTCGACTATCGGCCGAACCCTCCTTTCCAGCACCTTGGAGTAGACTTTACCATGGAGGCTGAAGGCTGGTGCGTCTAACGCACCGCTGTGTCGACGCACTCGTTTTAATTCATGGTTCAAAAAGGCTTGCGTGTGTTACAGAGCAGTTCCCCGCCAGAACACTAGGTGGAGTAACGTTTTTTGTCGAAGACGACCTAGAGCAGGGTTCTCAAACTCAAGTCAGGTACGGGCCAGATGCAGCCCACCTCGACCGAACGCGGGCCAGACCATTATGGCCGACGGGGGGGATGACACTGACGGTCCGACCGGCGAACAGAACGGTCGGCGCTGGGGTGGAGGTTGTAAGTGGCTGCTAACAGCGAGGTTGCTACAATATAGAACAGGGGTCTCAAACTCAAGTCAGGTACGGGCCAGATGCAGCCCACCTCGACCGAACGCGGGCCAGACCATTATGGCCGACCGGGGGGATGACACTGACGGTCCGACCGGCGAACGGAACGGTCGGCGCTGGGGTGGAGGTTGTAAGTGGCTGCTAACAGCGAGGTTGCCACAATATGGAACTCGCGGGCCGCACTAACATTACACTTTCATATGAAGGCGGGGGCCGCAAAATATCATCCCGAGGGCCGCAATTGGCCCGCGGGCCGCGAGTTTGAGACCCCTGATATAGAACTCGCGGGCCGCACTAACATAACACTTTCATATGAAGGCGGGGGCCACAAAATATCGTCCCGAGGGCTGCAATTGGCCCGCGGGCCGCGAGTTTGAGACCCCTGACCTAGAGAGTCACGTCTTTGTGTGGAAGTCGTTGGTTTGTTTATTTACTCAGTCTTGTTGTCCACATACACCTTGAAAGATGAGAGGCCCACCAAAAAACAGTTGATGGCGTTGGAGCTGCTGAACATTGAAGAGCAACTTCTTTTAATGAATCCCAAGAACAGAAGAGGAGACGGAGGCAGAGGTGGTCTGTACGGCCACTAAATCAACCTAGGCCGCGGACGGGTGAATATTCGTCTCTTGTCCAACCTATGATCCCCTACTGTCACTACCACCCTTGTAGCAGCGCACCTGACCCCATCGATTTCCCCACAGGTGGTGAGCCCATGGGAATTGCAGCAGTTGGCAGTTTCAGGGTGCCGTGTCACTCCTTCGGGCTGTGTGGGCTTCCTCTGGGCCAGGTAGCTCCTTCCCTCTTCTGCTTTTTGATAGGATCTTTTGAACCATTAGCTTAGCCTGGCCCCTCGCCTGAGACCACTTTGCCACGGGTAACCCTACCAGGAGCACAAGGCTCCAGACAACACAGCCCTCAGGTTCATAGGGAAACACAAATCTCTCCACCACGATGAGATGATGGTTCCCTAGAGAAGTAAGTAAAGAAGCCATTCTGGCTGAACTGGCTAAAGACCACGGCGTGGTCCCAGCACCAGGTCTGTTGGTAAGCGAGTCGATCGACCTAGCGGTGAAAAAGGGCGAGGAAATCAGGACAGCACAACCTCTGCAGGCTAAGGGGAAGAATGCTACACATCATATGTGTTCTCCGCCTGCTGCTCTGAGGCCCAGCGAGAACAAACAGCACTGTCATCTCCACCTACAGGCATTGGTCAACTCCATGGACACCATCGTGTGGTGATGATGATTTCTTGGCCTTCACTAATTTATATATTTTGATCCTGGGTGCTGGCTGGCGCTCCTGTGTTTTCAGGCTGGGCGGGATGCCCGAGAGGAGCGCTCTCTCACCACTCTCACCTGTGGCCAATCACCAATCTGGCACCAGTTAAAGCCTATTGTCTCCCGGGCCTCCGTGTCAGATCATTGTCTCCCATCGACGTGATGCGACACAACTTGCCACGACAAAACAGCACGTTTGCTCAGCCTGCGCTCTGTACCCTGCACGGTCTTCCACCGTACCTGCCCGCAACCTACCCCCGAGCCTCTCCTCACGAGCCTCACGAGAAATAAATCCTTTCTTTGTGACCTCAAAACTGTGTCTCCGGTTTGCTTTTGGGTCAACATTTCAGCGTGCACCAGATGCAACCCTCCACCCCTTCTGACACATCTACAGCAAAATCCGACGTATCATGGGATCGGATTAACCATATTCTTAACCGGATGGGGCACTGGACTTCTCCGGCTTCTCATCATACTTCCATGCCGAGGGAACTGTGGAGAGACACCGTATTCTCAAGCACAACCAAACGGCCACACACACGTTATCATTGAGCAAACGTCCTTTATATTACTCAATATTTAGTATCAGTGTGCGGTTTAACAATACAATTACCCTACAATTTATTGTACTATATTCAGTGCAGTGATGGGATGCTGTAAAAATGCACATAGGGTTGTATGCTGTTTGTTAAAAGTGCGAGATCTTTCCCGGACCGTTCGCAATCAAGGTCCGAGGATGTATCAGACTTAGACAGACTTCCTGTCTGACAGGAAGCAGCACGTGAAGCTGGGGAAACATGTCTCAGCCTCTCGGACCATCAGCACCGGTTCCCCTCAAGGCTGTGTTCTCTCCCCTCTGCTCTTCTCCCCTGTACACCAACAGCTGCACCTCCAGTCACCAGTCCGTCAAGCTCCTGAAGTTTGTGGATGACACCACCCTCATTGGACTAATCTCTGGTGGGGACGAGTCCGCCTACAGGTGGGAGTCTGACCATCTGGTGTCGTGGTGCAGCCAGAACAACCTGGAGCTCAACGCTCTAAAGACAGTGGAGATGGTTGTGGATTTCCGGCGGAACAGAGCCCCACCCTCCCCTATCACCCTGTGTGACTCCCCCGTCACTATTGTGGATTCCTTCCGTTTCCTGGGCTCCATCATCACCCAGGACCTCAAGTGGGAGCTGAACATCAGCTCCATCACCAAGAAGGCTCAGCAGAGGTTGTTCTTCCTGAGGCAGCTGAAGAAACTCAACCTGCCAAAGACGATGATGGTCCACTTCTACACGGCCATCATGGAGTCCATCCTCTGCTCCTCCATCACCGTCTGGTACGCTGCAGCCACAGCCAAAGGACAAGGGCAGGCTGCAGCATGTCATCCGCTCTGCAGAGAGGGTGATCGGCTGCAATCTGCCGTCCCTGCAGGACTTGTTCGCTAGCAGGTCTCTGAAGCGAGCTAAAAACATCGCGGCCGACCCCTCTCACCCCGGACATAAACTGTTTGTGCCCCTTCCATCTGGCAGGAGGCTGAGGTCCATCAGGACTACGACCTCCCGCCACACGAACAGTTTCTTCCCGTCGGCAGTCGGGCTCATCAACAGAGCCGGTCCCCCACTGCCTGACTATAACACTCCACCGGTCACTCCCCTTCACACTGCACACGTCACTTTAACTGCAATTCATCACTTTGTCACTTGTCACTTTGTCTCTTGTCTGTTACTTGTTTGTTAGTGCACTTTATGCTTAATATTTTTCTTTTTAACTTTTTAATATTTAAATTTGTTTAACTTTATTCCCTTGTTTTATACTAACCCATAGCCTTAGCCTTATTCTACTAACCCATTGCATTAGCATTTCATTCCACTTTATTTTATTACTTGTGCACTGTTGTCTTGTCTTGTCTGTCTACTGTCGCGCACTAACCGCCAAGACAAATTCCTTGTATGTTTGACATATTTTGGCTAATAAATGTTTCCTGATTCCTGATAGCTCGGTGTCTGCAGGACGATGTAGGCTATAGCGCCACAGCGTCACAGCGTTTTGTCGCCCAAGATTGAATATTTCAACTTTCTGCGTTTGGGCATTTGACGCAACTTTGCCTGGAATCGCATTGAGTTCGTGGCGAAGTCGCCGCAAGAAACACGCTGCTCAATCGCAGATTTGCGTCCCTCCAGCATCATCGCATCTCTGCGGCGTGACGCCGTGCAGTGCCGCTGTTCTACACTGTCCATCTCCCCCCACCCATCGACTGGTCCTTGGAGGTGGTGGATCGCCATGTAGTCTGAGCCTGAACTACACAGACTCACCACAAGATTTCCGATGACAAGGACCATCATGAAGATAATCAGACACATGGTCTGACCTGAGACCTCCATGCAGTCCCACATGGTTTCAATCCACTCGCCACACAGGATCCTGAAGATGATGAGGAAGGCATGGAAGAAGTCGTCCATATGCCAGCGGGGAAGTTCGCAGTCAAGTGAAATGCGACAGACGCACTCTTTGTAGTTTTTCCCGAACAGCTGCATGCCAACAACTGCGAAGATGAAGACAATGATGGCCAGGACCAGTGTTAGGTTCCCCAGAGCTCCCACCGAGTTCCCAATGATCTTGATCAACATGTTGAGGGTCGGCCACGACTTGGCCAGCTTAAAGACTCGCATCTAGACGTGAGACAGAAGGAGACAGATGTGAGGACAGACATGTAGATGGAAACAGGTAATGACTTGATTGGCTTTAAGAGTGTAATAAGTGAGTTCACACTGACCAATCGGAAGGAGCGCAGCACAGACAGGCCCTGAACGTCAGCCAATCCCAGCTCCACAAGACTCATGGTGACAATGATGCTGTCAAAGATGTTCCAACCCACCTGGAACAATGGGAAATTACTAATGAGAGACACATGTTACCTTGGCAACAGCTGTCTGTCGCCATCACTGAATTGGGCTGCAGTCAAAAATTCAGAAAATGGCCATATTTTAACACTACAAAAAGACAGGAAGTCCTGACCTGGAAGTAGTAGTAAGGGTCCATGGCCAGAAGTTTAAGGACCATCTCAGCTGTGAAGATCCCTGTGAAGACCTATGGCCAAGGATCCGGGGTAAGAGGTCAGCAGAAGATGCTTAGCACCAAGGCTATTGAATGAATGGGATTTTAAACATTGCAGAACTGGAGCTGCAGCTCCTGCACTTCACTGTCTATTTGTTATATCTCTATGATATGATGCAATATGATGTTTGACATCCCTTCTAATAAAGTTTTACTTTTACTCAAAACATTTATATACTTCTATTTATTGATTATTAAATGTATTTCTCCGCATTGAGAGGCTGGTGATCCCAGGTCAGCTTCATCAATTTGGAGCAGAATAACGAAGCTGCAACAGCAGATTCTTACAGAGATTTAGCTTTAGAACATTATCAAAAAGAGAGAAGGTTTGATACACTAATGCGTTGTGTATCAAACCTTCTCTCTTATTGATTGTTCATTAATCCTTATCAAAGGATATTTAAATCCAACAGAATCATCTTCCAATGAGCTTCGTGGTAAAAACATACATCATTTCACTGAGGAAGTGATGTGAATCGTTATTTCACAAATCAACAGCACTACCAAAGCTTTCACTTGAAGAGACACCAACTATCTGACTTTCATCACCGACCAGATTCCCAATGCTCAGAAGCTCCTCAAATTCCTCAGTCATGGGGTAATGCTCCATGGCCATGAAGACGGTGTTGAGGACGATACAGATGGTGATGCCGAGGTCAATGAAAGGGTCCATGACAACGATGTAGAGGAACTGTTTGAGCCGCCGCCAGCAGCCACAACAGTTCCATTTCAGGAAGATGTCAGAGAAGACATACCAACATGAAGGGCACGGCCTCTGGTCGTCTGCAAAGTCTGAAACACGCAGCAGGTTAGAGAGAAAATTCATAGAGCAGTTCCTAGAGAGAAGATTCTAAGAGAAAGTTCTTTAGATGCTGTTGATCAGTAGTTAATTCTTAGTTGGATAGAAAATGTTCTTCTCTCAAGATTACCTTCTCTATCTGGTTTTTATTTGTTTTTTGAGTTACAAGGTTTTCACTGTCAAGAGCTGCAAGTTGCTAGGCAACTGAGGCGGCGGAGGAAAAGGTGATGATGTAAACAGGAAATCCCCCCGTAGGCCAGATCATCCCATTACAGAATGCTTGGTTCAGCCAGCCGTTGAAGGACCCGGCCTACGTGGAACGGACATCAGGAGGATACAGCCTGCGAAGTGAGACACAGCTAATACCTTCCATGGTAGTGTGTTCTTGCTCATGGCCCTTTATTTCTGCAGAAGAAGTCGTCTTCTGTGGTGCTGTATGTTGTTCCTCTGAGAGTTGTGCCCTGCGGGCCGTCTGCTGTGCCAACAAGGAGAATTGATACTGAGCTGTCTATTTTTACTGTGAGCAGATTAAATGTTAAATATCATATATGACCTCCTCCTCTCTATTCTTCAGCATCTCCAGGATCTGAGCGTACTCCTCCTCCTTTTCCTTGGCCTCGGCCATGGTGGCCTCGTTCTGCTCAGCGTACGCCATTGCAACCACCGCCAGGATGAGGTTAATGAGGTAGAAGGAGCCGAGGAAGATGACCACCACAAAGAACATCATGTAGGTCTTACCGGCCGCTCGCAGGGTCTGCATTCAGACAGACAGGTGTTAAAAAGACAGCTGAGAGACAGACAGGTAAAAGGGAAGGGAGAACCAGAAACCTCCCCTCGGCTGTGGTTGTCTGGTTGTTTGTCCTGTCAATCTTTAAACTATCTACACTAAGTTAGAGAGCCGATTCATTCCAATCGGCTACAGGGACCAGTCAGTTACTGGGACCAGTCGGTAGAGAAACCAGTCGATTACAAGGACCAGTCAGTTACTGACCAGCTGGAACAGGTTCTCCCAGAAGTCCTGGGTCATCAGTCTGAACAGAGACAGGAAGGCCCAACCAAACGAGTCGTAGCTGGTGTAGTCGTAGTTTGGGTTTCTCCCAGCTTTTAGACAGACGTAACCCTCAGGACAGACCCTGTACACATCATCTTCCTCATCATCATCATCAATACCACAGTCAGTATCATCATGATCTTTACCATTTTTGTTGTGAACTTACCCGGCATCAGAGCTGTTACCACACAG
Source organism: Gasterosteus nipponicus (assembly GCA_014132575.2). Classification (NCBI taxonomy): domain Eukaryota; kingdom Metazoa; phylum Chordata; class Actinopteri; order Perciformes; family Gasterosteidae; genus Gasterosteus; species Gasterosteus nipponicus. The sequence goes on from BMAF01002734.1 coordinate 123,538, forward strand.
CAGAGCATCAAGTTGACCTGGTTGGTAGTAGTAGTTCTCTATGAGACAGACAGGCAGGCAGAGAGAGACAAGTAGACAAACAGACAAGCAGACAGAGAAATGAAAATGATAAAGTGCTAAGCATGGTAAATTTAGGTTGAGCATCTAATTTAAAATGTTCTTGATTAAATAGGAAAACCTGAGTCTGATTATTCAAAGTGGAATATAATAATTTGCTGTGTTTGTGTATTGGACCAATGTTAGGTTAAGTATTGGTAATTGTATTGGTACCTCGGGGAGGTAAATGGTGACGTATATTAGTGATAGTATTTGTACCAACGTGCTCTCCAAAACCTGTTCGTAAAAATGTATACGAAAATCATGAACATACAAATTCGTAACAATACATACGAACTGGCGGTGGTTAACCACGCCCCTTGAGTGAACAACATGGCGGACCATGTTGGATTCTTGAGTGAACGTCTCTCTGGCATGTTGGATTTTTTGAGGGGGATAGGGTTAGTATTGTATTCTCACAATTTAACATTGATTTCTCGTTAAAAATGCAAGCATAACACGTTTATTTTACATCACATTACATTAGAATTCACGTGTGTTTACGAGGTGCAGGTCCCCATTCACTTTGAATAGGGTGACGTCATCAGTTGCAGTCCGTATTTATTTAGTATGTATCACTACGAATTTGTATGTTCAAGATTTTCGTATACATTTTTACGAACAGGTTTTGGAGATCAGACTGATTTGTACAGTACATAGGTTGTTAATAAGGTTCAGTGTGTCTTACTAAACAATCAGAACCACTATCGTTATACCTGGGTACTCAATGAGGTATTGTAGTAATAGTTATACCAAAGATAGGTTATGGTTCAGTATTTGACCTGGGTTGTGCGGGACATTATCATTATACCTGGGTTATTGATGTGCTCGGAGTAATCAAAGTCACCCCTTCCTGTATGGTTACTTTTGGTGTTGTTGTCGTCATGGTACCCAGTACCGATGATGGAGTCAGAGATGTTGTTACTAAGCAACAACGGTGAGATCAGGACACATTTTTGCCGCAGGTTTCCCATGAAAAGCTGCAGACCAATCAGAGCGAAGACGCTGAGGCAGAACACGGTCAGAATCATGACGTCAGCCAACTTCTTCACTGATTGGATGAGAGCTCCGACTATCGTCTTCAGGCCTGGAGGGGATGGCGGCAATAAAAACTGAGCGACTGATCAGATTCGAGAACACACACACACACAGACACACACACACTGACCAGGAATGACTGTGATCGTCTTCAGAGCTCGAAGGACTCTGAACGTTCTCAACACAGAAACGTTTCCCAAATCTACAAACTCTGTCAGGTATCTGAAAAACAGAGATGACATCATCATCGTGGAGTGAAATCAAAAAACCAAGCAGATGACTTTGTAATTAAAGGTTGATTAAGTGTTTGACATTAAAAGAGTCATCTGTTAACCGTAGGAAAGTAAATCTGTATCAAGGGCTTCACAAAAATAGAAAGTACTACACACTTTAGTTGAGCAAATAAGTCCAAACTAAGTCCTCCCTCCCACCAGAGGGCGTTATGGATTCTAAACACACACCAACCCCGTTGTTTTATGTTCTCACAATGTTCACATGTTTCATGTGTTCACAGTTCCAGTTCCTGAGAATATGATCGGCATAAAAATAAGAGTGAAGTGCTCAACCCTATTCAGGACAAATTATTCTAAATAATTCACTTATCAGGAGGCTTTAATGAATATTTAATCAGCTTTCAGAAACACTAGAAAACATAATGATAAGATCAACATTAATTCATTAATTAACAATAATAATAATAATAACTATGTGTATTAATGTGTATTAAATATGTGTTTTCAGGTGTGTTGGGAGTATTACGCCATGCTGATGACCATGAAGTCCAACCAGTTCCATGGGTCCTTCAGAAATGTAAAACCACCGACACAGAATCCTCTGGACAGAACTTTGATCGTAGCTTCAAACGTGTAGATGAAAGTGAACACGTACCTGTGCAACGACAGAAACGTACCTCAGACATTGAAACGTTAACGTTGAATGAATATTTAAACAACGTATGTTTCAATTTAAAAATATAAAAAACTAAAATAAACATATCTTGCATATTAAAACATAAACATACCTTAAAAATGAAAACATTAAACAATAAACTGGAGCTGAAACTAGAGAAGAAGATAGGGCAAACATTTGTGTGGACTTGGGGATATAACGACTAATGCAGTGGTTCCCAAACCTTTTCTGTCGAGCCTACCTTTGATCATATAGGAACGAGAAATGGGTTGTACCTTTGTTTTGAATTTATTGCATTATGATATAGAAATTGTATAAAATAAGTTTTTCTACAAGGACATACTAACTCAATTTTAATCTTAATGAATCAGTTAATTATTATTTACGATTTTACTCAAAATAGCAATAAAATTACTTCTGTGTAAACAAGTTCAAACCACATTGTCGAGGTCTCTCTTCTTGGCCGGCCATGGTGCTTGTAAAGCTAAGGCAGTGTTTCCCACACATAGACTAATTTGCGTTTGGTGTTTTTTTTAACGCTATTTAAATCACGCAGCGTATTCGTTCAGCTGCATTTCCTTTCCCTGCTCTCTCTCCGTCTATGTCACTCACGCGTCTCACATACACACACACACAGCCCCTCCCCTCCGTGCACACCGCGTCTGTCCTCCGTGTCTTTTTTTAGCAAGCCCCGCAAAATACGTTGATTAAAATACGTTGTTCATCCATCCATGCATCAATATGTCCCAAGTCGTCCCTCCATGCATTGATATGTCTTATGTCGCTCGTCCATGCATTTATACCTCCCCGGTAGTCTGTCCACGCATCAACACGTCTACGTCCTAAACACGTCCAGCTTAGGGAATGGCCGAGACCGCTCCTACATCCCTCTGCAAACCACACCCCTTAAATGACTTCCTACCGTGGTTTACGTCATGGAGTTTAGCAGTCGGCTTCCTCCTTGCCACACGTTGTACCCAACTTCGCCAACGCCAACTTCTTATCCTCTGGGCCACCCAAACGTTGCCCATCATTCCGCAAGGGAGATCTTCCACCTCCTAGCATTAGCCGCATCCATCCTATCTCTCCTGGATTTCATCCTCCCCCCCGACAGTTGGGGCCGATGCAAACTGGCCGAACCTTCTCTTCAATTGGAACAGGATTATTTATTCTCTCCAATGACACGTTAACACATGCACACCATTTACATTTTTACACGGACGCAGCTCCTTCTGTTGGTATTTGGGGGCTGTTACAACGGAAGATGGTTCACAACAAAGATGGCCTCTCGAGCTCGCGGGAGATTGCCCAGCAACTCTTCGAAATCTATGCCATCATAGCCACGGCCATCCTGTGGAGCCACGAGCAGTCTTGCAAGCTTATCCTAATTCACACCGGCAACCTCCTATCAGGAATCAGGAAACTAGTGGTTAAGGTATCGACAGCAACGCTGCACGTGTTATTCATCATGCCAGGTTCAGAAGCGTGGCCCTTCTGAGGCAGGTTCCTCCATGTTCGGCACTGATGTTAAACTCTCGTCTAATACCTCTCGTCTTACTGGACAGCTTCAAAGAACTTCCACAACCATACAATAACGTTCCCGTCGTTTGATCAGGTCTACGTGACAGGTTTTGTTACTTTTGGTCATTCCAAGACAGTCATCAAATGTTTGTCGGTTCAACCCTTACCTTGAACACACGCCGCCGTACCTGCCTATCCAATTTCAGCAAACAAAAATCAGGCTGACCTACACCAGTCTTTACTCTAACACAGTCACCCCAGAGTCCATTTGAGACTAATTCGACATACGTGCAGTTTTGAAAATAACAAAGCCCATCAAGCCAAGCAACTATCAGATTCTTGTTCTACCAGGACTTTCGCAACATTTCTTCCTCGTCCCGCATTTCTCCAGCCTTGCACTCCAGACGCTCCTCGAGAATCAGCGCCGCACTAGTGCCTCCTGTAATAGAAACCCAGAATGCCTCATCCATATCATGAGCCGCCGGTCCTCAAAAGCATCACACCGCTACATCCGCTTGGGATCTCAAAGTTCTTCAAGCCGCTCATCACACCTCACATATGGGAGTTTTTGGGGGTCTTCCGTGCTGTCCCCCCCATCTCTTTCTACCTTTTTTCGTAGGGTCATGAAGAGGTTTGTCGTACGGTGGCGCACGGCATATCCTCCGATGTAGCTCCCCACAACCCTTTCGACCACTAGATGGATCAACTTACAATCATATCGCTCACGTCTTGCTATTAAAATGGTTGAACCCATCATGTTGTTGGCGTCGTCCTTGCTAGTGAAACAATTACTCAACAGAGAACAAAAAGTACTTCATTCAAGGCTTCTTATTTATTAACAGGTAATCACCTACAGGTTTAACTATTAGTTTAATAAACTTTTGTCTGTTTGTACTTATTTTTTTATTAAGATGAGCCTTCTGTATAACTGAGAAGGGTGTTGTGATCTTATCACAATGATCAGATTGATGACAATTATCATTGCAATCAGATTGATCATAATGATCATGTTATCAGATTTATTACAAGGATTATATTGGTCGCTATAATGAAATTGATGATAGTAATGGCCATGATCAGATCAATTGACATGATCAGATCATATTGCTCATATGATCGATTGATCGGATTGATCGGATTGATCATATTGATTGCAGTGATCAGAATGATCACATAATCATTTTGTTTAGATTGATCATTTTAGAACAATGTCAGTAAGATTACCAGTAGTTACTGTCTTACGCGGTTGGCTTGGCCTCTGTTGTTGGTATCGGCTGTTAGAGAGCGACTTAAGCTGCAGTTTTCAGAAGTATGGAGAAACAACACATTGCTGCTGTGTGTGTATTATGTGTATTCTTGTGTGTGTTGACTCACTCCACAGTTTTGATCCATTCTGGAGGGTCACTCAGAGTCATGAAGGCACAGTTGGCCAGAATGGTTACCATTATGAACAAACTGAATAATGTTTGATTTTTAAGGAAGAAAAGAAAATCATCAGCTGATTGTTAAATAGCTACCCGCAAATCAAAGCTAACTCTTGGGCTAGTGAGACATCATAAATGATAGGGTTGGGTTGGTGGGACATCATAAAGGATAAGGTTTAGGTTAGTGAGACATCATAAACAATATAACTGGGTAAATGAGACTGTATAAACAATAGGGTTGGGTTAATAAGATCTCAATAAAGGTAAGGTTGGGTTAGTGAGACATCATGAAGGATAAGGTTTAGGTTAGTGAGACATCATAAACAATATAACTGGGTAAATGAGACCTCATTAAAGATGGGGTTGCTTTAGTGAGACGTCATGAACAATAAGGTTGGATACGTGAGACATGCAAAAAGATAGGATTGGGTTAGTGAGACATCATAAAGGATAAGGTTTGTCTTAGTGAGACAATACAAATTATAGGGTTGGTTTAGTAAGACATGATAAATAACAGGATTGGGTTAAAGGGAAATCACATTAAGACATTGTAAAGGATATGAGTGGATTAGGATCCGGATGGCGACAGTCCTCAGAGGGTTGAATGGACTGAGCAGGTAACAGGCTGACTCAGCATTGAACCGATAGATGATGTTTCCTTTACCGAGGACGATGAACGTCTGCAAAGAGATGGACAGGTCAGAGGGCTGGACAAGTTCAAGAGACAGATAGAGTTAGGAAGGTCCGATGGACAGGGAGGTCAGAGAGACAGGTGGTAATTTGGACAGAGAGTTAGATGAGACAAACAGTTCGTAGAGAAGGATAGGTAAGAGACACCAATTGAGACAGGTAGGTCAGATATGAAGGACAGAAATGTCAGAGAGACAGACAGAAAGAAAGGTCAGGAAGAATGACAAAGATAATCAAACAGAAAGAGACTGACCTAGCAAAGAGACTCCTGATTCACTATATTACTGAGCTAATGATTGAAACCTGAAGCTGATAATAGATTTAATGATTTATTGATCTCTGCTGATCAGATTGAATACCATTCAACAAAGAGAGACAGAGACCTTGTGTGATTTGTAGAAAGGATCCAGCTCCTCCAATGGTGTGTTCAAAAGTCCAGGGGGTGGGTCTCCGTAGATGAATGGGAGAGGCTTTCCGGCCTCTAAGTCACTGGCTGGCTTAGGAAGATCTTCCTCCGCTATCTGTCAACCAGAGAAAGAATTTTGTAGTCACTTTTATTTAAATAATATTAATTTCAATCGTACCACGGATCAAAGAGGAACACTTTTGTCCTGGTCATGAAACGACCGACCAGCTTGGGTACAAGCAGCCAAAATGGGTTTCCTCAGGAAGGTGGCTGCGTCTCCCTTAGAGATAGGGTGAGAAACTTAGCCATCCGTGAGGAGCTCGGAATAGAGCCGCTGCTCATTTGCATTAAAGGAGCCAGGTGAGGTGGTATGGGCATCTGGTAGGAAGCCCCTTGGGGGCCTCCCTATGGAGGTGTTCCAGGCATGGCCAGCTGGGAAGAGGCCCAGGGAAGACCCAGGACTAGGTGTAGAGATTATATCTCTACACTGGGCTGGGAACGCATTGGGATTCCTCAGTCAGAGCTGGTATCTATGGCCTGGGAAAACAAAGTTTGGGGTCCCCTGCTGTAGCTGTTGCCCCTGCGACCTGACCCTGAGATTAGTGTTTGTAGATTAGATGAGATATTCATTTCAAATTTTGATTGACCCATTACTATGCCCGGCCCAAGCTGATAGTCCAACAAGCTATCTTGCCATGGAGTCCACACTGTTACAAACTGATCACTGAATACGCAAGAGATTTAATGTAGAAACGTTCTTTGGACCCAGATTGTTGTGATGTCATCCTCGGCCAATCCGCATATAACTGAAGAATTTAAGATGATTTAATCTCAGACAAATTATATCTTATTTTTAATGTATTGATTCCTTGTTTTCACTGTATTGATTCATTTGAACTGATAGCTAATCAATATTTGTTGTACCTCTATATTCTTCTCCTTCCTGCTCTGTTGCTCCTTCTCCACGAGTTTGTGATGTTTAAGGAGCTCCTCCAACGAGGATGGAGTGAAGCGTCTGAAGACCTCTGAACCAACAGGGGGCAGCAGAGGCGCCATCCTGGCATCATGTAGCGCTGTAGCAACTCCTCAGTCTTCTTGTTATTAACTCCTGTAGAGAAAAGTGTGGTGGGTGGGTTGTCCAAACTCAGCAAAGTATCATGCCAGTTTTTGAAATAATCACAAAATGCAATCTGTCAGTTTGCTGTGCATGTTGCTCAGGTTACAAACAATTACAGTGCAGATTCAATTTAAAACGTTTTTGTGGTACACATAAATCGATGCCATCTGGTGAGTTCATATAAAGACCATATACAGTGGGAGCCCCTTGAGCTCCAATTTTTTTTTTATCATATCAAAAATACATTTTACAAATAGTCAATATTGGTGCATTTGAAACATGGAATACATCCAGGAATACTTCTAATATCTATGCAAAATATATGCTTTTTCTGAACGTCCTCTACGCCTGTCATGTCTCAATTTAGCCAATAAGTGATTAAAGATAAATGAGTGTCATATAATTTACACGTCCTTGGGCTACCGTGGGGCTTGCCCAAGACTGCGCTCTCGTAAGGGCTTGTCTTGTGACGCGTCGTTTTAACAACATGACAATGGCGAGCAGTAAGACCCAATCCGAACTCAGTACATTCTCTACTCTAAGACTGAGAGAATAACTTTGGTGGAGAAACTAGAAGTAAAACAACTGGACCCAGATCAGACTGACCTCACAATCATACAACGAATTGGCTTGAAAGGGAAGCCGCACATACAAAGCCTCTCTAGAGACTGCTACACTCGGAATGTTTAGTTAGCTAGATGAAGTCTTGCTAACACGGTGATTAGCTTCCGATGCTCGCTTTTTAAATTGACGGGGTAAGGGACATAAAGCACAATAATTTAAGTTTTTTGGGGCTTTTGAGTTGGTCTTTCCTCAACACATTAATGTTAGCTTCATAGGGTATATAATATATATATATATAAACATATATATATCAGGGCTGTCAACATAAACATGTTAATGCATGCGATTAATGTGGCGGAGATTAATGTGACAAAATGTTTTTACGTAGCCTAACTTGACCCCAGAAATAAAACGGCCGCTCGCTGCAGGGACAGAGTTGTTAGTTCCAAACAACTTCCAATTCTAAAATAAACACTTTCTAAAGTGATTACTCATTACTTCTAAGTCTTTAGAAGAAAAACAAACATTCATTGACAACAGTTTAACAACATTAATTAATTAATGAATCGCCAATAATCGAGATTAATGAATTTCAAAATGTGCAATTAATTAGTTAAGCTATGTTAATAAGAATATGTTGGGTCCTTGACAACTAAGACCTCTCACTCAAATGTCCAAACCAAGGGTGTGACTAAGCGTTACATCTCTACAAAAACTACTCAGAAGTTCCCCTCCGTACCTGCCCCATTTGCCATCTTGGCAATGAGCTTGTAAATAACTTCAGTGCTAATTTTCAAAATGGTAATGATGCAATTGCGCCCACTAAAGTCTAGGTTATTTCTGGTAATCAAAGATCTCTTTGTAGAAAGGACACGCTCGTCATAATAATAATAGAAAAAAAGACAATGTGGAAGAACTGAGCTTAGGTGGCAAAGAACAAATCTCCAGGTTCACTGTGACATTTGTAAAGAAAGACTTTGCAAGTGTAATGTGGAACTGGAAAATGCACGGAGGTTCTTCTTCTCCGACATCATAACCAAAAACAGTAACAACCGACACACCATATCTGCTACCATCGACAAGCGAACAAACCCTCCACTATCAGATGCTGCTGAGCTCTTGGGCATGCAATCTGCCTCCTTTTTACTGACAAAATTCTGAAAATATTGAAAATCACACAAGCAGTAGGTGCCTCCATACCAAGCATAGGCTATATGCTGTACCCATCTCTAGGTAGGTAGGCACTGCCTAACCTGCCAAAATTCAAACAGAAAAATACTTAAAACATAATTTAATTTAATAAACTTGTATTCGTATTTGTACTGTTTATTCTCATAGTTATATATTCAATATATGTCATATCAAAGTTAAAATGACGGCCGTGTTATATCGGCAGATATCATCGATCTGAGACGAGTTTACAACGCCGTCTTCAAGAGGAAACAGCGACGGATGGATTTTATGTACAAATTATCAACTGATCGGTGAGTCAGAAACTAGGCCCTAAAAACTGCTCTTATCAAACCAATCCTAAAAAAAGGGTTAGGGACGCTGCAACAATAAAAAAGGATACACCAATATAAAACCTCCTCTTTTTAAGAACAATAAAGCATTTCTTTTACAACTAAATTACTTCTTGGCCATACATAACTGTTTCGATGTTGATGTCAGGGTTTGGACAATATGGGTGGAACTCATCACTAAACTGGTTTGAATTCTACCTGAAAGACCAATAATACTTTGTGTCTGTAGCTAATTTCATATCAGAAAGGAATAAAATGACCAGATTCAATTCTGGGTACTGTTGACTGTCCTGTTCAACATCTACATACTTCCATTGCTCAGATTTTGGAAAGAAACAAAGTATGTCATCATAATTATGCAGACGACATACAAATCTACATAACCATATTGCCAGTGTACAAGGGTTAGATAAATGCATTCAACAGATAAACAACCGGGTGTGCCAGAATATTCTTTCAAAAAAAGATAAAACGGAAATAATTGTTTTTGGGGCCAGGGACAAATGATTGAAAGTCAGCGCTCAGCTTCAGTTGCTGAGTTTAAAAACCACATACCAAGTCCGAAATCTTGGTGTAGTTATGGATTCAGACCTAAATCTGAACAGCCATGTGAAGACAATTACCTTATCAACCATCCCAACCCCCCAGGTCCTCTGGAGCAGGTCTCCTTTCTGTTTCCAGAGTCAGACCAAACATGGAGAAGCAGCTTCAGTTATTCTGCTTCACACATCTGGAACAAACTCCCGGAAAGTAGGTCTGCCAAGACTCTCAGATAGACAGGAGGACAGACGGGCAGGTCTTCTGAGATAACTGGTTTTGATCAGTGGTATAAAAAAGTAGATATACTATTATTATAATGATGTCATAAAAAAGTAGTTAACTAACAACTAAATAGTTTTTATTGATGGCCTAGCTTTCTCTTTCTTGGTCGGTCTTTCTGTCTATCCCTCTATCTGTCTGTGTTTCTGTATACTCAGATGATTTGTTACATCACTTCATCACATGTCACTTTCATTTACATATAATATATTTGTTGATAGAAAATCGTTACTTCAAAGTTTATTTTTATAATACGTTCATCATCATTATTATTTTTTCTAAATTGTCATCTATTGACCTGCAGACTTCTTTCTACCTCACTTAAACTAATCTACAGTCAGTTTGATAGCTAATCAGACACGCAGTTGCTCATACACAGATATAGACACACACAAACAGGCACACACACACACACACACACACACACACACACACACACACACACGCACACACACACATACACACACACACACACACACACAGTCTCTGGTGTCTTCATCGTTGCCAGGGTTTACCCCACCCTTCCGTTGCCATGGCACCAGCAGCTGTTGCAAGACATTAATTTGACCCTCTGGTGTAAAGTTGCTGTCGCTACGATGACCCAGCTCATTCCAACACACACACACGCGAAAACAAACAGGCATACACACACACACACACACGCACATGCTCACTGAGGGAACATTTTCATACTTTACATACACTTCCATTCATTTCCTGGAGAAAATCTGAAATGTGTCACAGAGCTGAAAGTCACTTCACTCACATGATTCTCCCCCTGGTAACGGCTGACTATGAATCGGGTGGTGTTCTCTACTCAAATGTAAAAGCACAGAGAGACAAATTATTGATGAAAACAAACTCTGATGCCTGGACTTGTAACATTCTCTAACATGCCTTTCACCCATAAGCTTTTAGGGTTAAGTATGTTGCCAGAGGGCACAATCGGCATGGACCGGAGTAGCCGAGGATCAAAGCTCTGATACTGTGAAGGATAACCCGATGTATGGGTCACTTGTCACAACATATCATGCTGCTTAATACAAAGTTAGTGGTGTTGTTTTCAATGTTAATAACATGGAAAAGATTGAAAAATATTTACAAATAAGATGTTTTGACTTTAGGATAACATAAAAAAATCTAAGTAAATATAAAGCTTACATGTTGTTATTGAAGTGAACCCTAAAATCATTTTTATTTTTATTTTCTTAAATGAAAACCGGTTATTACATGCTTCAGATAACACCTGCCTGTCTCTCTGTCAGATCGTCTATCAGACTCTGCTGGTTCCCACAAATATTAGGCTTCAGGCAGCTAAATACAGCAACTCACACACACACACACACACACACACACACACACACACACACACACACACACACACACACACACACACACACACACATTCATACATACACGAACATACAAGCATGATGGAGTTAAAGATATGACAAGTAGCAGTTTATTCTAGTATCATGTGTATTTAAAAATCGGTTACCTTCGTCACATAACTTAAGCTATTTCATAAACTAAGTGATGTTATATATTATTTTATAATATTTATATTGGTATCTATTTGAGTGAATTCTATTACTTAGCACTAGATTTAAAATGTAACTCCTTCCCCGCTGTTTGCTCACTTGCCTCCTTGAAATGAAATCCTTGTCGGACTGCACTGCATGATGGGATTTGCTGGGCCGCAAAGGATAGACCAGATGACTGACACTGACATTCCACCGGTCACTTTCTTTCATTCTGCACATGCCACTTTAACTGTCAATTTTCACTCGTCACTTTGTCGTCACTCGTCACTTTGTCACTTGTTCGCTAGTGCACTTTATTTTTTAACTTTTTTAATATTTTTAATTTTTTACCTTTAACTTTATTCTTTTATTTTATACTAACCCATAGCCTTATTCTACTAACCCATTGCATTAGCATTTCATTTTATTTTATTTTATTACTTGTGCACTGCTGTCTTGTTGTCTATTGTTACACTGTCTACTGTCACGCACCAACCGCCAAGTCAAATTCCTTGTATGTGTGACATATTTTGGCAACAAATGTTTCCTGATTCCTGATGTGTCCTCCAAATCGGGTTTGGGAGGGCTGCGTCCCTTGACCGCGTTCGGAAGAGCCGATGGAACAAAGTAGCAGTCAAAGTGACGTATGGTTGACAAATGCGTCTTTAAGGATGCAGCATAGGCAATTGAGAAGTACCTAATTCAGTTCAATTCATTTCATTTTGTATTGCCCAAAATCGCAAAATACAAATTTGCCTCAGAGGGCTTCACAGTCTGTACACATGCGACAGGAGAGACTTTGGATCAGGTGATGAAGAGATGCACCCGGAGCAGACATTTGATAAAAGAGGTAAATAAAACTAAGGCAGAGAAGCTGGTCAGGGGGAAGCAATCTGAGAGGGAGTGCAGGTTGAGAGGAGGTGCAGGCTGCATTCTAATTGACTGAAAAATGACCTCCTAGCATCTATCCCTAGACCTCTGTGGAAAGCATCAGGGGGTTCAAGGAAAGATGGGTTGGAGAATTCATGAGGAAAGGTACATAGTTCTCATACGATGGGAGATGCATGTTAGTGACGTCAGTCTGTAGCGCTGAAACTACAATTTAGTCTTTTTGGTCAATCTTAGATACCTTTACATTACATTTCATTTGGCCCCTAACCCTTACATTACATTATTAACCGATGGAAACATTTTTGCCCGGGGAGCAATTAGGGGTTAGGTGTCTTGGTCAGGGACGCTTTGACTTGGGACATGGGGCAGCCAGGACTCAAACCACCAACCTTGTGGTTCCCGGCACACCCGCTCTACCCCCTGCGCCACAACGACATTACATTACATGTCATTTAGCTGACGCTTTTATCCAAGAAACAAGAAAGTGCAATTTCATCAAATAGGCCAATTTACAATTTGCTATAGATAAGTGCCATTATAAGTACAATTTAAGTGCTACAATTTGTTAGTCTTTTAGTCAAGGTTGAGGCTGAAGAGGTGGGTCTTTAGTTTGCGGCGGAAGATGTGAAGGCTCTCTGCGGTCCTGATGTCTTCAGAGAGCTCGTTCCACCATTTCGGAGCAAACAGTGTTTTGCTCTCAGTGAGGGAGGGACAAGCAGTTTAGCAGATACAGAGCAGAGAGTGCGGGTCGGGACGTAGGGTTTGACCATGTCCTGGATATAAGCTGGACCCGATCCATTCACAGCATGGTACGTGAGCACCAATCTTTTGAATTGGATGCGGGCAGCCACTGGTAGCCAGTGAAGAGAGAACTTGTTGGTGCTGAGTCATGCAGACTACGTAAAACAACCAGGTTCAAAGTATTAATTTATCAACAAGGCTGCAATATAAACGAGCTAACGGTTGAGTGATATGTTACTGTTTAAATATTGCCATCGCAAGGAATTGTGTGAGGGAGTTATCGCTTTTCTTTTGTAAAGGATGGTCTAGTAGCTCCTATGCTAATGAACTTAAGTAGGGAAGAATTGAAGTTCCTTTCCTCAAAACCCTTACTGGTCTACAGGATTGAACCAGCAGCCCATTAGGACCTGCGACATGGGATGACTTTGAGCCACTACCTGAAATTCTCTCCTTCCAGTGAAGAAGTCCAAAGCATCGTGGCACAAAGCTGCTGCTATGTTGTGATGCACTGATTAGTTAAATATTAATAATTTGAATGATATCATTGTCTACAACAAAAGCTAGCCAACCCTTTGGCAAACATTAGCTGAATGTGGCTAACTATGTTACCATTGATTACAAATGTATAAACAAATTGTAGAAGTCAAGAAAGAAAATGTAAAAACAATAGCATGTAAGCTTCAAGACAGATGATTAAGCTATATCAATACAACATAATATGTTAACGCTAACCCTCAAAAGTCAAGATACAACTGATTAAATATATCACCAGAGAAATAATGATGTTAGAAAACACAGGTCTTACTGTGTCCAGAGGCTGTCGGTTTGTTCACAGCTTTAAACTGGAGGTGTGTATGTGTGCGTGTGCGAGTCCATCACCCACATGTCGGTCAGCCTCTTGTCGTTGTGATAACAGGCGCCACACATAGTCTGAGACAAACTGCATTGATGCCACTGGGTCTCTCACCACTAGAAGTCTCCAGTGAGAAATAGACTAAATACACATGGTACTATAAACTTTCATCTGACAATCAGCTGACCATTAATCTGAAAGCCTCTGATCCCATTTTTTGCCATGATGGCGCATGGAGTAGAGAGGGTGCTCTAGGACCTGCAAGGTTGGCGGTTCAAGCCCCGGCTGCTCCATGTCCCATGTTGAAGTGTCCCTTAGCAAGACACCTAACCCCTAATTGCTCCCTGGGCAAAAAACAGGGTTAAAAAAATGTAAGACGGTTTGGATAAAAGTGTCAGCTAAATGACCTGTACTGTAATGTAATGTACTAGGCTAAGATACATGCCCCCTGTTCTGGGAGAAACAAAAATGATCGGCAATAGGTTTATTGAATGTTAGACCTTCAATAGTAGTCTTGCTTTCTCTTGCAATCAGAGGGGGAAGTGTCTGTCTGCCAGACGGGCACACCCCCAGAACCATACGTGCACGCGCGCACACACACACACAAACAGCTGTTATCAGAGTTGTTGTTCCGGCAGTGTGACGCTGTGACGCACTGATAGAGAACAGTCATTCTTCCTTGATTGTGCACACTTTGTTTGTGTGTGTGCGTGCGTGTGATTGCGTGTGTCCATGTGTGCAACTGTAGACTTCAGAATGTTGTTGGATGCAGTCAGAGACGCAAGGCATTTCCTGTCTCTGTCTCTCTGTTAGCTTGCGAAAAATAAAATGCGTGTTATTGTGAGTCACTATTCATATTCATATTATTATGTAGTTATGTATTTTGACGGCTTTGGAAAATGTGTTTTTTTTAAACATACATGCCAATAAAGCGACAATAGAAAATTAAATGTGTGTGTAAGTATGTGTGTGTATGTAAGTGTCCTTCATGAAGTGAATGACAGATTCATGGAGTTCAAATGGTTTCTGTTAGTACTTTTGCTCATTAAATTAAGCTTAAGAGTAAATTCACTCAGGAAGACTGGAGAAGTTAATGCTTGGCCCAGGGACCTCCACTGATTGGGGGCGGAGGCACTGTTTCCGTAAACCAATCGCGTCAGGGCTGTTTAACGTTAAAGCTATTCTCCTCTCTGTTGCTGTCAGTTGTCCTTTCAGCAAGCACTAGAGGCAACCCTCCACCACCCCTGACACGTCCAATCAGCAGACGATTGGAGCAACTTATTCTCTACCACCACCATCAGTGTTTGGAATCTTAAAGGGGGGGTATTACTCATCGCATCTCGGCATCTCGGACCCTGGTCTATCCTGCGGCTGGATGAAGTCCAAGCCCCAACAAACTTTGCACTTTTGATAATTATGCTTCTTTTAATAAATCCTTTTTAAAAGTTCAGAAGTCTCTCCTGATTGAAATATCATTATCTGATTGTTCAAAGAAAGGCCTACATGGGTTTCACATCAAAAAATGCCAATTAAACAATGTATGTGCTTTGACGTAAAGCAGGGATTCCCAAAGTGTGGAGCGTCCTCTAGGGGGTGCGCGATAGGAAAAATGTAATGGCGGTCTCTAATAATCCATCGTCAAACCGCTTATCCTGCACATGGGGTCGAGGGGGGGCTGGAGTATATTCCAGCCAACTTCAGGCAAGAAGACAGGGTACACATTCGACTGGTTGCCAGCCAATCACAGGGCTAACATAGAGACAAACAACCATTCACACACCTACGGGCAATTTAGAGTCACCAATCAACCTGATCCCCAGCGCATATCTTTGGACTGCTAACCACCACTTTGTGTTTGTCCTTTACATGAAATTTGAGTAGGGGGTTATACCATAACAAAATGTAGAAAAGTCCAACAACAGTTCTCAGCAAGTGACTCTGCTTCAGTTTGGAGAGGCCTCAAACACCTCACAAACCACAAGCCACTCCATGAATGAGTAGGCGCCACCTTCCTGTATACACAAATTCAGCGATATTGACTATAACAATCATTGGATTCATTGGAATCTAATAATTAATAATAATAATAATAATAATAACATGAACTTCACCTTTAATTCACCTTTATGATCTACAGGTCCTTGGTGCTAAGGGCGAACAGCTTCAAGACAAACATGTTATACTGGGAGTAGATCATGGCCATGGTTTGCCTTGATATAATGTGGTAGAGAAAAGATTCATAGTAAGAAAAGATTCATAATACTAGGCTCTAAGGCAGACCATCGGAAACAAAAGGTGTCCTTTAATGAATAGGTAGAGGTAAAGAGGATGGAAGTTACAGAACTAATTGTCCATATTGGTTGGGATCTCTGGCTTTCAGTCTACTCCCAATGTAGCACAGTTCCTCTGGCCTGTATTAATGCAGCTTGTCCCCAGTAGTTCAGAATTAGGCAACAACACATCATAACTTATACGAGTGGTTCCCACACTATTATTATAACATTATTACATGTCATTTATTATTATTATTACAGCCGAACCTTCCACTTTATAGTTCCAGAATAGTTCAGCCGGCGATCGAGAATAAATCACATTCATTTCGATAGTTGGCTGACACTGACCTCTTGTAACTTGAATATTATCATTTTTCTGTAGACATGGAATCATTTATTTAAGAGAGGAATGAAGTTACATAACATTTCTTTACTCTGCTGAGAGTAAATTCAGGGTTCAAAGTGCAACTTCAAAGTCTTTGCTTGTTATTTTAACAAAGGCGCGGCTCTGCCAAGCCTCTTTCAACACGGCTGCAGCAGATTTAGCTTCGGCAACCGGATATGTGGAATCATCCATCAATATTAAAGACTTCCTTATCAGGTCCTTCTGCTTCTTTTTATAGCAGTTATAATATGCTAAACAGAAATTAGCACTGCTAATCCAACTTCCTAAACAGTATTTGTTCTTGCAGGATGTTAACCTTTCACTGTGACCCTGCACGGTTAGCAGTAATCGTGATCACAGCCACACTGAGCTAAATCAGACTGTACCAGTTGTTGGTGGTAGCAGTTGGTAATATCTGATCCCTGATCAGCTTGTTGAACACAGCCAGTTGGCCTTCAAATGCTTAGTGTCTTCCAACATGTCCCCTTAAATCAGTGGCTGTGGTTCTATAGTCCAAAAAGTTTTATATTTCTTGGTGGAAGAGGTCATGACAATTCCAAAGGATTTAGGAAAAGAGAATGCAAATGTACTTAAGTGAGTAGTAATTAATCATAATGGGACGTCAATATAATAAAGTGCTGCAGAGGGAACTGGGTACTAGATTATTGCAGAAAAATAAACTTATCTTTATAGGGTCTTTAGTTCTGCCACAGTGCTGGCCATTGAGATATACTTGTAGCTTGTGTGTTTAAGACCTTCAAACATCAAAGTTTGCTGCAAATCTTTCTGATTGAAATTCCACTGCTGTTTTAGAGAGGGCTCATCTGTCTATGGACCCTCATGTCGGTACACTGTGTCATGTCGGCACACCATGTTATTATGAATCTAATTCATGGTGCTGTCAGATTGCTGCTGAACTTCCCAGTTAATGCAATGTGTGTACAGAAACCTACAGGAGACAAAATTGGTATTCTTTATACTTCAATAAAAAATGTTTTCTGAGATGCTAAAGACTCAGAAATATGGATTTTATGTTCAATAAATTATATGTTGGGAATTTTGAAATGACTACATCTCGAAATTTTGACCTTTTTTCTAAAGCTGTTGCAAAAACACAAGTCATAAATCATCCAAAGCAAGCATTGCTTTAAGTATCTTTATTGTTATGACATTTTAATTTAAACACTATGAATAATGCTTCAAACTTCTTGGTTTGAATGTGAAAGAAAGATCTATTGCTACAGCCCAATAATCTTTTAATTTGGGTTACAAAATATTGTCACCCACGCTACAACAACACCTACAAACAACAGTGTTACCCACAGCTGTTTCAGGTTCTCGGGCCTTTTCACAACCTAGGGGACCCACACCTGAACGTCAGTCCGTCAGTTGAGTTTATATCAAACCTCAGATCCATCACTTTGGTCCTTCAGGGCGTCTTTATCCCATTCGTTGTGATATCTCCTCCATACGATTTGTTTTACGTGTCCTTTGTCTCGTCTGGCTGCACGGTGAATATACTAAACTAGTGACGGAGTATAAATGAGGGAGAGGAACATATAATGTTGATTAGTCAAACCAGCATGGTGGTCCCAGAGCTCATCCTGGCTATAGAGAGGACTGGGTTGGTCTAGGAAGTGTTTTGCTTTCTTTTCTGCAATTGCAGTTAATTTACTTCTGCAACTTGCAATCTACGTGAGAGGTAGAAGACAACCAGCCAGGCTGGCCAGTCTTGCTAATAAATCATGTAATGGCAGGAAGCAAGTGTTAGATTTGCCTGCCTGCATGGTGTGTGTGTGTTTGTGCTACTGAAGCTACGCTAACACTAATGCAGTGTTTTTTAACCTTTTTTGCGTCACGGCACACTTAAGACACAGAAAAAATCTCACGGCACACCAAGAACCGGAATTCATATGAAAATCAATCCCAAATATAGTTTCAGCATGAGCATAATATACTCTAAGAAATCAGGGAAACGCGTGTTCTATTTGTTGTGTTTTATTAAACTTAACATTATCCTAATGCCAAGATGGCACAGGCTTTATGGCCTGGTATCTCTTAATCTCACTTTTTTAAATTGTCACCTCAGCAAATCTGCCTATTAATTACGCTGCGTAGCGCCACCCATAGGCAGAGGGGGAGTATTGAGCCTTCATACCACCAAGAGTGCGACGACCCACACACACAAACACACAAGTTGGCTCTTTTTTTTTCACCAATGAAGTGACAGTATGTAAAAAAAGATTTTTTTTTTCACGGCAGCCTCTTGCGGCACACCGAAAAACACTGCACTAATGAACTAAATTAGGCTGTTTCTCCGAGTCGAGTGACCTTGATTGAGTTGAAAAGTCGTTAGTGTTGAGGTCGCATTTCAAAGAACGGGCTTGGTCGCAAAGGGGTTAACTCTAAAACTCAACCCTGAACCAACAAGTGTTAGCCTAAACATAACCAACTTATGTGAATTGATGCAAAGGCTCAAACATTTAAAATATATAAGTTGCATTCGTATGCGGTTTTAGGTTTGAGTCTGCTTTCTATTTAACCTTCTGGGACTATTTAATCTTTGAACAGTCTGCAAGAGAAGAGAAGTTGTCTATGGATGTTACAAATCATTGAAAGAGTTATGATCAGCTGATCTGATGATGACCCAGCAGTGAATCATTTTGAGAGTAACAGTTCCACAATAGCACAGCAGGTGTACACACACACGTGCGCACACACAGGGTGCATTGAAGCAGGAACAAGTCGAATGGGGATTTTTATGATTCCATTTTAGTCAGTTCATTTGTGATGAAGTGTCTTCTTTGTGTAGAGGTTAAGGTTACGGCACTGTACTTGTTTAATGTTTTTCAAGTCTTCTGACCATTACACTACACTACATGTTAACATGCCAACCTGGATCCCTTTTCCAACTGGGTCTCATATTTTGATGAAGGACAGTGTCTTGACAGGACAGTGAACACAGACATCTCAATCTCTACTCTCTGATAAAGACACAACATCTAAGACTCATACGCACACTCATACACAAACAAAGATACACACACATACCCACACACATACACAGTCAGTTATGGTAAATATAATGATTCACACTTACCTGCTTCTGATGTTAATTTAATGAATAATTCCAGAAAACATCAGTCTCTACTTATTGTCTGTCTGTCTGACGGTCTTTTTCTCTGTCTTCCCCCTGTCTGTGTCTCACTCTAGCTGTCTGTCACCTTCTGGCCTCGCCTTGCTTTGCCTCTCTGACTGAAACTTGAGAGGTCAGGTACTGTGTCATCTCTAACACACACGCACAAATACACACACACACAGGGTCACATGTTCATTAGATCCAATCATACATTTTCAATTATAGTAATTAGTTCATTTTGAAAATACGTTTTCCAAATATTGAATAGTAATGTAAAATGAATTGAAGAATAACTTACCTATATTAAATTCAGACTATAATTAATCAAAATAAATATGTAATCAACTCTTCAAAGGTATAATTCAGCAGAATTTGGAGTATAGCTCAAAGAGAATAGGAAATGGTTAGATTTGGCATGGGGCATGGCCTAAGGCCAATACGGGCACTGGAACAAGAGGACCTGGTTCTTGTTAAAGACTTCAGCGTTTTGTAATCATTCTGATTTAAATGTGCTTTCATCAGTTTTGAAAACAGTGTGTTACCGTATGAAAAATATCCTGCAAATGTACAGTTTTGCAGTTTGTGTTGTATGAATGACAAAAGTGTTTGTGGATTTTGAAAAATGTGGTGCTTGAATGTACTTTGTCTGAAAACAATGAAAGATTATTCACAGTTTGGTCCGTATACACTTGTGTGTCGCTGAATGTGTGAAGAGTTTTGAAAATGTGGTTAGAGTATTGAACAATGCTTGTTAGCAATTGAAAAAAAACTAAGATATATAATATGTATACACCGCCACGCAGTGCTGTCTTTACCATTCTTTTTACTTTTGTGGTCTCTTTGTGGAATCTTGTTATTCAGGTGTAACAGAAAGGAGTTTGGGAAATAAGAATGCAATCCAACACAGATTTCAGATCTATGCATTTATTTAATTTCCTCCTGCATCATGCTGTTACGTGGAGAACAGGGGACCCAGATGCAGAGGTGCGGAAAAAATGTCTTTTATTCTTCCCAAACTCAAACTAAGGGGGCTGCCGTCAGCAGACGCAATCCGGGACAAGACTTACAGTAGATCTTGAAAAAGACAACGCTGGATTGGTAACACAAGGACAAGGCAACAGCTCGGCGTTCAACAGCAGTCTGCCAGGGGAGTAGAGAAAGTGGTTAGAAATAGTCAAACAAATTAAGCAGTGAGCAGAAACAGGTGAGTTGAGAATCAGTGTGAGAGTTGATTGCTATGGAAAGCGGCTGTGGGCGTTTAGGGCGAGTGAAAGCATGAATGGGAATGAGGAGGTGTGTAATGAGTATCAGCTGGGTGTGAGTGTGTGTGTGTGTGTGTAGAAAAACAAAACAAGGAGGAATCCCGATCATGACAGTACCCCCCCCTCAACGAGCGCAAAGGCGGAGCCTGGCGGGTGCGGTGGAAGTCCTCGATGAGCGAGCGGTCCAGGACGTCCCGGGAGGGAATCCAGCATCTCTCCTCAGGGCCGTATCCCTCCCAATCGACCAAATACTGGAAACCACGACTGTGGACAGTATGAATAGAGGACCCACCGGCCAGGGCGGGTGGTGGGGGAACAGGACGGGTGGGCATCCGAACAACGGGTTTAATACACGACACTTGAAAGACCGGGTGGATGCGACGGAGCTTTGGGGGAAGCCCGAGTTTGACAGCCGCAGGGCTAAGAACCTTAATAATGGGAAACGGTCCGATGAACCGGGATGAAAGTTTACGGGAGCTAGACTGCAACGGTAAATTTAGGGGTCGACAGCCAGATGCGTTGCCCGCAAACGTATCTCGGAGCACTTACGCACCGACGGTTAGCGGATAAGCGAGTGCGTGATTTGGTACGACAGAGGGCAGTTCTCACTCTCTTCCATGTGCGACGGCATCTCCGAATAAAAGCCTCTACAGACTGAACAGAAGCGTCGACCTCTTGGGAAGGAAAAAGCGGAGGTTGATACCCAAGGCAGCAGCTAAAGGGGGATAGTCCTGTTGCAGACGATGGCAGGGAGTTGTGTGCGTACTCCGCCCATGGTAATTGTTCGCACCAGGACGAAGGATCTTGGAACGCAAGACTGCGGAGCATGCGACCCAGTGTCTGATTAGCTCGTTCGGCTTGCCCGTTAGTTTGGGGGTGAAATCCCGATGACAGACTGACCGTGGCGCCAATCAGTCGGCAGAATTCCCTCCAGAACTGAGAGACAAACTGCGGACCTCTATCAGAAACAACGTCAGTGGGAAGACCGTGGAGTTTGAAAACGTGATTGACCACCAACTGAGCGGTCTCCTTAGCGGAGGGTAGTTTAGGAAGCGGAATGAAGTGAGCGGACTTAGAAAATCTATCGACCACGGTAAGGATGACAGTGTTACCCATGGATGGAGGGAGACCCGTAACGAAATCTAAGGCTATGTGCGACCAAGGACGCGATGGAGTCGGGAGAGGGCGGAGCAAACCGGCAGGGGGAGAGTTACCAGACTTGGTCTGGGCGCAGACAGGACAAGAGGATACAAAACGACGGACATGGCGGTGGAGGACATCGCGGAGGACATCGCGGAGAATCTGGAGATTCAGCTGCAAGGTGAAGTGTGAAGCTTCAACTTTCTCTTTGGCTTTGGATGAGAGCTGTGACGTCCGTCACATGGCCCAGCTGCTCATATCGCCCCGGTAGATGACGAGCGACTTCAAGCTTACGGAAGAGCTGGCAGCAATGCGGCCAATGAAAGGAACCACAACGGGGGAGTGATCTGTTCACCGAGGTAAACGCATGCAAGGACAAACCGGGACTCCAATGGGACAGACTGGCAGGGGTCACCACGGATGGATGTCCAAATTTGACTGGGAAGAATGTTGGGCTTTTGAAAAGAATGCAAGATAAAGTGAGTGAACTCACCGCAGAGCAGAAATTGGTGTTCATACATTGTGTTATTCATCAGCAAGCATTGTGTAAGTCGGTGCTTAAACTTAGGCATGTGGTTGATGTTGTTACTACAACAGTTAATTTAATCGGAGCGCGAGCATTGAATCACAGGCAGTTTGTTTCACTATTGGAGGAGCAAGAGAGCGAACATGGTGATGTCCGGTACCACACAGCTGTCACATGGCTTAGTCTGGGAAAAGTGCTAAAAAGGTTTTGAGTTCTGAAATCAGAGATAAAAGAGTTTTGTGAGATGAAAGACAAAACCATCCCAGAGCTGTCTGATAAGGACTGGATGGCAGATTGAACATTTGCTGTTGATGTGACTGCAGTGATGAATGAACTGAACACACAGCTGCAGGGTGAGGGCCTTTTTGCTCATGAAATGCACATCCATGTGAAAGCCTTCATGACAAAGTTGCAATTCATTTCAAGGCAACTAGGCAGCAACAATCTCAAACGCATGAAAACCCTGAAAGAAGTCAAACCATCATCTGATCACCGGCACAGGTACTCATCCATGTTAGGAGCACTGCGTGATGAATTTTCAAGGCGTTTTCAAGATTTCAAAAAGGTTGAGGATGAAATGCAGCTGGTTTCCTCTCCCTTTACCTGCAGTGTTGATAGTGCACTCACTAACGTTCAGCTTGAACTCACTGACCTGCAGTCTGATTCACTACTGAAAGAGCACTTTAAGTCAGCATCACTGCCAGAGTTCTACTCTGCTCTCAAGGAGGAGAACTTTCCAAACATGAGGAGACATGCTCAGAAGATGTTGGTTCTCTGTGGATCCACCTACATATGTGAACAGACATTCTCAGTCATGAAGTTTACCAAATCCAGGTACAGATCCTCTCTCACTGATGAACATCTGTCAGCTGTGCTTCGCATCTCCACCTCTGACATTCAACCTGACTTTGATGGACTTGTTACAGCTCCACAGAGACTGGATTTCTCACACTGAATGAGAAAAGAAGAACTGAAGAACACAAAAATGTGGGAATATAACAAGTGAAATGGGACACTTGATATGCTTCTTTTCTTTTTTTGCACAGTTCTGAAAATGTTTTAATACAGGCATGTAAAGTCAAAAAGGCTACGAAACTGGGACTGGGACTGATGATGTGATGTCTTTAGAAAGCTAAGAAAATCCTTGTTTCAATAGTATATGAAACTCAAAATGCCCTTTGTTATTAATGTGACTGAAAATGAGTCAAATGTTTCACATTTTGAAAATTATATTTGAATAAATTATACTTTTGAAAGCTAACCTCACCTTTGAATTTCCAAATAATAACATACACTCTTACCAGCGGTCAAAACAATGCCATTTACTGCTTTTAATATAGAAAAAAAAGGAAAAAAAGTATATTATGCATAATTGAGTTCGGCATTTTGGCCTGGCCCTCCAAAATAATTTCAGTTTCTCATTTGGCCCCCTGGGAAAAATAATTGCCCACCCCTGTAATAAGTGTTAATCTCTTAAAAAGGATAAGATGGCTGCCTGCCACTTAAAATCTACTTTAGCAAAGCTAACCACCAGTAGGTGACAGAATGCGTGTATTTAAACCATATATTTAATTTTATTTAACTGTGAGTAACTTATTTATCTAGGTTATTAAATATGTATTTAATGCTGTTTATTTCCATTACATTACATGTCATTTAGTTGACGCTTTTATCCAAAGCGACTTACAATAAGTGCATTCAACCATAAGGGTACAATCTCAGAAAAACAAGAAACAAGAAAGTGCAATTTCCTCAAATAAGCCAATTTACAATTTGCTATAGATGAGTGGCGTTACAAGTACAATTTAAGTGCTACAATTTGTTAGTCTTTTAGTCGAAGTAGAGTCTGTCTTTGTTTGCGGCGGTGGGAGAACTTAGGAAGGTTAAAGACCAGTGGAGCTGCTGCATTCTGGATGAGCTGCAGAGGTGGAATGGCGGTAGCAGGGAGACCTGCAGGAGAGAGTTACAGTAGTCCAGGCAGGAGATGACAAGAGCCTGAATCAGTACCTGTGCTGCCTTTTGAGTGAGAAGGGGACGTGTTCTCCTGATGTTGTAGAGCGTATATCTACAGCAGTTGTGCCCAACCAGTCGATCGCGGTCTACCAGTCGATCGCGGGCTGTCCGCGCAGCGCGATCCCGAGCGCGTTGTAAACGTGACCATGGACAGGAAAGGGAACCTTACATTACTGTTGTGTTCTGGCGCCCCTCTTTTTCAATGGCAGTCTCCCAATTTTTTTGGCTTGAGAAATCGGAGGTGTGGCGTCAGAGCGTGTGAAACCGATCAAATGCGTGAGTCTCGCGGCCAATGCGTGAGAGTTGGCAGTCCAGGCTGTGGGCAAAGACTGGGCGGAGCTTGAGGGTGCACGTTATGATGAGCAAGTGCAGAGCATCTTGTCAGAATTTGACAGGCGCTTCACTGACTTTGCATCCATTGAGCCTGTTGTCAGCTATCTTTGTTTTCCATTTGGGGAAAATGTAGATGTGGATTGTATGACGTCCAAAGTGGCATCACTCTTCAACCTGGATAGGTGCTATTGAGAATGAGATCCTCTCACCGAAGAATGACATTGAGCTCAAATCCAGAGGAACACGTGGCATGAATGTCCAATTCTGGAATCTAATGCAGTTCAAGATGGCGCCGTTGATGGCCGCCTCGGTGCTTCGGTGCGCTTCGTTTTTTGTTGTTTTTGTTGTTAATTACGTTTGCTGCTGCGATTCCCGGAGCTCTTTCACCAGAGATGAGCTCTTGAACATCCGTGGAACAACTCCAGTGGAGTTACTTCCAACTTTCCTGCTTTCTTCCGTGGAATTACTGGACATTATAGTCAAAAGGTGCGCTCACCTTTCGTCACGCGGTGAGACGCCGTCGGAGAGGAAAACGGGCCGGCTCGCTGGTGAGACTCCGCAGGCGTGGTTCTCGCACTCCGCTGCCAAGCATCTTTCTCTCCAACGTGCGCTCACTGTGCAACAAACTGGACGAAATTCAGCTGCTGATGAGGAGAGACAGAGACTTCTCTACATCCTCCACTTTGTGCTTCACGGAGACGTGGCTCTGCGGATCGATACCGGACTCCGCGCTCCAGCTGGCGGGCTTCCAGCTGCTCCGAGCGGACCGCGACACGGAGCTCTCCGGCAAGACAAAGGGTGGAGGAATCTGCTTCTACTTCAACAACAGCTGGTGCAACGACGTAACGGTGATCCTACAACACTGTTCTCCTGATCTGGAAACTTTCTTCATCAACTGTAAACCCTTTTATTCCCCCCGTGAGTTCGCTTCATTCATTCTGGTCGGTGTTTACATTCCCCCGGCGGGCAACGTGCACGAGGCACAGCGGACACTCGCCGACCAGATACGGCGTGTGGAGCGGACCAACCCGGACTCTTTAGTTATTGTCCTCGGGGACTTTAACAAAGGAAATCTCAGCCATGAACTTCCTAAATACAGACAGTTTATTAAATGCCCCACCAGAGAGAACACGCTGGATCACTGTTACACCACAGTAAGCAGGGCTTATCACGCCGTCCCTCGAGCTGCACTGGGACACTCTGACCACGTCATGGTCCATCTGATTCCTGCATACAGGCAGAAACTAAAGCTCTGCAAACCTGTGGTGAGGGAATCCAAGAAGTGGACCAGTGAGGCGCTGGAGGATCTTCGGGCGTGCTTTGACTGCACAGACTGGGATGTTTTCAGGACTGCTACTGACAGTCTGGATGAGTTCACAGAGGCTGTAACTTCCTACATCGGCTTCTGTGAGGACAGCTGTGTACCATCATGCACCAGGGTGAGTTACAACAACGACAAACCCTGGTTCACAGCGGAACTCAGAACACTACGCCTGCAGAAGGATCAGGCATTTAGGAGTGGGGACAAAGACTTGTACACAGAGGCAAAATACAAGTTTAGCAAGGCGGTGAGAGATGCTAAACGACTGTACTCTGAGAAACTCCAACAACAGTTCTCAGCAAGTGACTCTGCTTCGGTCTGAGAGGCCTCAAACACCTCACCAACTACAAGCCAAAACCCCCACTCCATGAATGACCTCCGCCTGGCAGACGAGCTCAATGAGTTCTACTGCAGATTTGAAAGACAATGTCCTGATCCCATCCCCCCACAGCTCCACCAACCTGCTGCAGTCCCCCTCCCTCCCTCCCCAGCCCATCAGGTGCTCACGCCTCTTCAACTATATCACCTTCCCCTCCCCCACCAGCAACGACCCTCTCTATTCTGGAGAGAGACGTTAACCGGCTCTTTAGAAGACTAAATCCCCGTAAGGCAGCCGGTCCGGACTCCGTTTCCCCTCACACCCTGAAGCATTGTGCTGACCAGCTGTCTCCGGTGTTCACTGACATCTTCAACACCTCCATGGAGACATGCCACGTACCAGCCTGCTTCAAGGCCTCCACCATCATCCCTGTTCCCAAGAAGCCCAGGATCACAGGACTCAATGACTACAGGCCCGTCGCCCTGACCTCTGTAGTCATGAAGTCTTTTGAACGGCTAGTCCTGTCGCACCTGAAGTCCCTCACCGACCCCCTCCTGGACCCCTGCAGTTCGCCTACAGAGCCAACAGGTCTGTGGACGATGCTGTCAACATGGCCCTCCACTACATCCTCCAGCATCTGGACTCCCCAGGAACCTACGCCAGGATCCTGCTTGTGGACTTCAGCTCTGCTTTCAACACTATCATCCCGTCTCTGCTGCAGGACAAACTCTCCCAGCTGCACGTGCCTGACTCCACCTGCAAGTGGATCACAGACTTCCTGTCTGACAGGAAGCAGCATGTGAAGCTGGGGAAACATGTCTCAGCCTCTCGGACCATCAGCACCGGTTCCCCTCAAGGCTGCATTCTCTCCCCTCTGCTCTTCTCCCTGTACACCAACAGCTGCACCTCCAGTCACCAGTCCGTCAAGCTCCTGAAGTTTGCGGATGACACCACCCTCATTGGACTAATCTCTGGTGGGGATGAGTCCGCCTACAGGTGGGAGTCTGACCATCTGGTGTCGTGGTGCAGCCAGAACAACCTGGAGCTCAACGCTCTAAAGACAGTGGAGATGGTTGTGGATTTCCGGCGGAACAGAGCCCCACCTTCCCCCGTCACTATTGTGGATTCCTTCCGTTTTCTGGGCTCCATCATCACCCAGGACCTCAAGTGGGAGCTGAACATCAGCTCCATCACCAAGAAGGCTCAGCAGAGGTTGTTCTTCCTGAGGCAGCTGAAGAAACTCAACCTGCCAAAGACGATGATGGTCCACTTCTACACGGCCATCATGGAGTCCATCCTCTGCTCCTCCATCACCGTCTGGTACGCTGCAGCCACAGCCAAGGACAAGGGCAGGCTTCAGCGGGTCATCCGCTCTGCAGAGAGGGTGATCGGCTGCAATGTGCCGTCCCTGCAGGACTTGTTCGCTAGCAGGTCTCTGAAGCGAGCTAAAAACATCGCGGCCGACCCCTCTCACCCCGGACATAAACTGTTTGTGCCCCTTCCATCTGGCAGGAGGCTGAGGTCCATCAGGACTAAGACCTCCCGCCACACGAACAGTTTCTTCCCGTCGGCAGTCGGGCTCATCAACAGAGCCCGGTCCCCCACTGCCTGACTATAACACTCCACCGGTCACTCCCTTCACACTGCACACGTCACTTTAACTGCAATTCATCACTTTGTCACTTGTCACTTTGTCTCTTGTCTGTTACTTGTTTGTTAGTGCACTTTATGCTTAATATTTTTCTTTTAACTTTTTAATATTTAAATTTTTTAAACTTTATTCCCTTGTTTTTACTAACCCATAGCCTTAGCCTTATTTACTAACCCATTGCTTTAGCATTTCATTCCACTTTATTTTATTACTTGTGCACTGTTGTCTTGTCTTGTCTGTCTACTGTCGCGCACTAACCGCCAAGACAAATTCCTTGTATGTTTGACATATTTTGGCTAATAAATGTTTCCTGATTCCTGATTCCTGATTCCTGAAGAGAAGTACCCCAACCTCAGACAAACTGCAGAGAATTTGACTGAACTTTTTTCGGATCAACATAGTTGTGTGAGTCTGCCTTTTCACATATGAAAATCATCAAGTCAAAATACAGATCCACCATGACTGATGACCACCTTGCAGTCTGCTTACGGCTGGCACTCAGATCTTACTGTCCGGACTATGAGAGACTAGCTTCCTCCTCTCAGTGCCATAAATACCACTACGGTAGAGGAAATACCACTTTTCCACCTTGAATTAATTCTTATAAAGGTTCAAAGAATTTAGGCATTGTATTATTTGGGTTGTTTGTCTGTCATGTTGTTACGGGCCAGTCCTAGGCCTACTTGTGCTTATTCTTTGCAAATTCACATTTACTTCAATACATGTATTATGATTGTTAAAACTGTATCTATGTGTCAGAAAACAGTGTCCTATATAGGTGCGCAATACATTGTGGCTATGCTACGGCTTTCGATATGGCTTGGTAGATCTCGATACACTATCAACTTTAAAAGTAGATCTTGGTTCAAAAAAGGTTGGGCACCCCTGCTCTAGTAACAACAAGTAACCCCGCATTTATGGAGTGCAGCTCTCTAGTAGGGGTATATGGTATTATAAGCTCCTATGACTTTTTACAAAAACATGTTGTGATTTTTTTTCGAATGTATGTTTTAAAGCCCTCACCCTTTTAAAGTAGTAACTAACCCTTTCTCATACTAGATGCATAGCTTTTTTTGCACAATTGTGTGAATCCCAGCCAACCTCGGCTCAACTAACTCCAAACAGAAAGGCCGTTGAGTGACTCAAACCCAAGATCTCGCTGCCACTCTAAGAAATGGAATTGCCATATTGTTCACATCGTGTAACTTTGTTATGTTAAAATTATTGAATATTACGTTTTGTAGAATAAATAAGAAGGTTTCGTTGGAATAACGTAATAGTTTGAAATTTCAAGGCTACAAAACAGACATAATAATAATACAGGAGTCCTGCAGTGAATCATACTTGAAGGTTTAATAATGAAGGTCCACCCGCCCCCAACGACTACTAACCCCCCTGTTAGTTCGACGTGTTTATTATCTGCCGGACCTTTTTGACTGGTCCACGAAATATTGTCTGACATGAAAACGGCCCGTGAGGCAAAAAAGGTTGTGGACCACTGATCTAAACAACTGCAATAGTAGAGTTTAAAATCAAACTGGTGACAGCAATAGTGACAAGTAATGCATGTTAAAAAAGATAAATCAGAACACATTCAGGAGACAACGGAATAACTGTTGAACACGTTTGTTTTGGATCAGAGCGGCAGCTGATTTAAGACATGAGTCTCCAGGATTAATCTTAGCCTGGCTGTTACCTGGTCTGGAGCAGGCTAGCTGCAAATAATAGATTGCCATGGTTACTTGGCTGGGTTTAATTGAACCTGCTTTCGTGTAACCAAGTAAAAGCTACATTTATCCAGGATAACGTGAATTTACCAGTTTAATCCCTTATCCTGGTTTCATGCAATAGCCCTCAGGTTACGTTCAGGAATGATACCAAACACAAAACTGACACAGTGATAAAAAAATACTCAAGGAGCTGGGATCGTGGGACACTTATTGAGTTCCAGCACCATGAACACCTATCATTATTATTACTATTATTATTATCATAATGTTATCTGAATCATCAACATACTTCCTCATCAGTGGACAGGTGATGAAGACTGATGTGGGATCTTGATGTCAAGTAATGAATATCTTCTGCTGTCAACTATTGTGAGTCTGTTGATATTACGGGTTTTATTTCAGTTTCCTCACATAATTAAAGGATTTTACCGAGCTAGGTCAACCATCCATCCATCCATCCATTGTCAAACCGCTTATCCTGCACACAGGGTCGCGGGGGGGCTGGAGTCCATCCCAGCCAACTTTGGGCGATAGACAGGGAACATCCTGGATGGGTCGCCAGCCACTCGCAGGGCTAGGTCAACGTGTTATCAATTATTATTGAAGATGTATTTTTTTATTGTTATAATTGTTTTTATCATCATCATATGACGTATCTAGGCCTCATGTGTGAAATGTGACATAAATACAGTTGAATAAATAATGTCATCACCAATGTGAGACACTTTCCTTTTCTTCTATCGATACAGGGCATGATTTGGACATCAATTGGCCTGCGGAGGTTGCACCATCTTGTGGTTGGTGTACCTATGTGCAGAGCAGTGGTGCGGTTCGAATGAGACCGGACCTAAGCTTATCGGACCGTGGGAAGCGTGCTCTGGTCCATTTAGGACACTTGTGTATTTTCCCATCAATAAAATGTGTGAAACTTTAATAACTCTTTGTGGGACCTGGACCGCCGAAATCCAACGCTCAAAAACCTGAGCTACTGGGACCCTCTACAGGCGTACCTCGGGCCCACGTTGTACACCTGTGCATTTCTCCTGTCAATAAATCACTTTGCCCAAAGAACAGTCAACAAAGCCTATCCACGTTCAACTGCAATACTTGTGGTCCAACTGTCCACTGAAAGGGAGTATTTCCAACACATGTGTGGAGATAACATGACATAACATAAGATAACATGTGTGTTCCTAATTTAACCCTAACCCTAACCGAAATCTATGAGAAATATAGAAAACAGGGAAAATCTTTAAGCCTGAGATACATGCAGTTGGACAATCTTGTGCCAATGTTGCAAATATTATTCCAGATGAGGAAAGTATAGAGAGCAATGCTATTTTAAATTCATTTTTTTACAATGGGATTTCTCAAAACTTGGGGAAGGATAATGAGGTTAAAATGACTTCCGTTATGCTTAAATTAGAAAATATTTCTTGTGTCTAATCCAGATTAGATTTGGCAGGAGTTTTAACTATTTGATTGGTTCTGTCTGTGCAGACTACTCAAAAGACTATTAGCCAAGCATTAAGAGATAATGGATGTTTGGAATGGAAGTTTGACCAGTCAGTAGTTGAAAAGCTAGCCAGTGCGTTCTGTGAGAGAAGCCTTCTTAGTAGCAATTGGTGGCATAGGTGCACTTTACAGTGCTTGGAGGACCCACTTTAATGTAGTGGAACCAGTAGAATATGTACTCCACCAAAAGAATAGTAAGTAATTCCATCCATCCATCTTCAAACCACTTATGGTGCACAGGGTCGTTGGGGCCGGAATCAATCCCAGCCAATTTTGGGCGAGAGACAGGGTACACCCTGGATTGGTTGCCAGCCAATTGCAGGGCTACACAGAGACCAACTAACATTCAAACTCACATCCACACACCTACGGGCAATTTAGAGCCACCAATTAACCTGATCCCCCAGAGCATGTCTTTAGACTGTGGGAGGAAGCCAGAGGACCCGGAGAGAACCCACGCAGACAGGGGGAGAATATGCAGACTGCACAGAGAAAGGCCACAGGAGAAGTCGAACTCAGGACATTCTTGCTGTGAGGCGACAGTGCTAACCATGACCCCACTGTGCGGCCCGTATGGCATTCCAATATATTTAAAGGCTTTGCTTCGAATTCAGCATTCTGCAAATGTGCTTCTTCCCCTTTCTGAGAGACATCAATTTCAGATTGCAAATTTACATTTACACGCACGTGGCTTCAGCAGACTATTGGTCTAATAAATGTTTTCACTCTTTACATTAAATGTTTTTTACACTCTAAAACAAAAGTTACATTGATGCAAAAATTTTTACTACAGGTGAGGGAAATTTTGATCCATCTCAAATAATCTAAATGGTGATACTGCAAGACAAGTTCATCTTTGTTGGGATGAAGTCAGCCTGTGAGATTATAACTCAATGATTTGAATAATAAATAATCTTTTTCAATGTGTAGCCAGTGAGAAAATGTCCTTCCTGAGCTACTGTAGGTTCAGGCAGGCCTTGGTACCTCCTACTTCCTGGTTCACCCATTAGAAAGGGTATAAAGCTGCCCATAATGAAGCTGCTTTTGGCATGCTTGTCCCTTTCTGTGTTGGAGAGTGGCTGGAGAAGCCAGTGAGCTGGTAGGTGTTTTCATTCTCAGTTCTTATTAAAATGGTTTGGCCATTGGTGATCTTTCTGTTTGTGTCTCCCAGCTCGTCAGGGAGGCCCAAACCATGTGTGAGCCATACCAGGTGGAGGAGCCTCAAAGTAACTCCAGGCTGGCATTAGAAGCCATTGCTGTTTTGTGCTGCTTGTTCAGTTCTGGTCTAGAGTTTCTTCATGTTGGTAATATTAGTTTGCAGATTACTTTTGGTAAGTAATGTGTTTATTTTTGTGTTTTGAGGTTGTCTGCAGAGTAGCATCCCAGATGGTGGGTCCGGTGGCTGGGCCTTTAATCTGCTCATCCCATTGTCCGTTTGTCTGTATTTTCTTTTTACATAGCATGCCTCTATTTTATATTTGTGTGGAGAAACTGAGTCGGTGAGTGCCCTGTGCCAGAGCCTGTCCCTGTTCCTGCCCCGGTGCAGCCTAGTCACCAGTAGCACTCAATTTGTTTGTAGAGGTGCATTTGGTTATTTCTACAGCTGATGGAAATTGGTTTAATTGTTTTTGTATGCTTACTATATTTTAACTAAATGTTGAAATCTGGGAATACTTTTTCCTCTGACTTCAGTCACCTGTTGATCCGTGGTTGTTGGATAATTTATGAGGAAATATTTAACCCTGTGCTACCGGTGGTTACAAATGTCTGTCTTCCAGTTGCTCAACTTCTCATGACTTGATCTACACACTATGCATCAGCTAAAACTAATGCATTCTAATAAAACAGCCCTATAA
Organism: Gasterosteus nipponicus; assembly: GCA_014132575.2. Classification (NCBI taxonomy): domain Eukaryota; kingdom Metazoa; phylum Chordata; class Actinopteri; order Perciformes; family Gasterosteidae; genus Gasterosteus; species Gasterosteus nipponicus. The sequence continues at coordinate 157,116 of BMAF01002734.1, forward strand.
CTATTTCTCCCTTATTCTCTTGTATCTGTCGACAGCCCAAATAGAAATCGGCTAATGGTACCCCTAGAGGGGATTTACTTGCACGTTGAACTTTACTAATTGCTTGTGATCTCTTCAGACTGCTATGGCTGGTTCTACACCTGCAGAATCAAGATGACCAATGGAAAAACTAAAACTTCCAATGTTCGGGGTAGGTTAAAGGGCAACCTCACTTCAATACATGGACAAAGATTTTGGCAATTACTTTTAATCTCAACTCTACCACTGAATTTCAGGGACAAGTAGGAGGCCAAACGGGTTAGTTGATGTGTAAAATGTTTGACCTACCTGTGGATTGCCCGTGGGATATTTCGTAACCCTGTTTTATAAATTGTTGCAGATAATTTCATTTTTTAAATTTACTCATTTCAGTTGGTTCAAAATGCGTTGGGCAAGAAACCTAGTGGAGACCGTGGTGCCATGAAAGCAAACAAAAGGTATGACTGACTTGCGTTATCAAGTACATTACTAAAGAGCCACTTCTCATATTTAACTGCACGCATTTTTCACAATGTTTTAACTGTTTGAATTGCTTGGTGTTTTATGGCGATTGTGATGTTTGTTCCCTAGTGCAAGTGAATCTTATGTGTGTACCCTGTAAAAATGCACTTTAAATACACATTTCTGTGACGGTAATTAAAACTGTCATTTTAAATTTGTATTTAAAGAGCAATTTTTCATTGACTGAACCAGAGTTTTTTGCACAATATATCACAAGTGGGTGTTTGAGTAATATCTTTATTGATTTGAATAGTTGCTTAAATATTTCTCATGCAGATGTTTTAAAATGGAAAAAGTCAACCTCATAGTGCTGTAACTTCAGTGTAACCCCAACACTGTAGGTTAAGACCTTGTTTACTGGCTTAGTGTTGCAATGTTCTCCAATTTGACAGTCAAATGTACTGTGTACCTGGAATGTAATTTTGGCAGTGAATTAATAAAATGTCAATGTATTCTAGAGGAGAGGGAGAAGATGGGCGAGGCCTAGGCTCTTTGTCAAGGTGTTTTTTTTTTTTTTTTTGTAATGCTTGTCGTACAAGCTGTAATGGCCCTAATAAAATGTCTTTCTAACTGTAAAGAATGCCTGAGTGTTGTGGCCTGTCTTTAAGAACTATTTGGATCCTTTAGCTGCTGTTTATCTATTTTCTGTTGGCCAATGTGTTCGTATTGCCCCATGTTCAATGTCGAAGTGTCCCTGAGCAAGACACCTAACCCCTAATTGTTCCCCAGGCAAAAATGTGAAAAGCCATGGGTTTAAAGTGTAATGGAAGTCTCTTTGGATAAAAGCGTCTGTTAAATGACCTGTAATGTTAAGTATTGCTAAATAACATTAGCCTATGGGCAAAAAGATGCAATCTGGTCAGTGTTTCAAAGATTTTTCAGAATGGGTTGTGATTCCACACAGGACGGTCCAGAGAGGTGGTCGAGCAGTTTCAGCCTCCTGTGACGGTGGAAATTACCAGCACTCTTTAGTGATTTGAGTGAACGGTAAGACTTTTTCCAGTGTGGTTTTTGATATGTAATGCTTGTCATGCAGGCTGTGTGACGGGTCTAATAAAATATTCCTTTTCAAACCGTCAAGAGCCTGACTGTTGCATAATGTGTTAACTGTACCCTAACCCTCCTGAACTATGCCACACTCTTTAGCTGCTTCATTTAAATTTGGCAGCTTTTTGCTCGTACAGGGAAACTCCAATCAAAGTTCAGAAAACATTCCGGTTGGGTAAAGTAGTTCTGTGATTCCACGCAGGATGGTCCAGAGAAGACAACAGGGTCCTGCCTTGGGCTCCCTAGGAGCGGCCAAGCAACTTCAGCCTCCTGTGAAAATTGAGAGGTAAGACCCTTTCTCAGTACTGCTTTTCATGTTATGCTGTGAAAGTCTAATAAAATGTTAGAATGCCTGACGGTTGGTTGTTTAACTGCATCTGCTGCTAATATATACAGAACTAATTCAGTTTTTATCTGCGCTTTCCCGGTGTGTAAAAAGATGCATTCTTGTCAGTGTTTAAATATTTCTTGTTTGCTAAAGTACTGTTGTGCTACCACACAGGACGATTCAGAGAACACTACAGGCTCCTGCTTCAGGGGCAAGCAGCTTTAGCCTCCTGTGGAAATTGCCTTATGCTCCTGCCAAATTAGCGATTTGACTAACGGGTAAGACATTTTTTTTTTTTTTTTTTTCCAGTAATGGTTATGTAATGCTTGTCATGCAGGCTATGTGACCTGTCTTAAAATGTTTGAAATGGTATGAATGCATAATGTACTTGCGGTGATTCTTGTCTTTGGTTGTATTTCCTCAACTATTCGGTTTTAACAATTTTCCATTCGCCAATGTTTTAGGTGAAAAGATCATGTTCGTGTTTAAGACTGTTCTGGATAGGTTGTGTAATGTAGTCTTGTTATTTCTTGCAGGATGATAGAATCCAACTCTCTACAGGCTTTGGCAGAAGGTAAGACCTTAAGTGTGGGCTAGGGTTAGCCGGGGCTAAGTGTGGGCTAGGGTTAGCGGGGGCTAAGTGTGGGCTAGGGTTAGCGGGGGCTAAGTGTGGGCTAGGGTTAGCGGGGCTAAGTGGGGCTAAGTGTGGGCTAGGGTTGCGGGAAGTGTGGGCTATGCGGGGGCTAAGTGTGGCTAGGGTTGCGGGGCTAATGGGGTTAGCGGGGGCTAAGTGTGGGCTAGGGTTAGCGCGGGGCTAAGTGTGGGCCAGGGTTGGGGGGCTAAGTGTGGGCTAGGTTAGCGGGGCTAAGTGTGGGCTAGGTTAGCGGGGCCAAGTGTGGGCTCAAGTGTGGGCTAGGGTTACGGCTAAGTGTGGGCTAGGTGTGAGGGGCTAAGTGTGGGGGTTAAGGGGGCTAAGTGGGCATCAGCAGAGGGGCCAAGTGTGGGCTAGGTTGAAGGTGAAAAGTGTGGGCTAGGGTTAGAGGGGCTAAGTGTGGGCTAGGGTTGGTTGCGGGGGCTAAGTGTGGCTAGGGTTAGCGGGGCTAAGTGCGGGGGGGCTAGTGGGTTACGGGGCTAAGTGTGGGCTAGGGTTAGCGGGGAGCTAAGTGTGGGCTAGGGTTAGCGGGGCTAAGGTGTGGCTTGTTAGAGGGCTAAGTGTGGAGCTTGGCGGGCGAGGGAGCCAAGTGTGCAGGAGTGTGGGAGGTTGCGAGGGAAGTGTGGGCTAAGTGTGGGCTCAGTGGGCAGTTAAAGTGCGGGGGCTAAGTGTGGGCTAGGGTTAGGGGGGAAGTGTGGGCTAAGACGAGAGCTAAGTGTGGGCTAGGGTTAGCGGGGCTAAGTGTGGGCTAGGTTAGCGGGGCTAGTTAGCGGGGGGGTTTGAAGAAGGCTATGGGCTAGGCTACGGGGGGGGCCAAGCGGGGCCAAGTGGGCTAGGTTGGGGCGGGGGCTGGGCGGTGGGCTAGGTTGCTGGGGCTAAGTGTGGGCTAGGGTTAGCGGGGCTAAGTGTGGCTAGGTTAGCGGGGCTAAGTGTGGGCTAGGTTAGGGGCCAAGTGTGGGCTAGGGTTACGGGGCCAAGTGTGGGCTAGGTTAGCGGGCTAAGTGTGGGCTAGGGTTAGCGGGGCAAGTGTGGGCTAGGTTAGCGGGGCAAGAAGTTACGGGGTGTGGGCTAGGTTAGCGGGGGCTGTGGGCTAGGGTTAGCGGCTAAGTGTGGGCTAGGTTACGGGGCTGGTGGGCTAGGGTTACGGGGCTAGTGTGGCTAGGCTACGGCCAGTGGGCCAGGTTAGCGGGGCCAAGTGTGGGCTAGGGTTAGCGGGGCTATGTGGCTAGGTTAGCGGCTAAGTGTGGGCTAGGGTTAGCGGGGCCAGGGTTAGCGGCTAAGTGTGGCTAGGGTTACGGGCCAAGTGTGGGCTAGGCTAGCGGGGCCAAGTGTGGCCAGGGTTAGCGGGGCCAAGTGTGGGCTAGGTTACGGCGGGGCTAGGTGTGGGCTGCGCCAGGGTTAGTCGGGGGCCAATGTGGGCAGGGGTGGGTGTTAGGTTAGCGCGGGGCCAAGCGGGGGTGTGGGCTAGGTTAGCGGGGGCTAAGTGTGGCCAGGGTTAGCGGGGCCAAGTGTGGGCTAGGTTACGGCCAATGTGGGCTAGGCGGGGCTATGTGCTAGGTTACGGGGGCGGCGTGGGGCCAGTTAGCGGGGCTATGTGGGCTAGGTTACGGGGCGGGCCAAGTGTGGGCTAGGTTAGCGGGGCTAATGTGGGCTAGGGTTAGCGGGGGCTAAGTGTGGGCTAGGGTTACGGGGCCAAGTGTGGG